>BSBK01009712.1:1082500-1470000 GCA_027943335.1 Chamaecyparis obtusa
AGGACCCTAGGATGTGACACTGGTTGCCCCCAAGTTGGAAATGTTGATAGGATGTAGATGCTTTGTTGTTTGGTGCATAGACTGACTTTATTGAAAATAGGATGCGAAAGCAAACAAGGAGATATGTACAAGCTAAAACAGTACTGAAAGTTGGGAAACTGCCAAGCTTGCTTTGATAGATGGAGCGTTTTGTATAAGTGCTACTCATTTGTCAGGTTTTCACCATCTTGGCATAGATTCTATTTTTTCTACCAAGGCGCTTATTTACCAAGTTTCCACCAAGGCAATTTTTATTTTTGTTCTTTTTTTGAATTTTTCATCTTTTCAATTTTTTTGTATTTTTTATTTTTTATTTTTTTGTTGAATCACCAAGGCACTTATTGTTAGGTTTTCACCTTATTGTTAGTTTTTCACAAAAGATGATCATTTTTTTAAGGACCTTTTCCAATTTTTATACTTTTTTTAGGGCATTTCCACATATTGAATGTCTTAGGTATAGAATTTCTTCAAATGGAGAACATTGATCGGTTCTCAAAGTTGTAGTTGATAGGCTCCAGAGCCAAAAGAAGTAGTGATAACAAAGGGACCCAGCTAGTTGGGTTCAAAATTCCCTTTTCATTCTTGATGGGATTGATTTTTAGTATTCTCTCTCAAGACTAGATCGCCAACTTGAAATTCTTTATGTCAAACCTTCTTGTTGTAGCCTCTATACATTCGTTTCTGATATACTCTGAGACGATCATACGCAACTTTCCTATGTTCATCTAGTAGTTCAAGCCCTTGTAACCTAGATACTCTATAATCGTCATCAGTTACTAGACTATGCATTTTGATTCTAAGTAATGGGATTTCAACCTCTATAGGAAGTACCACTTCAACCCCATATACTAAAGCGAAAGGAGTTTCCCTAGTGGGTGTTATGATACTTGTTCTGTTAGCCCAAAGAGCTAGATTTATCATGAGGTGCCAGTCTCTCCCTATTTTGTTGATTGTATGATGTAGTATTTTCAATAATTTTTTATTGGATGCTTCAATTTGTCCATTGCCTTGTGGATAGTAAATGGATGACCAGTGTTGAGTTATCTTGAATTAGAAACATAAGGAGTCTAGGTCATTGTTCTTGAATTAGCCTCCATTGTCAGTGATGATGGAATGTGGGATACCATACTGACAAATTATGTAGTTCAGAATGAACATTGAAATCTATTTGTCAGTTTCTTGTGTCAATGGAATTTCTTCTACCCATTTCATGAAATAATATGTTGCTATTATGATATGGGTGTGACCATTTGATGAATTTGGATAGATGGCTCCCATGAGATCAAATGCCCACTATTGAAAAGGCCATTGTGTTGTAAAGGGAATCAAATATCTTCCTGGTCTGTGAATCAAGTTACCATGGACTTGGCATTTCTAACAATTATTAGCATATTTCATGGCTTCTTTCTCCATGTTTGGCCAATAGTACCCTTCCCTAATTAGTTTTCAAGATAATGTTAGACCGTTGAAATGTGATCCACAAATACCTTCGTGGACTTCCTCTAATGCACATTGTGACTCTTCAAGTTCTAAACATCAAAGAAGTGTACCGTCCAGACTTTGTTTGTATATATCATTACCAACGATGACATAGTGCAATGCATTTTGGATAAGGTAACATTTTTCATGGCGGTTAAAGGTATTGGGAATGATTTGGTCTCTAAGGTAGGAGTATATGTTTTTGTAGCGGGAAGAATTATGACCGACAATGGTGCAGATCATGTGGGTTTCTGGGAAATCATAGGCAAGGAATGATAGTGCTTCCACTAGGAACTTGTAGCATAGCTCATGTTTAGGCTATTGTAAAAGAGATGATAGTGTTTCCATGGCGTCAGAAGCCTTGTTCTCCATTCTAGGTATCTATTCAAATGTGACTAAAATGAATTATTTCTTTAGATCATCAACCATGCACTTGTATGGAATAAGTTTTTCATCCTTTGTTTGATACACATCATTGACTTAGTGTATGACCAGTTGTGAGTCTCCATGAATTTGTAGTTCCGTTACTCTCCATTCAATTTATATCTTCATTCTGTTTAGCAAAGCTTCATATTCAGCTATGTTGTTGGTACAAGGGAATTTGATTCTGAATGCTTTAGGAATGGAGTAACCTTGTGGTGTTATGAATAATATTCCAATTATGGATCCATTTTCTATATAAGATCCATCAAAGAATAAGTGTCATGTTATGGAAGATATGTGTATGATAGAGGAATCAGGAAATTCAATTTGCAGTTGTTGGCCATCAAACATTGGAGCCTGAACTAGTTGATCTGCAATGACTTGTCATTTGATAGATTTTATTTCAACATACTCAATGTTAAATTCGCTCAGTAGCATTACCCATTTTTCTAGTCTACCTGTGAGAGCAGTTTTGCTTCACAAATATTTCAATGGATCAATCTTTGCTACCATTTGTGTGGTATGAGCTAACATGTAGTGTCTTAGTTTCTGGGATGCAAACATCATAGCTAAACACACTTTTTCTATCATAGAATAGTTCTTTTCATAAGTCACCAATGTTCTACTAATATAATAGATATCCCTTTCCTTCTTATTCTCATCATGTTGTGCTAGAAATGCCCCCAGTGATGTATCTGTAGTGGAGACATACAATATCAATGGCTTTCCCTAAATAGGAGGCATGAGAATTGGTGGATTTTCCAAGTATTATTTGATGTGATTGAAGTTCTTTTCACATTCCTCGTTCCATGTGAAGGTCACACCTTTATGTAATGTCTTTGTGAAAGGTTGTGATATATCTTCTAGTTGAGATATGAAGTGTCTGATGCATTGCACCCTTCCTTGTAAGGTCTACATTTGACTAATGTTCTTAGGAGGTTGCATCTCCATGATTGTTTTGACTTTTGCTAGATCTACTTCAATACCCTTCTTTGAAACAATGTATCCTAGAAGCTTTCCTAAAGTGACACCAAAGGCACATTTCTTAGGATTTAGTCGGAGACTAAATTTTTCCATTCTATCCAGTATTGTACCCAAGTTAGCTAGATGTTTAGATTGTTTCATTGATTTAGCCAAGATGTCATCAACATAGTCCTCCATGTTTTTTGCATCATATCATCAAAGATAGACATCATGGCTCTTTGATATGTAGCACCAGCGTTATTAAGACCAAATGGAATTACATTCGAGCAGAAAGTACCCCATGCATAGGTGAAAGTTGTCTTCTCTTGATCTTCAAGAGATATTTTTATTTAATTATATCTAGAGAAACCATCCATTAAAGAGTACATTTCAAATCCCATAGTCATGTCCACTATTATATCGATGTTTGGTTGTGGAAAGTCATCCTTAGCGCATTCTTTATTGAAATATCTAAAATTTGTGCATACTCTGATAGATTTATCTGGTTTTGATGCTGGAACTATGTTTGAGATCCATTTAGCATAGTCTATGACTCAAATATATCTAGCTTCTAGCAACTTCTCTAGCTCAGCTTTGACAAGGAGTGCAACATGAGGATGTATTTTATGCAACTTTTTCTTGATAGGTTTAACTCCTAGAGCTATAGAAAGATGATGCATGATGAGATTAGGATCCAATCTTGGCATATCTGAATACTTCCATGCAAAGTTGATCTTCTTCTCTGTTAAGAATTTTGTGAATGCTTGTGTTTCTTCTTCTAACAGAGATTGTGCTACATGAATTAACTGAGGTTCTTCTGTTGTGCCTAGATTGATAGGTTGAATTGGTTCTATCAAAACTAGTGATCTATCCTATAAATAACTTGGAAGGACATCAAATATCTCATCCTTAGGCACCTTAGAGAGGTTTTCACCTTTGGATACATCTTTTGTTTTTACTATTTTTGGTTCTGAGACTACCAGATAGTGGTTTTCACCCTCAATTTTTTTTTCTTTTTTCTTTTATCCTTTTGGCTGAGATATTTGACATCTAACTCTATCATGCTAATGCTAGGTTCATCAATGGAAGTCTTCATGGGTTCTACTACGTTTAGGTAGCATGTGAGAGCGTAGTGTGTCTGGAGAGTGTAGATGTTTTGGTTTGGATCATTGGATGTTTGGTCAATAAGCTCAGGGTGTTGGATAGTAAGCATAGGGAAGGATTGACTAATAGTGTTCACACATATAGTGTTGTCATCATTGGTTCTAATTTGACTCTCAAATTCATAGATGATATTACTACTCAGAATGTTCACTTCCTTAAGTGTCTCAATGTCATCATTGGATCTTGCATAAGTAATAACTGAATCATACTCATGAGGTCTTCCATTTCATTCTAGACTTACATCATTTGTAGGTGGATATTGGTGAATGACATCTATATGTTTTTCTATTGTGAGCTCATCTTCTTCTGGAAAAATTCCCCATTCATAGTCATTAGATTCTTTGTCAGGATCTCTGGGAAAGTCAAGAATATGTGTAAAATCAGGATGAATCCCCCAAGCAGGGTTTCCTTTAGAGTCTAACCAAAATTCATACTCATGAGAATCTATCTCAGAATCACTAGAATGTCCCAAATTTGTAGCTATTGTGAGAGGTATATGTTCTTCTTGTTGTTTGTTTTCAAGATCAGTCGGTTCTTGTGTTACAACTATCTCTTGTTAAGTAGTAGGTTCTTGTCTGTCTAATACATTGATTCTCTCATTAGGTTTCTTTTCATCTTTAAGAAGGTCTAAGATGTGTTGAGGTATGTGTTCATACAAAAAAACATCACTTATGTCTGAATCATCACTGTCTAAGTGGTGTGTTTCATCCTTTTGTTGAGTATCCTTTTTTGGTTCTATCTGTTCTAGGACATGTGTAGAGTTTCCACTAAGATGGAAAGGTTTCTTCTGATAGCATATGCCTGTAGTATCTTTGGTTTTCCTCCTACAGTGTTCAATGGGTTTGATGATGCCTTTGTCTCTTGTTTCTAGAGGTCCTTTTCTAGTGTACCCCATTTTAGATATTAGCTTATGTCCTAGTCCATATGACTTTGAAGGAATCTTAGGTAATTTAGAGTCACATTTTCAAATGGTTTGTGATTAAGACTCATCTTTGTATAACAAGATAATATATCCTCTTCCTCATATGATTCTTGTTTGGACACTTTTTTGTGATGAAACTATTGTTGAAGATAACCTATGGATCTTTAGTTGTAGGTTTTACTTTCTCTGAAGGTTTCCCATAAGACTTGGCCAAAAGTGAGAGAGAGGTGAGAGATAGGACTAGTTCCATTGTGTATTCTCTCATGCTTGTATCTTTGGTCTTGGTTTCTTTTTCTATGTCCCCCATTGTAGATGCTATGTCAACTTGTTTGGTAGAAGACTCTCTGTTATGTGGGACAAGTTTATCAGCAGTTTCCTTCAAGGCATTACAAGATGTCGACATGTCTATAGGTATAGTGACCTCTACTCCATCATATGGAAAATTGAAACAATGGTAGTATGTTGATGGAATATCTTACATCTCATGAATCTAGGGCCTTCCTAAAAAGATGTTATAAGCCAACAGGAGATCTAGAACTTGACAAGTGATATCTCTGATGACAGGTCATATTCTGATAGGTAACGTAATGACTCATTTTGAGGATATTTCTTTCTCATCATATGCTTTTATGGTTATCTTATTTTTAGGTTCAATAGCATCTTCTGACAATCGTAGTTGAGTAACCAATTTATAGGAATAGATATTTAGACCAGCACCTCCATCTATCAATACACATTTGACACGACAATTTTGGATTAGGACTTCAATATGCAAGGGCTGGTTATGTGGATGACTTAGTGAATTTTCATCTTCCTCTGAAAAGGATATGTACTGAGGGGACATCAAGTGACTCACCATTTTTTGGAATCTATCAAGATTAATATTTTCTAGAACATTAGAACCAATGAGAGCTTTGTCCAGAATTGCATGATGAGCAAGAGAAATCTACAATAACTCAAATATAGAGATTTTGGCATTAGTGTGCTATAGTTATTGGATGATGATGTAGGATGTTGTTTTGGACTCTTTAGAATTGGAAGATTTAGTTTTAGTCCTTTGTTTAGATGCAGTTGCAACATTGAACAAGACCTTCGGGTTGTTTGATGAACCCGAGTGTTGTCCTTGGAGAGTTACCTGAGCTTGAGATTGAGTGATTGCATTAACTGATCTATTCTCTTTGTCCTTTTTAACAATGGTGATGACATTGTAGTGTTGAGACTTGCATGTTTCTACCATGTTGATGACATCATTATTGTCAAAGTGTAATTGACTTTAGCACCCATGTTTGGTTTAGAAGATGAATCTCCTTGAGTGTGTTTTAGAAAAGGTTATGTGAATTTTGTATGATCATTATTGGATTTATGGTTTTCAATCACAATTTCTCAAGCGTCAATTTTTTCTTGGATGAGATGCTTCAGACACATGTATTTGTTGGTATTATGACCCTTGTTTCGATGGAAATCATAGAAATTGGTCTCCTTCCACCATTTAGGTTTGACTTTGGAGTCATATGGTTTGATCTCAAGCAATGTGATGATATTGATTTCCAATAAGGTTTTCATGGCAGATTCCAAGGACTCGCCCAAAGGAGTGAACTCACATTTTGGTTTTGTAACCCATGGTTTATAGTCATTTGACTTTTTAGCAGGTTTAGTTGTCTTCATTTCTGAAGATTTTATGGCTTGGGTGCCAATTGTAAGATTCAATGCCAGTGCTTTGGGTGGAGCACAGATGTGATCGACAACACCATCTATGATGACATTTTTGTTTTTGTTCCAGAATTTACCCTTATCTTTTTTGTTGGAACTAGAACCTGAATCATACTTGTTCTCCTTATGAAGTGATATATCTCCCTTGCGAACAAGTACATTTTCTATCTTATAGTGTTTTCCACCATTTTGTCAAAAGAGGTATGGTTTTGCATTTGAAGATGATAGTTGATTTCTGGAACCAGATTATTGATGAAGATCTCTAGTTTCTCATTTTCTAGAATATTTTATTGAGCATAGAGTGAAAAATTCTTCCTCTAGCATTTGAGGAAGGTCAGGAAGGGTTCTCCTAAAAAAAATTTCAAGTTGTAGATATCGATCATTGTGACCAAATGTTGGATATTGTAGGAGTATTGTTGATAGAATAGTTTGATTAACTCCTCAAAAGTTTGGATGGTTGGAGGCATTTTAGAGAACCAGTTGATGGTTTCTCCTCACAAAGATTGTGGGAAGAGACACATTAAGTATGTTGGTTCATGCATGAACTCTATGGATAGAGTACAGAACTCTTTGACATGATCTTGAGGATCACAATGTCTATCATATTTGTCATATTTGGGTAGTTCCACCCTTTTTGGGAATAGTCGCATTTACAAGCTTTGATCGAACGGAAATGGACATAGGGCCTCCATAGAAAATTATTTAGGTTCTTTCTCTTTTCCTACCTTGTTGAGTTTGACTTGTATAGCATGCATCTATTTCATCATGGCTGTGATGGGGGTTTCTTCCTCTAGTGTTATGATATTTTCAACATTAAATTCTCGAGGAAGTTTGGCTCCTTGTTGAGACAATTGTAGAAAGTATGCATCTTTTTCTTCTTGTAAGAAGTGTTTCATCTCATTTTTAAAGAGATCATCATCATAGAATCATTCAATCTTTGATGGTGTGGGTTCTTGATCTCCTCCATGATTAGATTGGTGCCCTTGTGATCCATGGTTAGCTCCACCTTGCGACATGGTAGCACTTTGATTGAGATTTTGTGTTGATGCGGGAGGGGTTGTGTGACCTCCTTTTAAGCACAAATTTTCAAGGGTGTCTTGTAATGTCCCCACTAGGGAACCCATAAGGAATCGGGTCTTATGACCAAAAATTGTAGCTAACAAAAAAAATTCTAACATTACATCATTAATACATTCATATTTAAATTCCTTAAGGTTCCCTTAATGATTTCATTTACTTTCACATTTTAGAACTTAAGAGATAGGGTAAGAAAATAACATTTCATTTACAATTATATTCCTTACTTCATAAACCAATTTCATTTCTCTTTCCTACACATTGAATAACTATTCTTTACAAATTACATTTTAGCCTTAGCATAATAAACATTTCCTTTCATTGAAATATAGGAGAGATAGAGAACATAATTCAACATTACATTATATATTTCCAACTTTGATCTTTCAAATAACAACCCTTGAAACAAACCCTAAAACTATCCCTCCCAATTACATTGTTTTTCTTTTCAATTACATTTTTTTGATAATAAATCTCATTACAATAACAAGTACATGAATGGCCATAAGGAATTACAACATATCTTTTCATCTTCCTTTTTAATAATACACAATACAAAATAGAAAGATCTTCATTAATACATAAAATTGAACGCATCCAAGTCACGAACCACGAACAGGACCTCAAAATATTTTTTCCACCCAACCATGTGAAATTGGTGAAGTTCCACCCCCCATGCTAGGAGATAGAACCAAGATACTCACAAGGCCCTAAGAATTCTAAGGTTTCACAAACCCTAACTTAAAAACAAATACAAAACATTACAAGATATCACATTACTAATCACAAGGGTTAGGTTTTTAGCATACCCTCTAGGTGAGTGTCATCACATATCCTGTATTTTGGGATCCTTCCTGAAAACCATGTAACCTGGGTCCCCCCTTTCTAAATAGGGATCCACTATGGCAGTTACCCATGGTCCCAGTACTCCAATAGGACTATGTGGCCACTATTATGTTTTCTTTCATTATCTTTTGTTTCCCCCCTCCCAAGCTAATTTTAAGGTTATCACTTGATTACAAACTCATCCATAGGATCTCCTAGCAACAACTTTGGGTCCTGAAACCTATGGTGAGCCACTCACCTAGGGTACCTAGTCCCCTACCCGAAACATGACAAAATAATTTTAATACTTCAAATGCTTTATTTTAGAGGTTTAGGAAACTCTCCTATGTACATAGACCGTTAGGATGAGCCCTAACCTTAACCATAAACAACATATGAATAGTAAAAGGATGTCACATACTCAAGACAGCTTAAGTAAAACATTATGATCAACTTCAAGTAATAAAATAAACATTCAGAGAGGTACAAAGATGCAGACAGAGACCAAGATCAAGGTTACAAGATACAAACCAAACCCTAAGCCAAATAGTTACCCAACACTGAAATCCATAACTCCAAAGTTTCAAAAATAGGTCCAAATAGAAAATAAAGTAATATAAATTATAAAATAATAAAGGTTAATGGGGAAAATATTTTACTATAGACTAATGAACTTGTAGGGACCTATGAATCAAGGGAGAAGACAAAGTAATCTTGTCTTAGAAAGGTGGCAAGATATTACATATTTAAGTTTTGATGAATCTTCTCGTGTAGGTTGGTCACCGGAGGGATATAGATCAAGAGAGGAATAAAATTTAGTTTTAGATGTTTCCTAGTGGTTTGAATCATAAGGGACCCTTTATCTATGTGATTTTAGAGATTGTCTCAGAGATCTATGCATGACTATTTCTAGAAACATATGTATGACTGTCATAAAAATACAGTCTCAGTATGGTGAGCATAACTTGTTTTTGCACCGTTGGATTTTCCTAATTTTGACATATATTTCGTAAAACCTAATTGCGCACATTCTCACTGGAGAGATTTTCATAATAAGGTCAGGTTCAAAAGTTATTTACAACAGAGTACAGGTATAGGAAAATAAACCAAAACACTTTGTCCATTTCCAATTAAAATATTTTTTTTTTCATTATCATCCTAATTACAAATCATTTCACAAAAGAAACTTCACAGACTATATAAAAGATATAAATATTTAAGAACACACACACATATACACATTCACATACAATAAGATGATTTCCCTAGTTCCAAACCCTACCTGGAGTCCTGCGGAGAAACTTCACAATGACTGGAGCACACCTTTGTAAGTCCTCCAAACCTTGAGTGAGATGGTAGCCTCCTGGAAAGCTTACTCTGGCAATCAAAATCCAAGAAATCCACACACTTTCCCTCCAAACCAAAACACTCTTAATCTCATAGAAAACTACAAATAACTTCTGGAAAAAACATCAATGTAGAAAACTTCAAAAACCTTCCAAAAACTCCAACTCCCTATCACTCCCCAAAATGCAAATATTTATCCTTCAACTATGTGGTTGGAAGAGTTTATTTACGTGAAGCAACTTCACCTACTTCCATAGTTGGTTGGAAGAGAAAACAAATCATTCCTGTAAATGACTTAACAAAGTTTGAATAAATTTAATTAAAATAGCTTTAAAAGAAAACCATAACAAGAAAGTTAAACCAATAAATCTCAAGGAAAACACATAGCACACATGGAAACCAACTAGCCTAACTTCTAGGAGGTCTCAAGTTCAACTCCCTCCTAGATAGCTAGTTTTACTACAAAGAGCATTTACTTTTATTATTACTATTATTAATATCATTTTCACTCTTTATTTATTTATACACTTTATTTAATTATTATAAAGAACATACCATTTACTCAATCAATAAAAACATACAAATATTATTATTTATATAAGCATGGGTATATGTCTATGCACCCACATATACACATACCTATATAACATATAGACAATTATAACATAATTATAGAATAATTATTATACATATAAACAAGGTTAATTATAACTCATAACATAAACTCATACCAACATCGAAACATAAGACCATAATGTAAACTGCACTCTAATTTCCCAACTAGGGTATCTTCCTAACAGAAATCTATGTCCATGGGTAACCTTGAGAGTAGCTTGGTTAAATCTCCACACATCAACAGTTTGAGGATTTTGAAGGCACACTCAGACCTATGTAGCTAGGTTGAGACAATGTCTAGTAGCTGCATCTTGCATCACCAACCAACATGCATATACATATATATAAACAAATGGTGGCAAACAAGGAGGGAGAGTGCGACATCATGTGGACCTCCTGTAGGAGTAACTACGACTGCCTCTCCTCATCCTACACTCACATAAACCAGTGTAATCATCAAAACATGATGCAAGAGCATCTCGGGTCCTTGGCAATCCTGTGTCACCAAAAACAAGTTTGAGTTTTCCTATGTTGCTTGGTTCCTAGTTTGACCGAGTTGGCTTGGTAGTTTCTTGGTTCCTTCGTTAACTGAGTTGGTTAGTTAATTCCCTAGTGGTCGGTTGTCCTTGCTTATTGAGTTGTTTATTTTAGTTTTTTATTGAGGCTGACTTGTGCAATTAATTATGGTCATGGATTTAATGTTGGTATCTATCATTGGGAAGCATGTGGACCTAGATCTGGTCATCCCTTCCGTTAATGGTGGATCTAAAGGCTGACTTATTCGATAGCCTCTTGTATATATTGTAATCTTTGGTTGTAGTTTTAGAGTCAGTTTTGGTAGAAGATAGAAGTTAGAAGATGGAAGATAGTTTCTTAATCCTCATATTTGGAGGACTCTTGTACTTGAATTGTAATATCTATCCCTAGCCAAGAAGGCCTTACAGCCTGGCATGTATGATTCTATTTGATGAAATATTAAGGAATTGATATGTGTTCTCTCTCTCATTTGTGTGTTATTGCTTCTATGGTGGTTCTTTGTAGGGTAGATCTAGATTAGGGTGTGCCTTTGGCCCCTATCCTCATCATCCCTTACATTAGGTGGTATCAGAGTGAAGGTGAGATCTAGATCTATATTTGCAAATCTAGGTTTGAGGGTTCCTTCTTGTCAAACTGTAGTTGATTTGTTGTGGGGTAGCAGATTGCGATCTAACTTGTAATTGCATAGGGTTTCAAGATGGTTTGTGGGAGGCAAGATGTGGATCCAAAATTGGAAGACATGTTGAGACAACTTTCTACTAGATTAGAAGCTATTGAGACAGCCCAGCATAGAGGAAGACATCTTGAAGATGATAGTGATGATGAAAATGAGGAAGAACAAGGTGATGTATAACCTACACCTGTGATGGATCAAGGTGAGGAAACATTATTGAAGGCTTGACAAATCTGAAATATACACCACATTTTAATCCTCTTAAATATAGTGGAAAATTGGATTCGGATGAATTGGTGGACTAGATCACTGAGATGGAAAAGTACTTTGAATATGAAAATGTTCCTGAGGAAAAGAAGGTGAAAATTGCAACCACAAAGTTGAAGAGTCATGCATCCTTGTGGTGGGAAAATCTACACTTGGACAGAAAGAGGAAAGGCAAAGACAAAATTAAGGTATGGAACAAGATGGTGAATAAGTTGAAAGGAAAGTTTTTACCTTGTGATTATCATATTAACCTAGTTAGGCAAATGCAAAGTTTCAGGTAGAAAGATAGCTCGGTAAAAGACTATATTGAGGAATTCTATAGATTAGATATCAAATCTAGACATGATGAAGATGATGTGGAAATAATTGCTAGGTACCTGAATGGATTGAGAGTTTCCATCCAAGAAGAAATCAATTTGGTTAAGTTGGAAAATATTGAGGAGGCTTATCAATTTTCCTTAAAAGTTATGGAGAAATTGAACAAAAGAAATGAGAAAAGACAAAGAGGTAGATGTGGTAGATTCCCTAGAGAAAGAGGTAGATCTTATGGTGAAAATAATAGATCTAATCTAGAAAAGATAAATCTAGATAAAGGCAAGACCGAGTGGAAAGGTGAAAGTTCATCTAGAGGAAGAGGCAATAACTACCGAGGTGGTTATAACATAGGTGGTTTCTAAGGAACTTGTTAAAATTGTGGAGAAGGACATAGATCATTTGAATGTACAAATTCAAGTTAGAAGGTCAATAGCAATAGAAATGCTTTGGTGTAAGAAGAGTCACCAAATGAACCTGAGAAGGAAAAGGACTTGATGGTAAGGAGAGCACTTTGGAGTGAAATTAATAAGGAAGATCCAGTAAGGAAAATTTTGTTCAAGACTAGATGTAGAGTTTTTGATGAAGTGTGGAAGGTAATCATTAATAGTGGTAGCTCAGAAAACTTGGCATCTGAGGAAATGGTTACAAATTTGCAATTAAAAAGGTTGGAACACTTGAAGCCCTATCAAATTTCATGGATCAAGGATGAGCATACACTCTTGGTAAGTGAACAATGTTATGTGAATTTGAAAATTGGAAAGTACTATGATAAGGTGTTATGTGATATCATGCCTATGGATTGTTGTCATATTTTGTTGGGTAGACCTTGGTAATATGATAGACATGCTATATATGATGGGAGATTGCATAAATATACTATTTGGGCTAATGGGAGAAGAAAAATCTTATTACCTTTGATTGAAGAACCTGTTAGTAGTGTTTGTACATCTGTGAAAGTTTGTTTGATGGAAGGAAGAACATTTGTTAAGGATTTGAAGAAGAATAATGTATGTTTTGTTGTGATTCCTAACAAACTGAGTAAGAAAATAGAGGATAACATACTTGAACAGATTGATAAGTTACTCATTGAGTACAAAGAGATCATTTCTGATAATGTACCTAATCATTTTCCACTGAAGAGAAGCATTGATCATTGTATGGATCTTATCCCTAGAGCTAGTTTACCGAATAAGGCACCACATCGGTTGATACCAAGAATCGGGAATTGAACCGACAGATTCAAAAATTGTTGCAGAAAGGTTTGATCCAAGAAAGTTTGAGTCCTTGTGAAGTACCAGTTGTATTGGCACCTAAGAAGAATGAAGAATGGTGAATGTGTACAGATTCCAGATAATCAACAAAATAACCGTGAAATATAGGTTTCTTGTATCGAGAAGGGATGACATAATAGATAGTTTGACTAGAGCAAAGTATTTTACCAAAATTGATTTGAAAAGTGGATATGATCATATCAGAATCGGAGAAGGTGATGAATGGAAGACTTCTTTTAAGACAAAAGAAGGTTTGTATGACTGGTTGGTTATGCCTTTTGGTTTAATTAATGCACCGAGTACTTTTATGAGATTGATGAATGAAGTTTTGAAGAAATTATTAGGTAAATTTATGATTGTATACCTAGATGATATTCTAATATCCAGCAAGACTAGAGAAGAGCATTTGTTGAATGTTAAACAAGTATTGCAGAGATTGAAAGAATAGAAGTTGTTTATTAATCTGAAAAACTGTTCTTTCATGCAAAAGGAGATTGTGTATTTGGGATTTGTGATTTTAGTTGATGGTTTGAAAATGGATCCTGAAAAGGTTGAAGCTATTTTGAATTGGCCTACACCTGAGAATGCTAGTGAGGTAAGATCATTTCATGGTTTGGCAAGTTTTTATCAAAATTTCATTAGGAATTTTAGTTCAATTTGTAATGCTATGACTGAGACTATGAGATGAGATAAAAGACAATTTAAGTGGACACATAAAGCTAATAAAAATTTTGAGACTCTGAAGAAGAAGGTTCATGAATTGTCTGTGTTAACATTGCCTGATTTCAATAAGGTATTTCAAGTGGAATGTGATGCAAGTGATAGTGCAATAGGATTTGTGTTGATTCAAGAAGGTAAACCTGTTGCTTTCTTTAGTGAAAAGTTGAATGATGCAAAAAGGAAATATTTTGTGTATGATCAAGAGTTCTATGCTATTGTTCAAGCTCTGAAGAAATGGAGACATTATTTGATACCTGTTAAGAATAAGGTGTCTCAACCTTGGATAATTCCTATTCTTATTATTTGTTTTGTAAAATATATTTCTTGCAAATAATGTTGATGTGTCAGCATCTTGAATTGTGTGTAAGGAGATCATGGCTAAAACGTTTATGACGGATTCCTATGGCACGTAAGAGCTATGTCAAGAAGATTCAATGACAGGTGAAGACATGTGGAAACTAATAAATTTGAGTACTGTACACTCTTCCCCAATTGTGGGGTTTGGGGCATCACCCTGAAAAAAAAAATTTGGGTTTCCTATTTTCTCGGAGAATGGTAAAACCCTAATACGGTTATCTTTGGGAGTAGCCCTAAAAAGTGAAGTGCATGATATAAGCTTTTTTAGGGTTGTGAAGAGATATGATGCGAGTGTATTGTTGGAACATTTTATGCTGTCATGATTTGTCTTTAAGGGTTTAGAAATCTTCTGAAAGAACTTGCATTGCAAGTGTATTGTAAGCTGTAATAGTTTTGATCAATACATTGTGCAGGTTTTGGAGTGCTGGGGTTTTTACCGAAAGGTTTCCCCAGGGTATATCATTGTGTCATTCTCTATTTTTCTATATGTATGGTATGTGGTTGCAATATCTTTGTTAAAGTAGTTAATGAATCTAAAATTGTAAGGATTTAAAAGAATTTTCACAATACTCTCCTATAGAGATTAGCCTAGGAAGCTATTTCCGCACCTGAGTTTCCTTACAAGTGGTATCAAAGCTTGATCAACTTTAGATCCTAGTTGTTGGGTAGGGTTTTTTGAGCTGATCTCAAGTTTGAGTGGGATTTTTTTGCAGAGCATTCTGAATCTTATTTGCAGATTGAGATGGCAAGTTCATCATATGGAAGAATGGAGGTGGAGAAATTTAATGGCACTAATTTCAAGTTGTGGAAACTCAAGATGGAAGACATGTTGGAAGATCATGACCTATGGGAAGTGACTTCAAATGCTACAAGACTAGCAACTATAGCTCAAGAAAATTGGGATATCAAAGACCGTAAAGCTAAGGGTCTCATAAGACTATGCTTAACCGATGCAGTTCTTCTGAATGTTCTAGATGAGAAAACCACAAATAGTTTGTGGGAAAGACTTGCGGCCGTGTATCAGGCCAAATCTCTGGTGAAAAAGTTGTTCCTGAGGAAGAAGTTGTACTCTCTACGAATGGAGGAAGGTGGATCCTTAACGGATCATTTAAATGCATTTAATCTATTGGCTGCATAGTTGACATCAGCTGGTGTCAAGTTAGAGGAGGATGATCGTTGCTACACACTTTTTTGTTCTTTACCGGATTCATGGGACCATCTTGTGATGGCTCTCAGAAGTACATTAGTCACCTTCAAAATGGATGATGTGGTGTCTTCGCTGCTATCAGAGGAGATGCGGAGAAAGGCTTCTGTTTCAAAAAAAGAAGCCCTTGTTGTTCATGGGAGATCCACTAAAAGAGGGAAGAAAAATGACAATAAGTCTGACAATAAGGGTAGATCCAAATCCCATGGGAAGTCAAAGACTTCCAATAAGTCCAAGGCAAAATGTTGGAACTGTGTTAAATCTAGGCACTTCTGTAAAGACTGCAAAGAGCTAAAGAAGAAGAAGAAAGGTTCAAATTTAGCTTCAGAAAGATCTCAAGAAGATGGTGATGCATTCATCGTAGCTTTGGCAGCCCATGCATCTGATGATGTGTGGTTGGTTGACTCGGGTGCATCTTTTCACATGACCTCTCTTCGAAATTGGTTCTCAAAGTATGAAGAGTTCGATGGTGGAAAGGTGTACTTGGGTGATGATTCTCACCTAAAGATAGTTGGACGCGGAAGGGTCACTACCAAATTTCTTGATGGATGAGTAAAGGGAATCAACGGAGTTATGCACATTCTGGGTTTGGCACAAAACCTATTATCTGTAAGTATGCTGAATGATGTAGGTGTGCAAGTTGTTTTTTTCAAAGAAGGATGCAAGATGATGAGAGGATCGATAGTGCTTGCAAGGGGTACTAGGAGAGGTACCTTATTTCAGCTAGATGCATGTATTCCTCTATGTAATAGTTCTTCATCCTCACCATCTGAACAAGCAGTGAAGAAGTCTATGGCTATTGGTTCCGATGGTAGTGCAAACACTTTGGAAGGTAAGCTTCCTGCAGAAAAGACAATGTTGTGGCATATGAGATTTGGCCACATTGGTGAAAAGGGTCTCATAACCCTGAAAAATAAAAATCTTGTTGAGGGGTTAAATGATTGTAATCTTGAGTTTGACTTCTGCGAACACTATGTCTATGGTAAACAAAATCATGTTCAGTTTTACTCTAGTTCTCACAAATCTTCTGATGTTTTGGATCTTATTCATTCTGATGTATTTGGTCCTGTAAAAGTTCCTTCAATCTCCAAGTCTATATTTTTTGTATCTTTCATAGATGATTACAGTAGAAGGATGTGGATTTATTTCCTTAAAAGTAAGACACAAGTCTTTAGTCGGTTCAAGGAATTTAAAGCTCTTGTAGAGAATCAGATTAGTAAGAAGATTAAGTGTGTGAGAACTGACAATGGTGGTGAGTTTTGCTCAGCAGAGTTTGAATAGTTCTGTAAAGAACAAGGTATCAAGAGGCATAAGACAACTCCTTATACCCCACAACAAAATGGAGTTGCAGAGAGAATGAACAAGACACTGATGGAGAAGGCTAGGAGTATGCTTAGTGGAGCTAGTTTAGAACAAAGGTTTTGGGCCGAAGCTGTGGCCACTACTTGCTATCTGGTTAATAGATCTCCTACATCAGCCCTTGTTGGTAAGACACCCATGGAGGTGTGGTCTGGTAAGAAGCCTTCAATTAGACATCTTCATATTTTTGGTTGTGAAGCTTATGCACATGTTCCAAAGGAGAAAAGATCTAAGTTGGAAAACAAAGTTGTTAAATGTATTTTCATCGGATACAGTGCTGGTGTGAAAGGATACAAGCTTTGGGATCCTGTGACTAGTAAGGTGTTGTATAGTAGAAATGTTATTTTCAGAGAGCTAACATCTTCTCCTATTGTGCTACAACCAAATGAAAAAGAAAAGGAAAAAGATATTTTTCAGTTGCCTCCTACCCCTGAGAAGACTGAATAGAGAAACCATGTTGGGCCTAATGATGAGGAGAGCTCTAGTAGCTCTCATAGTTTGGAAGAAGAGGAAGAACAACCTCAACCACAGCCCTTGAGGAGATCCACGAGAGAAAGAAAGTAACCAAAAAGGTTTGGTTATTCTATGTTAGATTCCAGTTGTGCCTTTGCTTTGATTACTAACACTGATGAGCCTAGATCTGTGAAAGAGGATTTGGGCATGGAAGATGCAGGTTCCTGGATTGAGGCTATGGATGATGAGATGGCTTCATTGGAGAAAAACAAAACTTGGGACCTTGTACCTTTGCCTAAAGGGAGAAAATCTGTTGGCTGTAAATGGGTGTTCAAGAAGAAATTCTATGCAGATGGCAGTGTTGAAAGGTACAAAGCTAGATTGGTTGCAAAGGGGTATTCATAGGTAGAGGGAATAGATTATGGTGAAATATTCTCTCCTGTTGCAAAGTTGACATCCATTAGATTTTTGTTATCTCTTGCTGCATCATATGATTTAGAGATAGAACAGATGGATGTGAAGATAGCTTTCCTTCATGGTGATTTGGAGGAAGAGATTTATATGTCACAACCTGAGCACTACATTGTTAAAGGTAAAGAATCCTTAGTTTGCAGATTAAAGAAATCTCTATATGGTTTGAAGCAATCTCCTAGGATGTGGTACCTTAAGTTTGATGCCTTTGTGTTGTCAATTGGATTTGTAAGATCAAAATTAGATCATTGTATTTATTTCAGAGTTGAAAATGATCGTCTTCTTATTGTTGCATTATATGTTGATGATATGTTGCTATTTGGGAAGGGTAAGGGTATGATTTCTGATTTTAAATCTCAGTTGTCAGCACAATTTGAGATGAAAGATCTTGGGGTAGCTAGGTACATCTTGGGTATGGAAATAAGTAGAGACAGGTCTAAAGAAAACTTTGGTTGAGTCAGAGTAAGTATGTGAAGTCTGTGTTGGACAAGTTCAGCATGGCAGATTGTAGACCACTATGCGTTCTTATTTCTATGGGAACAAAGTTATCTATAGATGATTGTCCAAAATCTCCTAGTGAGGTGGAGGACATGAGTAGAGTACCTTATGCTAGTGCAGTTGACAGTCTTATGTATGCTATGGTCTGTACTAGACCAAACATTGCCCAAGCAGTGGGAGTCCTGAGTCAATTTATGGCTAACCCTAGATGGGTACATTGGGATGCAGTTAAGTGAGTATTCAGATATTTGAGGGGTACATCAGATTAATCCATATGTTATCATGTAACTCTTCTAGATCTCTGCATTTAGTTTGTATTCATGGGTTTGTGGATTTAGATTGGGCAGGTGATATTGACAGTAGGAGATCCACCAGTGCTTATGTGTTCACTATGTTTGGTGGTGCCATTAGTTGGATGAGTAAGCGACAACCTGTGGTTGCTTTGTCCACTACAGAATCTGAGTACATGGCTACTACTCATTCTTGTAAAGAAGTCATTTGGCTTAGAAGATTGTGTTCTGATGTTGGTGTTGATGTAGAACAAATTACTATTTGGTGTGACAGTTAGAGCGCTATTTTCCTTGCAAAGAATCCAACTTTCCATGCCAGAACGAAGCACATTGATGTGCAGTTTCACTTTGTGAGAGATATGGTGGAAGATGGAAAGGTAAATTTGGAGAAGGTAGATACTATGAAGAATGTTGTAGATGCATCAACAAAACTAGTGGGCACTGAGAAGTTCAAATGGTGTTCGGAGTCTATGGGCCTTTTGGCCTATAGCAGTTAGTTCCTGTTATGTTCCTATTGCTCTTACAAAGTGTTTGACAAGTGGGAGAATGTTAGGAATAAGGTGTCTCAACCTTGGATAATTCCTATTCTTATTATTTGTTTTGTAAAATGTATTTCTTGCAAATAATGTTGATGTGTCAGCATCTTGAATTGTGTGTAAGGAGATCATGGCTAAAATGATTATGACGGATTCCTATGGCACGTAAGAGCTATGTCAGGAAGATTCAATGATAGGTGAAGACATGTGGCAACTGATAAATTTGAGTACTGTACACTCTTCCCCAATTGTGGGATTCGGGGCATCACCCCAAAAAAAAAAATTTGGGGTTCCTATTTTCTCGAAGAATGGTAAAACCCTAATATGGTTATCTTTGGGAGTAGCCCTAAAAAGTGAAGCGCATGATATAAGCTTTTTTAGGGTTGCGAAGAGATATGATGCGAGTGTATTGTTGGAACATTTTATGCTGTCGTGATTTGTCTTCAAGGGTTTAGAAATCTTCTGAAAGAACTTGCATTGCAAGTGTATTGTAAGCTGTAATAGTTTTGATCAATACATTGTGCAGGTTTTGGAGTGCTGGGGTTTTTACCGAAAGGTTTCCCCAGGGTATATCATTATGTCATTCTCTATTTTTCTGTATGTATGGTATGTGGTTGCCATATCTTTGTTAAAGTAGTTAACGAATCTAAAATTGTAAGGATTTAAAAGAATTTTCACAATACTCTCCTATAGAGATTAGAGTAGGAAGCTGTTTCCGCACCTGAGTTTCCTTACAATACCAAGTGAATTTGTGTTGTATATTGATCATAAAGCTTTAGAGTATTTGGGTAGTCAGAATAAGTTGAATCAAAGACATATGAAATGGGTTGAATATTTGCAAAGTTATACATTTGTGATAAAATATAAGAGTGGAGTAACTAACCGAGTTGTTGATGCATTGAGTAGAAGAATATCTTTGATGACCAAGATGAGAATTGAAGTCCTTGGTTTTGATGACATGAGAGATTTATACAAATTTGATCCTGATTTTTTTGAGCTATGGAGAAAGTACAGAGCACCTATTCAAGATCAAGTGAGTACCAAATGGGAAGACTATTTCATTCAAGGAGGTATGTTGTTTAAAGGTATTCAATTGTGTATGTTGAGAGGATCAATGAGAAATAATTTGATAAAGGAGAAGCATAGTAGTGGTTTGGTTGGACATTTTGGTGTTGACAAGACATTAAGTTTGCTTAAGGAGAAATACTTTTGGCCGCAGTTGTATAAGGATGTTCAAAAATTTGTGAAAATTTGTGGAATTTGTCAAGTTGAAAAAGGAGTAAGTCAAAATACTGGATTGTATACACTGATTTCTGTTCCTGAGAAACCTTGGACTGATATCAGCATGGATTTTGTTCTTGGCTTACCGAAGGTAGTAAGAGGTAATGATTCTATATTTTTTGTTGTGGATAGATTTTATAAGATGGCACATTTTATACCCTATAGAAAGACATCAGATGCAATACATATAGCATATCATTTCTTTAAGGAAATTTTCAAATTTCATGGATTACTGAGGAGTATAATCTCTGACCGAGATAGTAAGTTTGTTGGATACTTTTGGAAGACTCTTTGGAAAAATTTTGGCACCGATTTGAGGTATAGTTCTACATTTCACCCACAGACTGATGGAAAAATAAAGGTTGTGAATAGAAGCTTGGGTAATCTTTTGAGATGTTTAGTTGGAGATACATTGAGTAATTGGGATTTTGTATTGGCACAAGCAGAGTTTGCATACAATAATTCAATGAATAGGAGTACTCGAAAAACACCTTTTGAGATTGTAAATGGAATGAAACCAAGAGGTATATCATATTTGAGGGATATTGTTGATGAAGAAAAGAGAAGTGTTGAAGGAGTAACTTTTGCTAAGTTCATGAAGACATTACATGAAGATGTGAAATATAAGTTGGAGAAAAGTAATTAGAAGTATAATGACAGAGCTAATAGATCAAGAAGACACAATATTTTTGCAGTTGGTGATGGAGTAATGGTTCATTTGAAGAAAGGCATATTTCCTATTGGAACATATGGAAAGTTGAAAATGAAGAAGTTTGGTCCTTGCAAGATTTTGGGAAAATTTGACAGTGGAAATGCTTATGAGATTAAGTTACCTGATGACATGGATATATCACCTATATTAAACATTGTTGATTTGTATGAGTACCATGAATCGGATGAACAAATGATAGTACCGAATGATTATCCTAAGAAACAGATAGAAGAAGTTGAGAAATTATAGAACAAAGAACTCATAGAAGTACAAGAGGAAAATAGTATATGGAATATCTGGTAAAGTAGAAGAACAGACTGATTGAAGACAGTTCATGGATTTCACAATCTGAGTTTGATTTAGCTTGGGTTGTACATGTTGCATGATTTAGATAATCATTTCAAATAACCCCAGGTGTCGGATGTAGGAGTATCTTGTGTCCTTGGCAATCCTGTGTCACCAAAAACAAGTTTGAGTTTTCTTGTGTTTCTCAATTCCTACTTTGACCAAGTTGGCTTGGTAGTTTCTTGGTTCCTTCGTTAACTGAGTTGGTCTGTTAATTGCCTAGCACTCGGTTATCTTTTCCTGGTGCTCGGTTATCCTTTCTTACCGAGTTATTTTTTTTAGTTTTCTGTTGAGGATGACTTATGCAATTAATTATGGTTGTAGATTTAATGTTGGTATCTATCATTGAGAAGTGTGTGGACCTAGATCTGGTCATTCTTTCCATTAATGGTGGATCTAAAGGCTAACTTGTTCAGTAGCCTCTTGTATATATTTTAATCTTTGGTTGTAGTTTTAGATTCAATTTTGGTAGAAGATAGAAGTTAGAAGATGGAAGATAGTTTATGAATCCTCACATGTTGGAGGACTATTGTACCTAAATTGTAATATCTTTCCCTAACCAAGAAGGCCTTACAACCCAGCATGTATAAATCTATTTTATGAAATATTAAGGAGTTGATCTACATTCTCTCTCTCATTTGTGTGTTATTGCTTCCGTGGTAGTTCTTTGCAAGGTAGATTTGGATTAGGGTGTGCCTTTGGCCTCTATCATCATCCTCCCTTGAATTAGAACATAAAGGGGTTAGAAGGGTTAGATCCATCATAATATAAATCAAATGTAAAACATTTTATAGATAGTTTATTTCTTATCATTCATCATTTTTATTTCAAATTATTTAATATCTCATAAAAAAATCTATTAACCAAAAAAATATGAAATCAAATGTCCCATCATAAAATAACATAGTCCAAACATATAATAAAAAGTATCAAAGTAATAATCATGTCCATCCAAAATGTAATGCCCCTCGAACCCTAACAAATCTTGGTTATGCTCACTAGGGAGTTAGATCATGTTATAAGTGATTCCATGGTTATTTTTAAGAGAATGATCCTTCTTGAGATGGTTTCTTCCTAATCATGATAACTTCATATTTTAATTTGGGAAATAATAATATTGCATACGTATGTTCTTATACATCTTCATGTGTCAGCGATAGTTTAGGACCTTAATGCTAGAGGGGTTAATTATAATCACCTAAAGGGGTTAGATGTGTAACTTACTCTAATTATGTTACTTATTATACTCGATATTAGACATGATTTCTATATTGAGAATTGTATGATTTGTTTATCTTGATTTTGTAATGAGACATTATCAGTACATGCCTGATGGTTAAACTGGTTTGTGAAAGTCAATAGATGATTTACATTTACATGGTTATGTTATGATGCAATATGGGATAGAGATTATTCTGGTACTACTCCAACTAATCCATTTATGCTTTTTTTATGTCACTGTCTCATGTGAGTATAGGATGAGGAGAGGCAGTCATAGTTACTCCTACAGGAGGTCCACATGATGTCGCACTCTCCCTCCTTGTTTTCCACTTTCTGTATGTGTGTGTGTGTGTGTGTGTCTGTATGTATGTATGTATATATATGTATGTATGTATGTATGTATATATATGTATGTATATATATATGTGTGTGTGTGTGTATGTTTATATATATATGTATGTATATGTGTGTGTGTGTATGTATGCATGTCGGTTGGTGTTGCAAGATGCAAGTACCAGGCATCGACTTCACCTGGCTACACAGGTCTGAGCATGCCTTCAAAATCCTCAAACTGTTGTTGTGTGGAGATATTACCAAGATTACTCTCAAGGTTACCTGTGGATTTGATTTTTGTTTAGGAGGTTACCCTAGTTGGGGGATTTGATGCAGTTTGTGATGTGGTCTTGTGATTTGTGATTCAATGTTGTTATGAGATTTATGTTGTGCATTAGTATTGTCTTTATATATATATATATATATATATATATATATATATATATATATATATATATATATATATATATATATATATATATATATATATATATATATATATATATATATATATATATATAATTTATTTTATATCTATGTTATAATTGATTGTATGTTATATAGGTATGTGTATATGTGGGTGCACATGCATGTACCCACACTTATATAAATAGTATTATTTGTATGTTTTAATGGTATTTTAATAATTAGATAAAGAAAATTAAATAAAATGAATTCAATAAACTATATTGAATGAAGTGTATTAAATAAAAAGTGAAAATAATAAGTAATTAATAAAAGAAATGCTCCTTGTAGTAAAACTAGCTATCTAGGAGGGAGTTGAACTTGAGACCTCCTAGAAGTTAGGCTAGTTGGATTCCAATTGAGCTATGTATTTTTCTTGAGAGTATTTTGTCTATTATAGTTGTTATATAGTTTTTAGAAGGGTATTTTAATTAAAATAATTAAAAGCTTTATTATTATTTACAAGAAGTTTTGGTTAAATATTTCAACCAACTATGGAAGTTGGAGAAGTTGCTTCTCATAAAGAAACTCCTCCAACCATATAGTTGGGGGATAAATTCATTTGATTTGGGGAGTTTTGGGGATGATAGTTTTTGGAGGAGAATTTGGGAGTTTATGAAAATATCAATCTGGAAGTCATTTGGGGGAGTTTTGTTTATGTGTGTATTATTCATCACCTTTCTGAGAGTGTAATTGGAAATTTGTCTGTGAGGAAGGAAGATTGGTTTCTGGAGGAGAATTCATCCAGAAGGCTACTATCTCACTCAAAGTTTGGAGGACTTGCAAAGGTGCACTCCAGCCATTGTGAAGTTTCTCCACAGGACTCCAAGTAGGATCTGGATTTGGAAAATTCTACTTCTTCTTATGTTATTGAGTGTGTGTTCATGGAATCATTCATAAGTTTTTTTTTTATATTAATTTAATGATAGGATGATATAGATTGTATTTAGTTGTATTAAAAATATCACTACTAGGAAGATATGATGTGTATTGTGTTAATGGAATTGCTAAATTCCTTCCTAGAAGTCTATGATTGATTATATAATTATAATTTGGCATATTTATCTATGTATATGTGTGTGTTCTTAAATATTTATATCACTCATATGGTCTGAAAAGTTTATTTTGTGAAATGATTAGTAATTAGGATGATAATGAAAAAGAATATGTTAATTGGAAATGGACAAAGTGTTCTAGTTTATTTTCCTATACCTGTACTCTATTGTGCATAACTTTTGAACCTGGCCTTATTATAAAAATATCTCTAATGAGAATGTGTGTAATTAGGTTTTATCCAACATATGTGAAAATTAGGAAAATCCAACGGTTCAACAAAAAGTTATGCTCACCGTACCAAAACTGTATTTTTATGACAGTCATATATATGTTTCTAGAATTAGTCATTTCCCCATCAATCTTTATTAGTTTATAATTTATATTACTTTTATGTTCTACTTGGACCAATTTTGGAAACTTTGGAGTCATGGATTTCACTATTGGGTACCTGTTTGGCTTAGGGTTTGGTTTGTATCTTCCAACCTTGATCTTGGTCTCTGTCTGCATCTTTGTATCTCTCTTAATGTTCATTTTATTGCTTTAATTTTATCATAATGTTGTGTTAATGCATGTGGAAATTTGTATCACCTATTTATGTTCATTACTAGTTTTTTATGTAATATGGTGTTTCTACACTTGGCATATACTTGAACTTAGTTTATGAGGCTAGTACTCATCTCGATGGCCTGTGTGCACGGGAGGGTTCCCTAGACCTATAAATAAGCTATGGAAAGTTGTATTTATGCATGTTGTAAGTTCTATTCTATGATTTAAGGTGTCTTGTGATAGACACTATTCTAATGGTTCCTGTTATATATATGGCTAAGATAGGGACTCACTCTGAGGGCCTGAGTGTGCAGGGGAGTTTCTCAAACCTATGGATCGGGACTTGGAAGTGTTATCTTGTATCTTTGATTTATGATGGGGTAAGGGAATAGGGACCCTAAGTGAGTGGCTCACCATAGGTTTTGGAACCCTAAAATGGTTGCTAGATGATCCTGTGGGTGGGTTTGTAAAAAAGTGATAACCTTAAAAATTAACCTGGTAAGGGGGGATTCAAAAGATAATGAAAGAAAATATAATAATGGCCACACAGACCTAATTGGAGTACTGGGACCAGGGATAATTTCCATGGGGGATCCCTACTTAGAAAGGGGGTATCAGGGTTACATGGTTGCTAGGGAGGATCCCAATATATAGGTGGTGTGATGACACTCACTTAGGTGGTATCCTAGAACCTTAACCTCAGTGTTATAGTATGATGATATTTTATGTGCTTTGTTCTTGTTCTTTTGAGTCTTGGATTTATTGGTTCTTGAGACTTAGATTGTCTTAGGGTCTTGAGAGTACCTTGGTTCTATTTCCTAGCATGGGGGGTGGAACTTTACCAGTCTCACATGGTTGGGTGGAAAATCTCTTTCGAGGTATTGTTTGCGGTTCATGTCATGGCTTGGATTCTAATTTGTTTAGTGATGAAGTTATCCTATCTTGTATCATGTATCTCTATCTTTTTAAATCAAGGTGTAAAGATTTAATGTAATCCTTGGGCAACTTGATATAATTATCTTTATGTATACCTTCGGGCCATGTGCAGCAACTGTAATTGTAATTGTGTTGAAATTGTAAGAAAGAAGTTATGTATTTGGGAAGGGTACTTTTAGGAATTTCAAAAGGGGATTGAATATTGGTAAATCGAGCATGGATTATGTTTAATAAATTCCTACCCTATCTCTCTTATGCATTTTCAAATGAAAGTGAAAGTAATATGTAAGTATTGGCAATACAATAGATGAAAACTTTTTAAAGGAAACTCATTTTGATATGTGGAATAGTTAAAAGATATGCTAAGGGTTGAAGGGTATCTCCAGGTGAAGTAATAAGGGAAAGGAAACTTCTATGTTATTGAAAGTAGTATTTAGATGTAATTCTTTCCTAATGTTCATAAATGTCTAAGTTCAATGTGTATGATGTAAGGTTATTTAAAGTAGGTTTTAATCTCAATTCTTAACTGGTTATATACAAGGTTTTAGATGATAATTTGTGATAGTTAAACTTGTGATAAAGATGATTTAGTGAATGGGTTATATTGGTTAGAAATATATGGTTAAGTACTTTACACTCTTTCTATTCGGATCCTTGAAATGAAAATGGAAAGTAAGGACTTTTAATAGAAAGTTTATGTGATGATAGTGCATAGATAAGGTTAAGGAGAAAACAAATGAAAGAGGAAAGGATAAATGTATTTAGTGTATTAGATAAATGAGGTGCTTCTAATTCATTTCTAAAAGTGAATATTTGTGAAAATTAGGTAAAGAAAATGAATGCAATTAGCTCATTAATGTAATTGGTTTTAATGTGGAATGAAAGAAAAGTATTAATGTAAATTAAAGTTTAAAAGATAGATTTTCAATTAGTTGGCAAAAGGAATGAAAATGAAATAGGAATTAAAAGATGTAGTTGTATTATTTTCTCTCTCATTCTAAAATACAGAGTAGAGGTAAAAAGGAAATGGAATTCATATGGTTAAGTAATTAAATTCAATGCTTGATAATGGTAAATGAATTCATTAAGGGAACCTTAAGGAATATACTTGTGAATGGTTATGATGATATGTTAGGATGTTAAAAAAAAATGTTAGTTGTAATTTTGGGTCAAAGACCCGATTCCTTATGACTTCCTTGGCGGGGACATTACACAAAATATGTAGATACTAGGATGGGCATTACATCCTCTCCCCCTAGGATTAGGCTTACTCTTGGAATCCTTCAAACAAGTACGGATATATAGATCTAAGTCTCCAAGCATCCTCCCGAGTGGAAAAGGTCTCATTACTAGGGTCCCATTGGACCCTTACTTGCTCTATGTTGTGACCCCTGAGGGTCAAAGTCCATTGCTAGAGTATACGCACTGGCTCCAAAGCCAGCTTCCCGTCATCTACCTACAAAGTGTTCCAATCCAAAACATGAGTCAAATCAAGAATATACTCTCTAAGAATGGATATGTGAAACACATCATGCACATGTACGAGGCTGGGCAGTAGGGTGAGTTGGTAAGAAACTGGTCCTATCCTCTCAAGGATCTCAAATGGACCTGTGAATATCGGTGCCAACTTAGAACCTTTTCCATAATGGATAGGGCTCTTACGTTGGAGGACTCTCAAACATACCTTATCTCCAATAGAGAACTTTCTATCGATCCTATGAGCATCAACATACTTCTTTTGCCTATCTTAAGCTGTCACAAGATGCTCTATGATCCTCTGAACCTACTACTCCATATCCTATAATATCTCGGGGCCAAGTAGTACTCTATCCTCTAATCGATCCCAATTTAGAGGGGTATGATGAGGATGACCATAAAGATCCTGAAATGGCGACATTCCTATTAAAATGTGATAGCCATTATTGTATGAAAACTCCACTAAGTATAGATAATCTTCCCAGTACCTATCTATCCATCACATACATTCTAAGCATGTCCTCAAGCACTTGGTTAACTCACTCTGTCTGACCATCAATCTCTGGATGATACACCAAATTGAAATTTAGCTGAGTCCCTAAGGCATGTTGCAAAGAGGTCCAAAATTCTGAAGTGAACACTAGATCCCTATCAAACATAACCTTTCTAGGAACACCATGCAACCTAACTATATCCTTTAGGAAGACTCTGGCTACTGAGGTGGCAGTATAGGATGACTTCATAGGAGAAAAATGTGCTACCTTGGTTAACATATCCACTATGACCATGATAGAATCATGTCTTTGATAAGTGAGTGGGAGTCCCACAATAAAATCCATAGAGATTGTATCCAATTTCCATTCGAGAATCAAATGTGGTTGAAGGAGGCATGTTGGGTGATGATGTTTAGCCTTGGCCCTCTGACATTCCAGACACCTAGCCACAAAATTTGTTATATTTCTCTTCATACCTAACCAAAAGTATAACTATTGCAGATCTGAGTACATCTTTTTAACCCCTGGATGAGCTGAATAGGAAGCACGATGTGCTTCCACCATGATAACTACCTGATGATCGCCTGAAAATGATACATAGATTTGGCCTTGCTGCCTCAACAATCCATATGACTCTAAGGAATAACCTGAGAACCTTCCTTCTAAGGCCCTTCCTAACTCAATTTCAGCCTTAAATTCTTAATACAAAGTATCTAAAGGAAGTGATTGCAAGATCTGACTTCTCAAATCAGCCAAAAGGGAGAGCATTGATAACGCATGTCTCCTTCTGCTCAAAGCATCCGCTACCACATCCTCTTTACCTTTGGATATATCTGACCTCAAAATCATATTTGTAAAGGAACTCCATCCATCGGTGCTACCTAGCATTGAGATTAGGTTGATTAAATATGTATTGAAGGCTTCAGTGATCGGTGTGTAACTCAAACCGATGCCTTAATAAAAAAATGTATCCAATGATTCAAGGCATGAACTACAACTGCTAACTCCAAATCATGTGTGGGACAGTTAATCTCATGGTCCTTAAGCTTTTTGGACTCATAAGCGATAACTCTTCCTTATTGCATTAATACTTCCCCTATGCCTTCCAGAGAGGCATCAGTGCAAACTACAAAATTTTTAGTGGGGTTAGGTACTGCCAAAATTGGGGCACTGGTCAATCTATCCTTAAGGATCTGAAAGGCTTCTGAACATTTCTGATGCAGTGGAATTCTTGGGTATTCAGCAAATCTGCATGGTGGCGTAATGAAGTGGTTATGTATTGCTCAGTTGCAGCTTTGACCGATGATCTCATTCATTGAAGAAGCTCAGTCGCAAAAGCTCAGTCGTAGAAGGAACTCAGTAAAACTCTGGTGCTCGGTGGAACTTGTACTTGGTGATGTCTATGGTGCTCAGTTGATGTGCTTTCTCGGTGATGCCTGGCATGCTTAATTGTTTTACTGGTTCTCAGTAGTTCTAGTTTACCAACTAGAGTTCTTGGAGTTTTGGTTGTCCAACTTGGTGTATTTAATGTTGGTAGCTTGTGTTGTATTCTCCTATGTAGATCTAGAGGCTGACATAGAGAATTAATTATTTGTAAGGCTATTTGAGAGCCGACTATTGTTGCATTTAATATTTATTTGTGTAGAAGCCGACTTGGCTTAGGAGTTATTTATTTCTTCCAACCGACTTGTGGTTAAGGAAATGTATTTAAGGAGTGTTTGGGTAGATGTTTGGGAGTCAGTCAGTGAGTGGAAGTAGCTGAGAAGGATAGCAATTGGATCCTGCAAGATCTTGAAGATCAGATTGTTTGTCTGATAATTGTAATAGTAGAGCTAGTGGTTTGCATGCTTGGAGATAAGGAGATTTTTGGGAGGCTTGCGAGCTCGAGTTTAGATCTTTTGTAGTGTTTCCATCAGTTTTTGATGTATTTCAAAGCTGGACTAGCTAGGAGTTTGTAGAAATACTTTTGTAAGTGATTGTATTTGGCCCTAACTTGGAAGGCCTTACAGCCGATCATGTTGAATGAAATTTTGTTGAAGCATTATCTTGTTGTGTTATTCCACATTGTTGGTGTTTAGCTACAATTTTGGATAGTCCTTTATTGGATCCTCCGACCTTGACTGTGTCATATGGTATCAGAGCTTGAAGTTCTTGAGTGTGTAAACTGATCTCCGAGTTGAGGTAGTTTGCACCAGGACCTTGGTTGGTGATTTGTTGCCTTGGGTTTTCAAAGATCTTGAAGGATGCCTCTAAGAAGATTGGACCCTAGAGCAATTGTAGATCTTTGTGATGTTGTGGAATCAAAGATTACAAAGAAAGTTAAATTTGATTTCAAATTTGAGATGGAATTGATGAAGAATGACGTGATCACTGAGATCATGAGGGATATTGTTGGTATGCTGAGGAATCTTGGTACTTAAGATGCTTATGAGGAAGTTGTTGAAGACTTTGAAGCTATTAGATCTAGTGGAGATGACCAGAGGGATAGATCTAGTGAAGATATAATTGGTCGGTTACATAGATCTAGAGCTCGGTTAAGTACTAGTTACCGAATGGAAGTTTCTACTTTCTCTAGTACTTTGAGCCATGAGGATTTGATTGATTGGATTGGTGAATTAGAAGATTTCTTTGAGCTTGAATAAATTGAAGATCCTCTTAGATTTAGATTAGCACAGACTAATTTGAAGGGACATGCTGCCCTTTAGTGGAAAAAAATAAAAAGAGATAGAGAAGATGAAGGTGAAATGAAGATCAATCGGTGGAGGTTGATAGTGACTAAATTGAAAACTAAGTTCATAGCTACTGACTATGAGCTTAACTTGTTTAAGAAGTTGCAAAATCTAAAGCAAAAAGATTTGACTGTGGAGGACTATACCGAGGAGTTCTATAAGTTGACTATTTGGTCTAAACATAGAGAACTTGGTAAAGAAAAGGTAGCTCGGCATGTGAATGGTTTGAGATTCAATATTTAGAATGAGCTTGGCATGCTAAAGATTGATTCAGTTGAGAATTTTTATCAGTATGCTTGAAGGCAGAAGATAAGTTGAAGAGGAGAGAACATGGTAATTCCTTAGGGAAGGAGAAGCTTGATCACTTGGTGAAAGATAAACCGATTTTTGAAGATGAACCAAAACCTATGGAGCCGAAAAAGAGGATTGGTAGGGTTATCTTTAAGGGTACTTGTTATAATTATAGTGAAGAAGGACACCGGTCTTTTGAGTGTACACAAAAGAAGTTTGGTGATCAAAGTAATGTTGTGGTGAATGAGAACATTCAGAATGAACCTGAATTTGAGAACTTGCTGGTTCATTGCTCGGTGCAAAGGTGGAACCTTGTAAGAGGAGTAATTTGTTCAGAACTCGATGAAAGTTAGGAGGTAAACTTTGTGATGTAATTGTGGATAGTGGTAGTATTGATAACCTTGTAGCTAAGGAGATGGTTCAGAAACTTGGTTTGAAGAGGATGAGACATCCTCATCCTTATAGGATTGGTTGGTTGCAAGATGTTCATGCCCTGGAAGTGAGGGAGCAATGTCTTGTTGATTTTCAAATTTGCCAATATAAAGATCAAGTGTTGTGTGATATTGTGGAGATGAATAGTTGTCACATATTTCTCAGTAGACCTTGGTAGTATGATTACAGAGATATGTATGATTCTGTCAAGAATGTGTTTACTGTTGATAATAATAACAGGAAGCTTTCTTTGATTCCTTTCTGGATACAATACTCAGTAAGAGAAACTTGAGCTTTGGTAGCCGAGATGAGTTGAAGAATTTTGAAAGGATTGATAAGCATGGAGAATAGACTTGTGTGTTATCAAGAAAGACTTGAAAGGATATTAGAGGAAGAAGAAGTGGAAGAGTATGCAAGATGAAGACTTGAAGGGCTTGTATGTGAAGAACTAGTTCAAGGTTTATGTGTTGAATCCTAGAAGATGTTCTTCCAGTCTATGAGAACATCTTTTCAAACCTAGGGTGTCTGATGTAGTGGCATTCTTGGGTATTCAAAAAATATGCATGGTGGCATAATGAAGTGGTTCTGTGTTGCTCAGTTGCAGCTTTGACTGATGATCTTGGTCATTGAAGAAGCTCAGTCACTGAAGAAACTTGGTAAAGATCTGGCACTTGGCGGAACTTGTACTTGGTGATGCCTATGGTGCTTGGTCAACATGCTTCCTCAATGATGCCTAGCATGCTTGGTTGTTTTAATGGTGCTCGGTAGTTCTAGTTTATCGACTGGAGTTCTTGGAGTTTTGGTTGGCTGACTTGGTGTATTTAATGTTGGTAGCTTGTGTTTTATTCTCCTATGTGGATCTAGAGGCCGACATAGAGAATTAATTATTTGTAAGGCTATTTGAGAGCTGAATATTGTTGCATTTAATATTTTTTGTGTAGAATTTGACTTGGCTTAGGAGTTATTTATTTCTTCCAGTTGACTTTTGGTTGAGGAAATTTATTTAAGGAGTATTTGGGTAGATCTTTAGGAGTCAGTCAATGAGTGGAAGTAGCTGAGAAGGATAGCAATTGGATCTTGTGAGATCTTGAAGATCATATTGTTTGTCTAATAATTGTAATAGCATAGCTAGTGGTTTGCATGCTTGGAGACAAGGAGATTTCTTGGAGGCTTGCAAGCTCAAGTTTAGATCTGCCTTAGTGTTTCCATCATTTTTTGATGTATTTCAGAGCTATACTAGCTAGGAGTTTGCAGAAATGCTTTTGTAAGTGATTGTATTTGGCCCTAACCCAAAAGGCCTTACAGTCGAGCATGTTGAATGAAATTTTGTTGAAACATTATCTTGTTGTGTTATTCCTCATTGTTGGTGTTTGGCTACAATTTGGACAGTCCTTTATTGGATCCTCTGACCTTGACTGCATCAATTTCTCAGTCCAAATGAACTTCTTCCCTTTCCTTTGCAAGGAAGTGATGGGATAAGCTATTTTGGAGAATCCTTGGACAAAGCATCTATAGTATCTAGCTAAACCCATGAAACCATGAACCTCTAAGACATTGGTGGGGTTTGGTCATTCAACTATAGCTTGTATCTTGGTGGGATACACTGTTATACCTTCTCCTGAGATAACATGACCAAAATACTTAACTTCGATCTAAAAGAATTCACACTTCTCCAAGTTTGCAAACAACTGATTCTCATGAAGGTATTATAACACTTGACGAAGATGTTGTTCATGTTCTTCTACTGACTTAGAATACACCAAAATATCATCTAGGAAAAGTATGACATTTTTTTCCAAGAAGCTCCTAAATAACCCATTCATAAGACTCATGAATATTGAAGGTGCACTAGTGAGACCAAAAGGTACCATGGTAAATTCATAATTCCTGTACCGAGTACAAAAATTTGTTCGGTGAATGTCGGCCTCATGAATCCTTAACTAGTGATAGCCTAACTTTAGATCAATCTTGGAAAATACCTTGAATCCTTTCATCTGATCAAACTAATCATCAATTCTTAGCAAAGGGTACCAATTCTTGATGGTTACTTTGTTGAGTTAGCGATAGTCAATGCACAACCTAAGTGAGCCATCCTTCTTCTTAACAAAGATAAAACCAGAGCTCCCCAAGGTGACACACTTGGTCTGATGAAACTTTTTTTCAAGAGTTCTTCTAGTTGAACTTTTAACTCACTCAACTCTTGAGTGGTCATGTGATAAGGAGCTTCGGAGATAGGTTCATCTCCTAGCACCAACTCTATGTAGAAATCAATGTCCCTTTTGAGAGGCATTCCCAAAATCTCAGTTGTATATACATCTGCAAACTCTTGAAGTAAAGGGTGCTCAAGTATAATTTCTCTATCTTCTTTGTCAGTCAAATCATTAACTGAGACTACAAGAAGTTGGCATCCCTTTCTCATGCATTTCTTAAGTTGGATAGCTGATATCATCCGAAGTGATATAGTTCATTGGATTCCCACAATAGTGTTGAGCTTCTCCAAATCATCCAAACAATGAATGAGCTTCTTTCTGCAATCTATCCTGGCTTGATGAGTTGCTAACCAATCCATTCCTAAGACAACTCCATACAATCCAAGAGGAATAACTTGAAGATCAATATTGGTAGAGAAAGGTCCTAATCCCAAGTTGCAACCTTGAACACACAAATCTATGGTCATTTTAGCCCCTGGGGCTAACTCTACCTGCCACTTATGTTAGAAAGTAAAGTCCACCAAGATAACTGAGAGGGGGGGTGAATCAATTATCAAATAAATATAACTTTTATCAACTTCAATAGATTTTAACCATGTAAGCAATGTAACTAGCAACCATAAAAAGATATATGTGGACAATAACACAATGACACAAGATATGTTGACGAGGGAACCTCTTGATCAAAGAGTAAACCCTGGTGGGAATGATGCCCACAAAAGATACACTAATATGAATATTCCTTGTGAAAGGATGGACTCTATTAGGAGTCTTATGAAACACATTCAGTACATATGAATCCATGTTAGGAGATTTTGAATCCCTGTTAAAAGATTCTAACTCTATTAGGAGTTATGGAAGACAGAAGGACCCACTACCCAAACAGCTTCAGGGTAAGATCACTGAACTCACTATCCAACTGATCTTTGTATTACTCAATATAATAATACCAAAAGATTACTGACCCTAACAAATCAATACTCCTTCTCTGACTATGCCAAACCGCACCAACTCCTTCAGATCTCAATACCAAATCTCAGTACTTCGCATATCCTCTTTCAACAATTTCGCTTGCACAATTCCTTCATAAAATTTCTCATTACATTCCATATTACACCAAGGAATAGATTCCTTCCGTTATACCACACTCAAGTAATTACAAATGAGTCAGCATACAAATTACAAAATAAAACTTTCCACACGATACATTAAAATTACACAAAACTGTCGACTTCCAATCAATATAATTCTTCACTCATCCGACCTCAAATATTGCACTATCAACCACATCACTATCAACATTTCTCCAACTTATCTCTACCTACGCATAACCAAATTCTATCCCGATTAGGAGATATCATCCGATTTCCACAAACTGCTACTTAGGAACACTGCCTGAATATAGCTTCCACTGATTTCCTCATAACTTCCATGAATAAATGAATTACTATCTACACTCTTAACCACAATCTAATAACACATCATACAATAAGTCCTCAACCGCGCATAGCTTTATCTTCAATATCCCAAGTGCGCTAACTCAAACATTGTCTGCTTCTCTGCTAATCTTCAGTAGATCACTGTATTGACATCAATGAAAATCATAGCCATGAATGCAAAAACAACTACTACAGAACGGTTGATAATACTCCCCCATAGGATATATTCAGCATTCATTCCTAAAAATCTCCCCCATTGGCATTGATAGCAACATAGATGAAAAAACATCCAAGTTCCATAAATCCAATACTACAACACTGCTGCTCTAAACATGCTTCCAAGTCTTCTTCATCAATCAAATCTTGCTTCATTTTCCTATTCAATTCTCTCCAACAGATGGTACAAATGGTTTTTCATGTACACTTCTCCCCCATTGACATTAATGACAAATGTTTCATCATTATGTCAACAACAACTTAAATGTCAAAAGACACTGTTCAGAAAATACATTCACTAGAGTCCTCATGACTCAGCTCAGATACACATACTCCCCCATAGAGGAAGTACCAACATCCAGTCCAAAAGAAAAATAGGGCTCATATACCACTGGATGGATGCAACAATCTGCATCATTTCTCAAAAGTAGGCTAGGGCATAACTCCAAGCATACCTCTCAGATACTCAAATGTATCCTTAGGCAAAGGTTTTGTAAATATGTCTGCAATCTTCTCCTTTGTGCTTATGTACTCAAGTTTGACTTCTTTCTCTGCTACTTTCTCGCTCACTACATGATACTTTATCTCTATATACTTTGTCTTAGAATGTAACACAAGTTTCCTAGACATACTAACTGTGCTGGTGTTATCACAATGTATAACAATAGGTTCAACAAATTTTACTCCAATATCCTTCAGCATTTTTTTCATCCAAATGATTTGGTTACAATTGTTTGCTGATGTTACATACTCTACTTCTGTTGTGCTCTATGAAATATAATTCTACTTCTTGCTTAGCCAAGAAACCAATATTCCTCCAAGGAAAAATGCTCCACCACTGGTGCTCTTTTTATCATCAACACTGCCTCCCCAATCAGCATCTGTATATGCACATAAGGTAAAATCATCAAATTTTTCATACCACAATCCATACTCAAGTGTGCTTCTTAAGTATCTCAGTATCCTCTTTACTGCTGCATAATGTGATTCTCTGGGTTCAGGTTGAAATCTTGCTACAATTCCAACTAACTGTGCTACATCAGGTCTTGTATGAGTCAAATACTGCAATCCTCCAATCATAGATATGTACTTCTTATGTTCCACTACAAGAGTCTCATCTGTGCTAGATAACTTATGTCTAGTTACCATAGGTGTTCCAACTGGCTTACAGTTCTCCATTCCAAATCTCTTCAATAAATCATTCAAGTACTTTGTCTGACTTACAAAGGTACCATCACTATTCTGTGTTATCTACAATCTTAAAAAGTATTTCATTTCACCAATAATACTCATTTCAAATTCAGTCTTCATTTCATCTGCAAATTTATCAGTGGCTTCATCTTCTCCTCCAAAGATAATATCATCAACAAAAATTACTACAACCAACAAACTATTTTCAATTTCTTTTGTATACAGGTTGCTATCAGTTGTGCCTTTTGTAAATCCTAATTTCAACAAATACTTGTCCAATCTCACATACAAAGTTCTAGGTGCTTGCTTCAGTCCATATAAAGCTTTCTTCAATTTACATACCATGTCTCCTTGAATTAAAGGAAAACTTTCAGGCTGCTCAATGTAAACTTCTTCTTCCAATTCTCCATTCAGAAATGATGACTTCACATCCATCTAATACACTTTGAATTTCTTAAAAGCTGCATAGGCCAAAAACATTCTTACTGCTTCAATTCTTGCTACTGGTGCAAAATTTTCTTCATAGTCAATTCCTTCTTGCTGTGAGTATCCTTTACATACTAGTCTTGCTTAGTTCCTTACCACTTCTCCTTGTTTATTCATCTTGTTTATGAATACCCATTTTGTTCCTATAACATTCTTATCTTTAGGTCTAGAGACCAATTCCCATGTCTTGTTCTTTTCAATCTGATCTAGTTCTTCTTTCATGGCTTTAATCCAATGTTTATCTTCACAAGCTTCACTTGTACATTTAGGTTCAATTTGAGAAATCAAACATAACTGTTATTGTACCTTATTTCAAATCTGAACCCCTTTGTCTATGCTTCCAATAATCTGCTCAACAGGATGATTCCTTGATTGATTCCTGTTAGGTGTCACTGTCTCAGATCTTACTTCAGGTGTTGGTTCTTCAATGATCTCACTATGGCTTTCATTCAAAAAATCACTATCTATAATCCAATCAGCTTTCTTTTCTACTTGAGAAACTAAAGCCTTTTCTTCCTTAATTTCAGTTTCAAGATTTTCTTCTTTAATTGCTACAAATCCTATATTATCATTATTCTTAGTATCACTTTCACTTAAATATTTTTCCAAACTAGTTTCAAGTTCTTCATCATTTGCATAGTAACATTCTTTAGATCTTCTAGGATTAAAGTTCTTCCTATACTTCTTAACTCTATTAGGACATTTAGATGCAAAGTGTCCATATTCTTGACAAGTCCAACATTTAAAAAATTTCTTACCGTCTGGTTCTCTCTTCACAAGAAAGGCAATACCTTCTTCAATCTTCCTGTCTTCTTCATTTCTAGATCTACTACTGCAAGCATAATCTCCACTCACACTGATGCTTCTTGAAAAAGTAGGGCAAACACTAACAGCATTGAATGTTGTCTCTATTCTAGGTAGGTCTCCTGATAACCTCAAGTTTATTTCTACTACTTCCAATCTTCCAAGAAGAGTCTCTCTTGTAAAGTTCGCAGTACAAGGTATGACTTGTTCAATCATCTGTGTTGTCTTCTGAAATGTAGGAGTCAATGTCCTCAGAATTTTTCATATCACTTCATTCTTTGTCTTTGTTCCACCACAAGATTTTATACCTGCAACAATCTCTGACATTCTACCAATATAGCTTCTAACAGATTCATCTTCCATCATTCTTATATATTCAATGCACATATCCAATTATGTAATCTGACTTTCTTTGCATGTTCATCACCTTCAAAAGTAGACTGTAAAGCTAAACAAATTTCATGAGATGTTTTCAAATATTTTACCTGACTGTACTCATTCTCTGGAAGGGCTGACAAGAGTGCTTCTCTAGCAAGTATGTTACACATGAATAGATCTCTTTCATCATTAGTACATGTTTCAATGTTATCCTCATCAATGATAGTGTTGGGGCTCGAAAATGCTGGTCGTTTTGAGGCCAACTAACAGGCACAATTAGTGCCTCTGCAATTTTGGTTCGATTGAACCAAGGCTGGTAGGCCTAAATCAGATGTATTGCTTGACTACACAAACTACATGCATAAATAACAAAAAACCTTCCAAAAGGGGTTATTAATCCTTGGAAGAAAATGAATCTAAAATCCTAATTGTTAGATAGATAGATATTTCAGACTAATGTTATGAATTAATGCTAACCCTAATTTAATGTTTTGCAAATAAAATAGTAGATATAAAATATATTCCACAGAAAGAAATAAATGACAATTTCAAAAGAACAGATAGACCAGTGCCTGATACAATATTAAAAATAGAGTCATATGCATTCAATATTAAATTAATTGGAGACAGTTTTATGGTAACTCATTTCTACAGAACGAGACTATCACCCTATAAGCTTCTATTTAAATAAAACTTTATGATAATTCGTACAATAGGTCCTATAGTTTTTAACTCAGCTTAAGAGCCCAAAGGAAACAACAACAGGTTCCTAGACCATGATATCATTATTCAAATTGTAGAAACTGATCATAAACAATGCATAAAATAGAAAACGTAATAAGATACCCTGGTTAAAGAGTAATCCAATAAACTGATTGAAACATAAAACTATAAAATCAATAAGGTATGAGCACTTATCAAATATCCGAGCCTGAGATCTTGAAACATTGAATTTCAATCTATGAGAAAGTATGTAATTTGTCGTGATAGAATTGTTATTGTGTTTACAATTTGGCTGATTATAAATATATTTCTCAAAGGTTTCCTGTGAAAGGACATGCCCTTTCACAGGACCTAATCACACAACTAACCCTAAATATGTATAATAAATCATTACAATGTTGGTTCAGGATAAATTTCTCTCATAATTTATGAATGTTGTGCATAATAGTTTGTTCTTTAATTTCCTGCACGCACAAGCTAACCAATATTAGTTCATCTCAATCATAATAATGAAAACATTATGTAATGTGTTAATCTTATAAAACTATTTGTTATTTATTAATACTTATTTGAAAACAAGTATCATAAAAATAAAAATAAAAATATAATCATACTTAAGTCACAAAAATTATTAAGTTATAAAACATTTATACAATGAGACAAATAAAACGTTATGCTCAAAATTATCTTTTATTTTGAAAATAAAACATATTGTGCTTATTTTAGAATAGAATCCACTTAATGAAATTAACCCTAAAAATAAAATTCATTCATTTAAGGACTAACACATTAAGCTTATAAAATAATTACCCTAAAAAATTTTCAAATATAAAATAATATTATAATTATGAAAAATATATAGGATTAGGGAATATAAAAGATTTAACTTTCTAAAAACAACCCTAATATATTTCTAAAAGAAATAACTTATTTATAAAAGTAAGTAAAATGAAAAAAATAAAACCCTAAACCGTAAAATAAAACAAATAAAGGAAATTACTTTTAGGGATTAATAATTAAACATAAATGTCAACCCTAAAAACATATAATTTCTACATCATTTTAATAGAATCTATCCACCTAAGTTAGTAGAAATATTAATGTTAAGTAGATTAAGTAAAAAATCAAATGGAAAAAACAAAGAAACAACATATCAAAACCCTAAAATTAAATTGACACAAAAGTGAGAAGTTATATTTAGGGATTTGAGTTTAAAGGATTGATCATTATTCAAACCCTAATAATACAAAATTTAATCTACAATTAAAGTTCAATAATAATAAAATTTCTTCACCCTAAAAATATTAATATTAACTATAAGTGAAGACGTGAAAAATGAGGAGATGAAAAGAAGTTAGGTCACATGGTAAATAAATTAATCAAATAACAAACTCACCATGTTATATAACTTAAAATTTTAGGGTAAAATACAAACCAAGAATAAGTAATTACAATATGCGAAAAATCTCTCCAATAAATAATATTTAATTTACTAATTTACTTTCAACGAAATACAATTATCTTATATTTATATATTTATTCCTACATATACTCTTGAAGAATAATGTAGAGTAGTTGGTAAGGGGAGTAGGTTTGGGTATTTAGGTAGGAAAGAAAGAATGGGTCGAGAGGTCGAGTGTTCAACTCCCTCTCCCCATTCTTTTTTTCCTTTTATTACTAAAATAGACAATATATAAATAAAAATCATATTATTACAAAAAGTGATTAAGAGGTAGATAACTCGCTGCGTGAAAGGTTATGTTGATCTCTCACCTGCACATACAATAAAATAAGTAAATACTTTTCCCCTAATCCTCTCGAAGAATAATGTAGACTAGTTGGTTAGGGGTGAGAGATTAGATAGGTAGGTAAAAAGGTCGGCTCAAGAGGTTGAGTGTTCAACTCCCTCTCACCGCCCTTTTACCCTAATTTTATACATATTTTTATTATTATTTTTTCTTTTTAAAATTATTAATATCTAAAACAAATATGCATAAAATAAGACATTTTACACCCTAATACATGAGAGTGAAAATAATAAATGCACACACCTTTTATCCGTTTTAATCTTTTCATCAAAGGAAAATTATACAAAAATGAAAATAAAACATCATACTTCCCTGACATTTCGTATATATTTTCGCTTGAGTTTTTAGGTGCCAACAGATAGTCTTCTCATTCTTTATAATCAACCAATAACCTGGTCCTAAATACAGTAGATGTGTCTTCATCTTTTCTTTCCAAGTGTCAAAATTTACTCCATCAAACTTAGGGCTTTCTTTCCTGAAATTCGTCATGGATCTCCTTAAGTTGTTAAACTTTTCTTTCAAGGACCTGCCGCTCTGATACCAATTGTTAGAAAGTAAAGTCCACCAAGATAACTAAGAGAGGGGGGTGAATCAGTTATCAGATAAATATAAATTTTATCAACTTCAATAGATTTTAACCATGTAAGCAATGTAACCAGCAACCATAGAAAGATATACATGCACAATAACACAATGACACAAGATATGTTGACTAGGGAACCTCTTGATCAAAGAGTAAACCCCGATGGGAATGATGCCCACAAAAGATGCACTAATATGAATATTCCTTTTGAAAGGATGGACTATGTTAGGAGTCTTATGAAATACATTCAGTACATATGAATCCCTGTTAGGAGATTTTGAATCCTTGTTAAAAGATTCTAACTCTGTTAGGAGTTATGGAAGACAGAAGGGCCCACTGCCCAAACAGCTTCAGGGTAAGATCATTGAACTCACTGTCCAACTGATCTTTATATTACTCAATAGAATAATACTAAAAGATTACTGACCTCAACAAATTAATACTCTCTAACTATGCCAAACCGCACCAACTCCTTCAGATATCAATACCAGATCTCAGTACTTCGCATATCCTCTTTCAATAATTCCACTTTCACAATTCCTTCATGTACTTTCTCATTACATTCCATATTACACCAAGGAATAGATTCCTTCCTTTATACCACACTCAAGTAATTACAAATGAGTCGGCATACAAATTACAAAATAAAACTTTCCACATGTTACATTAAAATTACACAAAACTATCAGCTTCCAATCAATATAATTCTTCGCTTGTGTGACCTCGGATCTTGCGTTGTCAACCATGTCACTATCAACATATCTCCAACTGCTCTCTAACTACGCATAACCAGATTCCTTTGTGATTAGGAGATATCATCCGATTTCCACAAACCACTACTCAGGAACACTACCTGAATACAGCTTCCACTAATTTCCTCATAACTTCCATGAATAAATGAATTATTATTTGTGCTCTTAACCACGATCTAATAACACATCATAGAATAAGTCCTCAACTGCACATAACTTTGTCTTCAATATCCCAAGTGCGCTAACTCAAACACTGTCTTCTTTTCTACTAATCTTCATTAGATCACTATGTTTACATCAATGACAATCATAGTCATGAATGCAACAACAACTGCTACAGAATGGCTGCTAATACTCCCCCATAGGATATATTCAGCATTCATTCCTAACTGCCCTACTACCACTAGCCCATACTTTTCTATCAAAGAGTAAGATATGAAGGAGTCGGTTTCTCCTAAGTCAAAGAGAATAGAAATGATTTTACCCTCAAGTGTCGTAAGTTGTTTTGATGCTCTAACTTTAACCCCGAGTTAACCACCTATCTAGAGATTGGGTGAATGTGTTGTTCTCTAGATCTCTAAACCCAATCCTTTATCATGGGTTTATCTAGAGAATGGGTGAATGCACTCATTCTCTCAATCTCCAGATTGAACATTTAACTCCAGTTATATTTAGAAATCAAGTGAATGCCCTTTATCTCTAAATCTTTGGATACATTACCTAACCATGGTCAAACTTGGAGATTGGGTGAATACACTCATTCTCTTGATCTCTTGATGCTATCCTATTGATCGTCGGCTTCTGGAGATCACACGACTACATGTTCTCATGATCTCATGATGCTTGGGACTTAACCGCCAAGATCCAACAATCTGGCGACTAACCATTTGTCGGGTCACTAGAGGTTAGCCTTAACTGTCGGCTCATCTTGATAGGGAATCAATACTTTTACAACTGATTTTCATAAAAACAAATCTTTATATGAAAATCAAAATACCTGGAAGTATTTGCAATGAAACTCAAATCATTGACTGGAAAATAGGTCAGATCTAGAGCCTTCTTTGTGGCTCCATCAGGTTCTTTTTCGTAGAGTCGCCACCTCCTTGCAAAGGAAAATATTTTACTTACTTTTTTATTTCTTTCTAGCCAACACAAAACTTCATCAGGATTTAAACACTGCTTATATCAGAAGTGCAAATTCTTTACATTCTCATTCTAAGCACTGATCAAAACAAAGAACTATGAGTCGCCACTCACACTCGGTGAGATAATATAATAATTTTTTGAAACTTGACTCTATACAACAGATCAAACTCTAGGATGATTTAGCAAGGTAATGAAACAACCATCTCAAACTTGTTGTCCTTTATTCCTTCCCCAATAGAGTCACCAATTTTGTTAGGACTCAGATGGGTTAAGCCAGTCTGGACTTCTCAAATAAATGTTTTGTTGTGGTCCCACAACCACACTCCCCTTCTTTCCTTTTGGCTTCAAGTGGCCCCCCTTTCTTTTTAGCTTGTCCTAGGTTGCTTGTCTCTCTTGTCCTTTTGTTTTCTATTTTTTTTTTAGGTTTTTCTTAGTTTTTTGGTCTTGTCGCACTTTTGCACTTTCACACTTTAGGAGGGCCAAAAGTGCGAAAGGTCTGAAAGGCAAAATTCTAGAGGAGCAAAAGAATCATCTTTCCTTAGGCATTTGTAGACCCATGTGGTTTCTGACTTTTGAACTCCAAAAATTTTGGAGGTTCGACTCCCCAAAAGGGAGTTGGCCTTTCGGTGGTTCGACCTTTCGGAGGTCTGATACCCCCAAAAGGTCGAAAGGTCGATTGACGGGGGGGCTAATGTCACCCGTCAATTTGCCTATAAAAGGCATGAACCGAGTTTTTAACCCTCACTTGTTCACTTTCCAGCTTATCATTTTTCAGAGCTTTCTTTGTGCCTCGCTTGCTTCCAGCTTGTCGCCTCGATCTCATTTTTTTGTCTTCATCCACCAGCTTCCTAGAGGTTGGTCTTTCTCTTCTCTCTCTCCCTTTTATTTTCATTCTTTTTTCTCGGTCTGTAGTTAGGGTTCCTTACTTTTGTAGGCCTAGTTAGGGTTTTCAACCTGTTGTTTAGGGTTAGTTTATTTTTCGTCAGTTTGGTTCAACCTTGGGGTTCATGAGGTTGTCCCCTCTAACCCCCTTGGCGAGTTTGTGGTCAAACTCACCGTCAGACTCATTTTTGAGTTTGACAAAACCAAACCCTAGTTTCAGCCACAGTGTTTCGAACCTTCACGGTCTGAAACTTTCAAACTTCCAACCATTCCAAATCTCCTAAGTGCTCTGTTGTTTCAGCATTTTGGTGTTGTCGCACACCGAAACATCCCATCACATGATTCATTGAAACCGAAGGTCCAAAGTTTTCAACTCGAGCTCAATCGCCTGTGCCAGTTTTGGTGTTTTGGCATTGTCACATGTCGAAACTCTCGTTGCTCCAACTTGCCGAAGTCTATGCACATACCAAAACATTTGCAAAGCTCAATGCACTAAGGCATTTTTCAAAATTTTAGAGGTTTCATCCTTCGAAGATTTTACACCTCTGACTCGTCGAAAGGCTGAAAAGGGGGGTATCAATGCATTTTTCAACTCGAGCTTCCTTTTCACAGTTTCAGCCATTTCGGCCTTTCAGAGGTCTTGCACCTTCGAAGGTCTGAAAGGCTGAAAAGGTCTTTAAGAGCTCTTCTAAACTTAGTTTGTCAGAATTCTTTATTTTTCTGAGATATTTTTCTCTCTCCTACAATTTCATGTTATTGATTCTTGTTTCTTGCTCTTTGCAGAAATGGCTGAGAAAGTTATGTCACCAGCAATGAAGTATCAATTCAAGGGATATCATCCACCTTTGAAGGTGGGCAACCTGCATGCGAATATCACAGACACCGATATTGGCCATGTTAGCTAGAATGATTACTTGGTCCAATGTGCCCGACCAAAAGGGAGATCTGAGGACTGCACTTCATTAGTACATTTCTCTCTGGTGAATGCAGCAGGACATCCTATCTCCATCTTGTCTTCGGACTTGATAAATACTTTGGCAGGCTACTATGTACCTGATGAAAGAATGGTGAAGAACAACATAGGAGAAGTGGTCCTAGATCTGAGGCCTGATAATATTGAGGATGTCTTCCACCTACCAAAGGGGGTCGACAAGTTTTATAACTTTCACATAAACAAGGGAATGGAATTCTACAACAAAGATGTTGTGCGAGCTCAAAACATAGTGAACAATGAATATCTTATACAACCCTTGCCCAAGAAAAAGCTAGATCGGATTGATATGCGAAAGGGCTATATGAGGGAAGACATCCAAGCATCCATCACCATGATCAGCTAGGTGTATGGGTTACCCAAGTCTAGTCAATTGGAACCCTGGATGATCATGCTCATAGAGAAGATAAGGGAGCGATAGGCAAGGTTCGACTAGGCCACTATCCTTAGTGACAATTTGGATGAACAACTAGTTAGTGTTAAAACAGACCCACACTTCTACATGAAATCATATGTTGTGTATCTATTGGCTACTAAAGCAGTGTAGCCAGGATTGAAAAAGGTTGGGGTTATGGGAGAGCTGCATACATGGTCGTTCACAATGTACCTGTAGCTGGTCAAGAAGGAGTTCTACACTCATAACAACCCAGACTTCCAAATTGTCAATTATGGTTTTGTCTTCACTATCATACGCTCCATAGAGGGAGACTATGCAAAAAGGATGTCTACTGAAGCTGAAACAAAAGTGAAGGCCCTCGAGGCATTCTATATTCAATTCAGAACCTTCACATACATTCGGGTGGCGAGATGCACCCTGGCACCTAAGAAGTTACTCAGGTACCCTTATGACAGAGTAGTCCTGTTGGAGATAGTGAGACAATTTTCGGATGCACACGAACACATTAAGCACAAGAAGAAATACTGTTGGGATTTCTCGATTTCCATAGGGCCCCACTATGTACCTGATATGAAGATCTGTAAGGCTTTGACTCTCGAATGGGATGAATTCCCTTTGCCTACATACAACCTCATAAGGGCTCATTTTGATCCAATAGGTACGTATAGCCATATAATGGTAAGACATTATATACATGAGCCGCACATTGAAGATCACTAAGTGAATTGTGTGGATGACTATGAAGTCAGAATTCGTGACTATTGCTGGATGAGTTTGGAGTTGGTACAAACCACTCTGTCACTAAAAATCCCTCAGAAGGTGAAAGCGGTGGACTCTAAGGATGTCTTAGACCCAATCTACAATGAGGACAAAGTTTATACTAGGGCTATTCTAAATGCAGAGGTAGACAAAGATGAAAATGATGATATTGACTTCAAGGCTAGGCATGTCATCAAGGTCACAAAGGCATGGATCGCTCACCCATTTCATATGGAACTTGTGCCCATGAAATAGCTACAGGAGCAGCCCTCCAAAGGGAAGAAGAAGAAAGGACTTTAAGTTTTGAAACCCCATTTTAAAGAGGGTGCGCCCCTAAAACTAGATACAGTGTACAAGCATGAGTGCCCGACAGCCTATGGTCTGGCCACTCATTCCAAGAAGGTTAAGACCAAAATGACAGGGAGCATAGCACCTCTAGATGCACCTTCTTCCAGTAGCCACGAGTCTCCAACTGTAGCAAAGAAAACTAAGTTCAAGATAATAGGACCTAAGCTGGCTGGAGTGATCAAAGTTAATTTGTACAAAGGAAAGAAAGGCTCAACACCTACACAAATGGACACCCTACTAGAGGATGATGAGGATGAAATGGATCAAATACCTCTCAGTAGGAGAACAAGGTCTGTAGGATCGATGAAGAAGAAGAGATTAATGGATGATGATCCAAAAGATGTTGAAGGGACAACTCAAGAAGAACCCATAAACCTAGATGCCTTGGGAGACAATGAATTTGATATCATGGACTTTGAGGGGCTGCATGGTTTCAAGGAGTCTGAACAACAGGTTCCTACCCAGTTCACGAGTTCTCTTGGTGATGCGAAAGAGGAAGTGCAAAAAAAACCCCAAGAACAAGTTGTTGTTGAGATGGCTGAAGTTCAAAAGGAGACAACGGAGATAGAAAGGGACTCTTCTGTTGGTATTACTTTTGAAGAAGATGTAGTGGCACAAGTCCCCTTGGTTTCACCCATGGTTCCACCTCCACCTCCGCCTATGCATCCAACTCTGCTCCTGCCTCTGCATCAAACACCACCAATCACTCCGCTTCTGCCTCCATTTCATACCACTATGTTTCCTACACAACCTCCACCTGCCCATATTCCCATGCCAACTCTGACACCTCCACTAGTGCCTTCAACCACTCCCCTTGTGTCTCCTACTCCTCCCGCACTAGATATTCCTCCCCAAGTTCACATACCATCACTGGCTCATGAGGAAGTAGTAGCACAAGGTTCTCAAGAACCTAAGAAGGAAACAGAGGTATTTGGTGAGGAGTTGGGAGAAGAACATGCGAGATCAGAGGAGCCGGCTGATAAAGAAGATCCACTAAATACAAAAGAGCCACCGGATGAGGAAGAGAAACAAGTTGTTGAGGAAGAGCACACAGATGAAGGAGAATAGACAGTTGAAGAAGAGGAACAAATGCATGAGGAGGGACAGCGGAATGTAATGGGAGAACAAGAGACAGAAGGAGAAGGAGAGGAAGGCCATGAAGAAATGGAAATAAAACATCAAGCTACTACCTCGACTCTCTCAGCTCTTCACAAGCCCCTTAATGCTTTCTCCAAGCCCACTTGGTTCACCAAGGAGATCTAGCCAAGGGCAAGGGTATACAATGATGATGAGGCATACATGATAGCTTTAGGGCAAGCGTTCCATCAGGCTAGACCCAACACCCAAGCAAGGACACTATCATATGTCACGCAGGATCAGGCATGAAGGTGGAAGGCTCAAGTAGCAGTTCCCACAATGAGCATTAGTACAACCGAGATCACTCCTAATGACTACGTGTTGGAGGAGGTAGATTTGGGAGAACCAACCAAAGAGGGGAGTAAAACCTTGGCTACCATCGGATTGAAGCATGCCCTCGGATTCATGGATAAAGATGAGAATAAAATAAAGGCTTTGGTAGAGAAAAATGAAGCCATCAAGAGATTCATTCTCAAGACAGTGGGTCCCATTGACCCTAGTAACCCTGAGGCCTCATTACAGCACATTTTGAAGAAAAAGGGTGAAATAAGTACAGATATCCCACATCCATTTGTATAGGCTTGTGTAGACTAGAAGGAGGATTTTGAGCAATTTGCGAAGGTATCTCTCAAGAAGATTTTGAGACCTCTTCGAAGAATTCTTCAAGGAGTCGCATCCTTAGTGGAAATTATGAGTGAAGAGGACGGTTTGGAGGAGAAAGTCCTAAAGTGGCAAAAGGTGTTGGATGACCTCGTGGTAATAAGCAAGCAATGCTTCCAGGTCTTGGTTAAGATATATGAAGGGTTGGAGCTAGATAATTTTGAGGAATGGATCCAAGAGATCACAGGAGCTCTGACTACCTTTGAAAAGGTACTTAAAAGGATGGACAAAAGGAGAGACGATAGTCTACTTTTTGTAGAAGAATTGCATAAGTTCTTTGAGGGTTTAGACTTAGATTTGTATGATGAGGATGGTGAAAAAAAATGCACTCTGTGAATGCCATCATCAATCAATATCTAAGTATATTCAAAGGGATCAAGACAAAGGAGGATCTTCAACAGATGTTTTATCAAAAGGAGGAAATCCAGAAAATGTTGTCTCGAGAAGAAGAAATACAAGGTATTGCAAGAGAGTCGGTCGCCTTACGAGACAGGCAACAAGAGATCCTTGAAGGGGTCAAAATGGTTGACTTTGAAGAAGTACTTAAGATTGTGGACAGGTTACGGAAGGCACATCCAAAAGTACTTCCGAGTCAATGAGAATCCAGTTCACACTTAGTCAAATTTTGTGAAGAGAAAATGCAGTTTTTGTACTTAGTCATTTTTGCAATGCCTATTTTTTGACCTTTTGACCCTAGAGAACTTTCGGCCTCTAAAAGTCTGAAGTCTGACATTTTAGGAAAGAGGACATGACACTTAGTCATTTTTGAGGCTTGGTTTTTTCGGACCAACTGTTGGGATTTGGGTATTTTTTGGCACGTCCAAAATTTAACTCCAGTTGTCTCAGTTGATTTTCCAGTCAACTGGGCTTCTTTTTTGGGGTCGTTTCTGCATGATTTTGGGATCTCTTCCAATTGAGTCCACGTGGAGAAGCCGCAACCAAGGATCAAGGGCAGAAACATGAAGATTATCAAGAGCATGCACAAGTTCCAGCTCCATTTTCGAGATGTTTAATGCATGATTTTCTCAAATTTTTGTAATGCACGAGGTTTAATTCCATGCTAGGGTAGTTTAACTAAGTTTTAGAAGTAGTTTACTTAATGTAATCTCTAGTTTAGATTCATTTCAAAGTTTTAGATGCATCTAAAACCCTAGCTATGAAAATAAGAGCTAAGCTCTATAAATTGTAATAAAATGATGTAATGAAGGTCGATTTGATCATTAATACAATACATACAATTGGTGCTTCATTCATGGTGTGATATTTCTGCTATCTATGTGAAATTTGTGAATGTGTGATTTGCTCATTCATTTATTTCAAAGAGCCAATTGATTGTTTGATAATTTTAAATCTGCAATTATTAGTTTGGTGTTTGCTGGTATCACATTGCTTTGTTGTGACAAATTTCCAAGAAGATTATTCTTTTGGTGCTTGAAGATTAACTTGTCTCATGTGTGCGCACATCTGTGGTGGCTTCGTGATCTGATGAGTTTCAGCTTATCATACATCTATGTTTGTTTCGTTCTGTTGATGATTACATCCATATAGCTGAAGATTGTGATATGTTCTAATCTTTGTTTTGTGGGTTTCCTCATCTTGCCGGTCTTTTAATTCGCAAAGTGGTGTGATATTGGTTTATGTCCATTAGATTTATTTTCGACGATTTCCTTTAAATTCTTGTTACCCTACTACTTCTTACCCTCTTTGAAAATCATTTTTAAGTAGATTAATTAGATTAACGTTGCTTTATTTCAAAATTTGAAAATCCAAAAAGAGATATTGTGGTATTCTGAAGTTTATTTTGTAGCTCTCTCTAAGATAAGAATGAGCAAAGGTCTCCTTATTAACAGATTCACATTTGTCTTTCATTGAGCTATCCAAGCGGTTGAGACCTAGCTAGAAGGAACCTTGAGATTGATTTCATCAATCTTCCAAGAGGGGAATTTGCTTTCGTAAATTCATAGTCATTGTCTCATGTAAAAATGACGCTCAACGGGTTTCTTATGGTCACTCGCTAGTAGAGTCGCCAATTTTGTTAGCACTATTTCTTATACCCTCCAATTCTAAAAGAGAAAATGATGACAAGACATGGGATATTTATCTGATTGACATAGATCTACTTCTTCTTACAAACCTAAGGACAAGAAAAGGCTGACATTAACAAGGCCTATAAACCTTCTACACTTCGAGCTCCACTCACTCGAGCGGGTACACCTCATCTACACTCACATAACTCCTTATTGCAAACAATAGGTCTATAGGTATATCACTTTGTGGAATAGTTTTCGAACTTTTAGGTAACAAATACCTCAATGTTCACCACATCTCATGCAGAATCCCACTTGCATACAATGAATCTGAAAACTAGATATACTTCCTAACTCCTCCTATCAACATGAAAGGGAAAATGTTATCATTTATGTTTTTGGGGGGAGAGTGGATCTTTGAAATGCCCCAAATTGCTCACAGACCAGTGCCTTATCCAATGGGTAACAGAGTCAAATGAAACATGCAACAGACAGCTTATGAAACAAGAAAATAACATAGTCTAACATGATGATACCTGCACCAATCATGCACCATTGATCAAACTCTTCTTAGCAATCCACCTATGTTCTCAAATATGCAATCACCTATTCAAAGAACTTTAACCCTCCCCTTGGAAGAAACCTAGAAATAAGCAATACATTGATCAGCATCCACTGAAAGACAAGTATGAGATACCCTTGATACCTCAACTCATACACATCTGAAAACCAATCCTAAATTCAGTCATTTCCTTGAAACAACTCTATTGAAGACATACAATAGAAAGACCAAAACACCCTAGATGCTTTAACCAATAAATTTTAGGAAGCAAATGGAGACAATCTGATAGTAGTAAAAACAGTGTTGCAATCTTATTCACAAGATAAACTTTTACGCATATATTTATCTGAATAACTAGAGGGGATACAAGAACACCCTATATGAGAAGAAGAGGGCAGTATTACGAAAGGAACCACTCATGGAACCAGTCCAGAAAAGATTACAGAAAATTTAGACTGCAAAATTTGAACCGAAACTAAAACTCTCCTCTTCTACAACAATGGAGAAGAAGCAAAGATAAAGGCAAAACAAAACAAGTTACAAACTCCTGATAGCTACCAATCTTCACAAAATATCTCCATTTCTCAAATTTTATTTCTTTCTGCAATTGCCTCCATCTTTACAGTCACTTCTCCCTCCAAAATTTGCATCTTTGCTTCTCAGGAATGATTTGATTATGCTCAATCTTAGAAAAGCTCCGTGAAATATTTCTCACAATTTTAAAATAAAAACATTGAGAAACCATTGAGAAACATTTCAAATTATTTAGCTCAGCATTTTCCTCTTTATTTATGTATATTTTGGCCTTTTTCCTGCACATTCTACCTAGAACAGACCAAATATAGGAATAGATGGTGTATGACCAGCCACAACAATTTGGACATGTTTGGTGTCAATGGCTCCATCTGTGATAGCATTTTTGTTTATGTTCTAGTATCGAAGTTTATCATTGCTGGGTTTATCATGCAAGCTTTCCTTGTAATGTTTGATTATGCCATCGTCTAGGAGACCTCGCTTGATATCCATGCCTTTTATCTTGATGTCCTAATAGGTTTGGATACAGTTCATTCTCATGAAATGGGACAACTTGGGATGCAGGTTATCGATGAAGATATTGGTGAGGTGTTTCTTTGGTGGTTGATAGGATAACCTCATGGTGAGATTTTTCCATTGTTGCAAGTAATCAACCAGGGTTTGACCTCCTTTCTGCTTTGAGTTACAAAGGTCCAATAAGGAAAGCTCATTTTAAACATTATGAGTGTATTGAGCAATGAACTTCTCATAGAGTTCTGCAAAGGTTGTGATTATTCCATAAGGTATCTTGTAAAACTACTCAATGGCGGTCCCTCCCAAGCTTTTGGGGAAGAGGTGCATGAGGAAATTGTCACAATAAGAAACCTCTTGGCAGGCCATGTAAAATTATTTGATATGGCTAACTAGATCTCCTTTCCCTCGATATTTGTCAAACCTGGGTGTCTCAAAGTGTTTAGGAAAGGAGATAGTTGTGATGGATCTATCAAAGGGATAGGGACAAACCTCTTCAAATTTGAAAGCCTCGCTTTCAATTCCATCTTTAATCTCCTTGAGAGCATTCTTCATTTCTTCCCACTCGGCATTGATCAGTGTTGGAGTGGGTAATCCCATTGGAAAAGGATCTGATGGTGCTAGTGAATAAGGATGGTTATGTGGAGGATATTATGGAGTTGAGTAGGGAATTACCCAGCAAGATAGGTAGATTGGAATTGATTTTGTGGTGATGGTTGTTGGGGAGGATATTGATGTTGAGGTGTGGGGGTGTGGGGGTGTATTGCGGTGGAAGATATGGTGCTTCTTGTTGTTTTTGGGGGATGATGGGATGTTGTTTCTGTTGTACTAGGATATATTGTTGTTGTGGAGGAGGTTAATGAAACGGTGTAGCTTGCTAATAGGATGGGCCTTGATGTACTTGGCCTTAGGCTTGGCCGATGTATGTGGGATACATTCCTGCATTGTTGAGTGGTGGAGTGGTTGCTTGAAAGCTGGTAGCACAGGGTGGTTGTGCGAAGGAGCTAGCGAGATGGGAAGAACTTTGTTGTTGGGGTGGTGGTATGGCTTGTGAAGTGGCAAGTGGCATGGATAGATAGTTGGTGTATGAAGGAAAAGATGAAGTTGGTATAGGTTGTGATGACTATTGTTGTGTTGTATGAGGGAAAGTGGTTTGTAGGTTTGTGGGAACAAATATGTGTGCTTGGGTTGGTATTCCCAAGGCTTGCATTTGTGCTTGGGTAAGGCTCCACCGAGAGCCTGTTTGTGTTGTAGGTTGCAATACGGAGGATGTTGGGAATGCAGATGTGATGGTGGGATTTTGGGATGTAGATGGTGGATTTTGTGATCCTATGAATGGCATCCCTGTTGTGAAAGAAGTGTGTTGGGCTTGTGTGTTGGCGATAAAGGGTGGATGAGGAATGTATGTAGAATGAGTGTACTGGATGATGGGTGGAACGAATGTTTGGGTGCAAGCTTTCTAGGAAATGGGAGGAGGTTCTTGCATTACTCCCTGAAAGGATGGTGCTGATGAGGAAGCTTGTTGAGTGAAGGAGGAAAACAGTTGCATTGTTCCCAAGAAGGATGGTGTTGATGAGAAAGCTTGGCTCATGAAAGATGGAGGAACTCTTTGTGTTGTGGTTTGCGTTGGAGGTGGAGGTTGAGTTTGTGTGAAGCTTTGTGCCTAAATGGTGGCTTGAGATGATGCAGATAATGGTGGTATACCCATGACGGAAAATGGAGCGGATTGTGCCATTGTTTGCATTGTAGGTTTTGTGGAACTTGTTTGCAATAGATAAGGGATAGGTGAGGCTTCTTGGGACATGTTTTGGCTAGGGTCGTGAATTTGGTGGATGGGTTTTGTGGGACTGAAGGCTTGGAGATGTGGTGGAATGGAAGTACCCTCTTGTGCATAGTTTGCCAAAATGTCTTGACAATTCTAATCTATAATTTCACTCACCATTTGTGCATGCCCTGGATGGCTCATGAAGGCTTCCATAGAGAACAAAGTGGGTGTTTCAGTTGGATCTTTCCAAACATTCTCAACTCGTGGGGGTTGTGGATCATAGGTCACCATCACATTGGTAGGATTGTTGGGATCAGACGAACTAGTGGCTAAGTTTTGATCCATATTCTTTCTCTTCCTGGCTCGTGTCTCGGCAGACATGAAATGCAGATCTAAGGATGAAGATGCAGATGATGGATAGATGCAAGATGTTTCTAAGAAGACTCTAAGGATGGTGGATGCAGATCTAAAGAGACTTAAGGATGGTGGATAGGATAAGCCTATGAAAACCTACGGATGAAATGCAAGGATTTGGAAGATGGTGGATCAACTAAATGATGGTGGGATCCTGATTTGATTTGGATGACGAAGATGGTGGAGGATGGTGGAGGATTACTAAGTGTCGGCAATGAGTTGTTGATTCCTGATGTAGGATCAAAGAGGATAGGATTGTCAACCTAAGATAGACTGATGATCTTCGAAAGATGGGATCCTTGTCAGTGCACGTCAATCTCTTTCTCGAGATGATGAGGCCTACAAAGACAAGTATAGGATGCCCTAGACAATACTTAGTCGAAGGGTAGTGCTGAGATAGTTCTAATTTTGGATAAGGATTTGAGAAACTCCAAGGATGTGACAAAAAGTGGATGGTTTGGATAAATGGATTTGGTTCAAGGCTGTTTGGATTTTGAGGCTTGGATGTTGGATTCTGGATTTTGGATCAAGAATGTTGGATTCTAGATTTTGGATTTGAGGATGATGGAGGATGACCAAATGATGCTATTTCTAGGGGATGACCTAAATGAGGCTAAAGGATGAGCTATGATGCAACTAGGAGGATGATAAATAATGCAAGGATGCAGCTAGGTGGATGATCTATGATGTAAGCTAAGGGAATGATTTAGGATGCAAGCATGCAAGGGTGTCGAGACAAGCTTTTGTAAGATTCTGAAAGAAGTATGGTGTGATGAGCCAACTAGTCCTCACTTTCTAGGTTGACAAAGTGACGATTGACCTAGAATTGGGTTGCAAATTATTTTACTCTGGCATTATAACCCACGTTGTCCATTTTTTCCTGATACTTGATTTCGGCTTGGATTGCTGCTTGGGAAGATTGGTGATCTTTTAGGTCTCATTTTGCAATTTTCTTCTCTTGATAAACACATGAATTGGGTAGCTTGGCTTTCCTATGATTGATCGTATCGGACATAGTTTGGAAGGATTTGGTAAAATGGATCGTTTTAATCAATGCTTTTGAATAACTAATCTTTGATAGTTTCCTAATTTGGCTTCTAGTTTTTTATTTGTCTCCAATGGAAAAGGAAAAAAGACTCAAGAGATATTCTAAAAGCAATCTCGACAAAGCACAAAGAAACTTTGTGGAATACAAGCAAATGATGACCAAGGATTTTGATAGTGATCCCAGAAATGTGTATGTTCTAACAAATGTTTTGCACTTATTTTGAAACTTCGAAAACACATCAAACAAGAACTACCTAAAGATAGGCTAGTATCAAAATCTTTGCCCACAACTTGGTATTCCAAAATGGAATACAAATGGTGAGTAATCTTCAGGTGATCCGAGAAACCACTTGGATCGGTCCTTGCACAAAGATTTTGATACCTTCGATAGTAGATCGGGAATCATGTGATTTTAATAAGTGTCTGATTTGGTCTGTGGCATCCTCCCAATCGATTTGTATGCACGTGAGTCACTTAAGAGCCTAGTTGACCATGCTAAAATAGTAGGGATATTCACCTACCTCGGGCTACCATCAACACGCATCACCCAAGCTTGAGGGGATGAAGCAAGAGTTTGCTCAGTGCTTTGTTTCTATACCGATCAGGGAAGTACCGATTTGAGGTCGTTCTCCAAAGAGGAAACACTTTTCTCTCTGGACACGCCTTGATAGAAGTAAAACAAATGAGCTTGTCCTACTTCAATTGTTTTACATTACCTAGATTATCAAGGATTTGCAGAATTTGGAAAACTCCTAGAAGCACATCAAAAAAGAGTTCTTTTTCCCAAATTGATTAAGTGTTTTTCTTGTCAAGACCTTCAAGCACATATGTTTAGGATTTGATTTGTTCATTTCTTAAAAATAGAAAAATCCCTTTTGATAATATTCGCAAGTGTTTTATTCTGAGCATTCAAGATTGAATTTACTTTTAGGATCCTGATTGAACTTTGATTACGAAATAAAATTGCTTTGTTTTTCACTTTGTGCACTCAAGATTGAATTTTTTTTAGGACTCAAATGAAATGATTGACATTGATTTGGTTCATCTTTTAGGGTCATTCAAGATTTGGTTTTCACGCTAAAAAGAGAAACTTTAAATTGCTTTTTTTATTGTTATTTCCTTTTGTTCACCTGAGATTGAGTTCTAGGGTTTCCCCTTTAATAAAGAAAATTTTGATAATAGATACCCCTAAGAGATTCCAAGATTTTGAATGTTCATTTTAGAGCTCAAAATATATGTGAAGTGTACTATTTCATCTTTTCTCATGCACTCAAGATTTTTATTTTTAGGATTCAGTTTTAAGTCCAAAATGGATAAAGTGTTCCTAGATTGCCTTTAGGAATGCATAATACCTTAAAACACTCAAGTTTGTTTAGATGAGGTTATTTTTAGCCAAAAACAAAGCATCAAGATTGGTTTAGGACACTTTAGGATTGTGGTTTTAATTGTTTAGGAAAGATATGCAGATTAGTCCATTTTAAGCACTTGAGATTGAATGAAGGGTTCTTTTTAAGCTTAAATGGAGATTGATTTAGTTCCTAAACACACAAATGAGTTAATAGGTCTTAGAACCTTGATGATTAGGTGATCAAATTTCCTTCCAAGGAATACCTGCTAACAACCAAGTTAGAAACTATAAATTTGAAGCCTAGAGGCACTAGGAGGCCCAAATGAACCCTAAAAACTAACGAAAACCAAGTTTAAGGCCTTATACATGCCCTTTGTTTCCCACACAACAATGCAAGATAGGTTATTTTGTGGATCAATGGCGTACGAGTCAGTACAAGGTCCCATATGGCAAACAGTGTTAGAAGGTGGTAAAAAGGGCCAAAAACACTTGCAAAAGCTCATACAACAATATACATAGTATAGTACGACAATCCATGGGTTCCCAAATGGAAATCCATGATAGGAAATTTTTTTGTACGACTTTGCCTCTTAAGATGTACGGGACTTGTCCAAAAAAGTGAGTTTTTTGACCCAAAAACCCTAAAAAAGCAGTTTGAAGAGCATGGTGGGGTCCCACAGGGCATGCCAAAATGTGATCAATGTGAACCTAACCTGTTATGAACATGCATAGATAGTCAAACATTAGTCATAAATAGCATATACCAAACATATAGAAAAATATTCACAAGCCACCTTGAATTGAGCTAAAACGGGAGCACCTTGTCACCGTTTGATTTGCTCTTATAGTAGGGATGTGGGTGTGCTTTTGAAACACAACAAGCATGTCCCCTATGTTTATTAGGAAAGATTAGGATCATTTGGAAGCCATGAAGACCCCATAGTGGCACAAAACTAGGTATGGAGCACCAGTTTTGCCCCTAGGATTCTGAGGGTCCAAATGAAGCCAAACGCAGATTCTAGATTAATGAATGCTATACAATGTTAATCCACTAAGATTAATCCATTAGGCTATTAATCCATTAGACTATGCTAAGATGAGCTCAAAAGCATAAAAATGAGGTAAATCTAACAATACTAGAAATTATGCTAAGTCTAGATGAAAATGAGCATAATAACAATGCTATGAAAATGATATGTGAATTGGTGAATTTCTCTTGGAAGGGAGGCTATTTATAGGATTTGATGAAGGGCTTGGGTTAGAAAGGGTTAGTTAGGGTTTAGGACCAAGGGTTGGTGTTTAGGACCAAGGGTTAAGCCTTAGGGTCAAAGGGATAAGGATGAAGGGTTGCTCACACGTGTGAGCAACACCAGGGAAGTGTACAGCGGACCAAGGTGGAAGAAGAGACATAGGTCTTCATTAAGAGGTTGTAAGAGCCATTAATGAAAGTGTAAGGGTTCATTAATGAGCATGTAAAGTTCATTAATGAGGGTGTTAACCAAAAGTCAAAAGGATGAGGGTTTAGGCTAAGAGGGTTAGGGATCACCCTTTAAACAGAGTTAGGAAGTGATTAAGAAAGTGGGGATAGGTTTAGGGTTTTCTAGAAGATATCTAAGTTTTTGGGAATTAAATAATTTATTTATTTATTTAAAGAGTTTGAGACATAATTTATTAAACAATTAATAAATTGGAGGGATAAACATGTAAATTGGATTTAAATGTTTTTGGGAGGGGTTCTTTATTTAAATGTCTTTAATTAAAATAGGAGAAGGGATAATGATAATAAAATTGAATTAATTAATTAATTAATTAATGATGATGTCATCAGGACTTTTATCAACTAAAGTATTTTTAATTGACAAGTAGATTTTTAGGTGTCTACAGCTGTCTATTTCAAAGTTGGGCTTACTTCTCATGGTAAAAGAAAAATCTGAACCTACGGTTTGCTAAGATGTAAAAGAAATATATATATCGATGAAGACTATAAAAGTTGTTCACTCAAGCTTCTACAGAATAGATTTAAAATTGACATAGAGATGCCTTCTTAGTTTATTGGAATTCTAAGACTCAATTATGAATATCTAGTAAGTTCAATATGATTAATTTGACATTTCTAAATCATAAGGCATCAAAGAAATTGCAGAACTATGAACAAATAGAAAAAAAAACCTAGACGTTTTCGCAGTAGCCTAGAAATGGATGAATCTTCCAAAATAATCAATCTCGTCTCGTTTCCAAATCTCTTTTCTTTTTTTTTAACTCGTGTCTATGAAAAACGTCTCTTGTTGCCTTCTTATGCTTACATTTAGGCTTGGTTCGCGTGGCTTTCATGTCCTGGATTATGGATACTTACTTCAGTTTTTAATTAATTTAAAAGGACTCCTAATTTGAAGTTCACTCTCGGTTGTAAATGCCCACTATCCCTTTCTCCAACTAACAAGCAGTTAGTTTCATTTTCACAAGTATTTTAAAAAATATCTTCTTGTTTGCTCAGTCAAATTCATGTGAGCATAAATATATTAATTTAAGATTTTTATTATGAATCTAAATTCTTTTAAATAAAAGAACCCATTAGCATTTAACTTAAATAAAGAACTATTATATTAATAATTTTTTAAATTCTCAATTAGTTCAACAAAATAATTTATTAAATCTTCAATTTCAGTATTAATAAAATTCGATTTTAGCATCAAATCTTTTAAATAATAAAAATAAAATCTATTCTAACCATAAATTCAATTCATTGAGATGGAGATAGAGATAAAACCCATAAAATATAATCCAAATAACTATGTGGTGTCTTGCAACCAAACTTTTCCAACCAGCCCTTACCGAGGAGCTAGCCTCATGTACGTCAACAACACTCTCGTCTTCAAACTTCCCTGCAAAAACATCTCATTCCACTCGAGATATCATCAGTAGGTTAGTCCATAAACCAAAATCAAACTTAAATTGTATAAATTTCTATTTCAATTACACATCATTTCATTATTTGTGTTTAACATATTCAAAGTAAGTTGTTATCATAACAACATCATAGCCTAAGCATCGGATCATCATCATAGGATCAATAGATATCATGACATAATTCAGAGTAAAGTCATAATCAGTCACACATAACAACTAACGTGTCTAACCAAAACATAATGACTTAAGTCAAAGGTACTCAACTAAGTCAATAAAAGTCATAAAAGGTCTCAATCATGTCTTGAATAATAGGAGTCTGCCAGATTGGGTTATGACATCTGCATTCTTGAATGGTGAATTGGAAGAGGAAATCTATGTTGAGAAATCTAATGGTTTTCCTTTGACTAATCAAGGTGACATTCTTTGTCGATTGAACAAAGCATTGTATGGATTGAAACAAACATCGAGAGCCTAGTATTAAGGTTAGACAAATATTTTTTGAAACATGGTTTTAGTAAAGGTATTGTTGATAGTAATTTGTATTTCAAAATTGATCGTGACAATATCTTGATTGTTGAAGTATTTGTGGATGATATCATTTTTTGTGGTGATGAAAAGTTGAGAAAGGAATTTGCTGATGAGATGCAAAAAAAATTGAGATGTTCATGATAAGTGAGATGAAATTCTTTCTTGGCCTACAAATTATGCAATCCGAAAAAGGGATATTCATATCATAGTCTAAGTATGTGAAAGAGTTGTTGAAAACAAAGGCATTGATGATTCAAAACTGGTTGGTACTCTTATGGTTACTAGGTGCAAGTTGAAAAAGAGAGATGATTCTCCTAATGCAAATCAAACAAGGTACAGATAAATGATCGGTTGATTGATATACTTGACACAGACTAGACTTGATATAACAAACGCAATTTGCATTGTTGCGAGATTTCAAGTAGAATCGAAGGAATCAAATGTTGTTGTTAGGAGGATATTAAAATATTTAAAAGGAACAGTTGACTATGGTTTATGGTATGGAAAGGATGGTGATTTTACACTTAGTGCTTTCACTTATGCATATTGGGAAGGTAATGTGGATGATAGAAAAAGTGCAAGTAGCATAACATTCTTCTTTGGAAAAGGAATAGTCTCTTGGTCCTAAAAAAAGAAAAATTGTATATCACAATCTATTGTTGAGGTTGACTATGTTGTTGTTGTTAATTGTACACAAGTGGTTTGGATGACGCAAATGTTAAAATATATCAGAGTGAGTATTGATGAGCCCATTGCTATTTATTGTGATAGCTCGAGTGCTATCAATATTTCAAATATTCTTGTATTACATTAAAAAACAAATCATATATCTATCAAATATCATTTCTTGAATACAAGGTGAGTGAAAAGAAAGTCAAATTGGAATATGTGTCTACTAAAGAGAAAATTGTAGATATCTTCATGAAGCTCTTGCCAAAGAATACTTTTGAGTATCTATGAGATACGCTTGGGGTGATAGCCCCTTCTGATTAGAGCTAAAGATGCATGAATTTGCATTAGTCTAGTGCTTTCACAGAGATTATCATTAATTTGGATTGATGTTTTGGTGGCTACTACTTAGGGAGAGTAGTTAGTCTTGTGAGGTATGTTGTTCATCTTTTAGGTGAGATATTCAATTTTTTTGGCCTTTTTGACTTAGTCCATATATGTGCCTTTGTCATTGATGTCAAAGGGAGAGAGACAGCCATGTGAAAAACAGTGTGGAACTTAGAGGAAGAGATTATTTTCTGAAGGAGAAGATTTGTTAGAGAGGCTTTGAAAGCTATAGTGTGGATATGGTTGGTAGTATTGTTGATATGATTTCTTTGTGCATTGATTTGGTTTTTGACGTCATATGTTTCCATTAATGCCAAAGGGGGAGATTGTTGGAAATTGTTGAGATATCATACATATATGTACTAACATTGATGTTTTGTCATTGATGTCAACATATTTCTTTATTTCTAACAGTATTTCTGGTTTGTTCAATAAAGAGTTAAGATCGGTGTGATTTTTATATTGCAAATCAGATGTTGAAAAGTTACAAATGGTTGAAGGGGTATCTATAATTGATCTATGTCAACTTATAGAGGTTCGCATTGTGGTTTGATTTAGTTTCAAGTGATTTATCAAAGACCTGTTTTCTTGGTTGTTCAAGAAGTGACATTGTTGCATTTTTTGGATCGGTTATACAATATTTCTGGTTGCTAACCTAGTGGTAAGCTTAAGACATGGATGTGTGTCTTCAACTCAAATGGTTCATGATTTGGATGCTGGTAAAATAATTTTCTTGAGTGATAGAGGTTGATGTTTGATGTTCTTGATGAACAGTGCAACCATAGTTATGAATTCTGAGAAAGAGTTGTTTATATTATTGATGTGGCATTTCATGTTGTTTGTTGATGTTTTTAGATCGTTTCCTATTTGTAGTGTTGGATCGTATTGGGTTATGTGATCGGATTTGGTGATTTTCTTGTAGTGTGTTGATATTTTTATTATTCTTGGCTGACTTAGTGGTATAGCGTGTTGCAAATAATCATGGTGTGATTTGTGGATCTAGAGTGTGTTCGAGGATGAAGATTTGGGTCCTAGCTATATCTTTGTCGACATGTCTTGGATCGCATTAATGTTTGTACTGTAATTGATTAAGTATTTGTGATTAAGGTGTTAAAGTTGATGTCAAGCTTGTTTATGCTTTCAAGGTTGATGAAATGTATTTAAAGATGAAATCAATTATAATTTTGAATTGCGGAAAAAAAAGTGTGGATGTATGCATGTGTATCAGAGGTTGTGTGAAGAGGTATGAGTGGAATCTATAATTGAGACGAAGATTTTTTGAACTTCATCAGAGTTGTATTGGCATATCTGAGATGCTATCAATTAGTTCATAAATTAGTGGATTGTTGTCCATAGTGGATTAGAGTCTATGTGGGGTTGTAGCCCTTGTTGTATTCTCAAGGTTGTTTCCCTTTGTTGTATTTGAGCAGTGAACTCTAAGTTGTAAGTCTGAATGCATGTGCATTCTTGTTTGTACTTTAAAAAGGGTTATTGTGCTAGTACATCATCTTGTGGGTTTGAGCCCCGCCATGGTTTTCACCCTTAACTAGGTTTCCACATCAAAATTTTGGTGTTATATGTTCTTATGATTTGTGCTTCAGTGCTTTAATATTTATCATTCATATCTAAGTTTTAAGGTTAATTGTCGGATAAAGTTTTGAGATTATTGGACACAACTAATTCACCCCATACCTCACCCCCACTGCCTCGACCTCTCATTTATGTGTGCTACGTAGTTTCTAACAATATTTAATGAACAACCTTCCCCTTGTTAGCTTTAGAATGACTCGTACTAATAAGGGCTCTAGAGAACTCTTTTGTATATTCTTGGACAGATTTTCTTGCTTGCTTCAACCCTTTCATTTTCTTCAACAAATCAAACTCATAGTCGAGGAATGAATTATCTCTTCAATTTGTCCACCATCTGATCTCATCTTGTTGTCTTCTCATTCTCTCTTCTATTTCTCTCCAACTAAACTTCTTTCTACCAGATTTTAGTATGACCTTTTAGCTTGGCCTTTGCAAACCTAACCCTCTTAGGATCTTCTAATTCTTCATATTCAAAATACTCTTCCATATCATTGATTCAATCAATCAACTCTTCTAGATTAAGATTTTTTTTAAATGTGAAAACTTCAACCTTTGATCTCTTTCCAATCTTGGAAATGGACCTCAAAAACCTAGCCTCCTTAAGATTTTTGGTTGCTTCTTGCTCTTCTTCAAACTATCCTTCAAATTCATCCTCACTTTCATCTCTTTCCCTAATATTAGCTCCTATACGCAACTTCTCTTGTAGTGATTATACTAGTCTCTAAAGGGCTCTAAAACCCTCTTCTATCACACTAGCAATTCTTCCATCACGATTCCTTCTTGGAGGCATTTTCCTTACTTATCTCTCAGACCCACAACCATAGTTTGGTGCAAACTGTCTCACATTTGATGATTTATTTACACACTCAGGAGATTCTACTTTGATACTACTTAATGAAGGGCTACACCATCCTTAAAAACTCATAATCAAATAAAAAACCACATACAAAAAAAGAGAGAATAAAAATGCTTCATAAAACTATTGGATTACGGAGAGGGGAGGTGAATCAATAATCCTAATCACAATAACCTTAAAATACTTTTCTTTGATTAACTCAGTAACTACTCACTAGATACACAGTTCTCTATTTACCGACAATAATAAATAAACTATATCAATTAGTAACATATTCACACAAATCATTCACAATATTTAACACAAATATTTAACATGGAAACCCATCTTTGGAAAAAACCATTGTGGGAATTGTCACCCACTAAGAAATATACTCTTCTGAAGTATGCCCGATTAAGAGCCAATCTAGTTAAAGATTACAAAACACACTGTTAGGTGTGACCCGATTAAGGGATTAACCTTATATTTGTTAGAATCTTCACCCTGTTAGGAGTGGCCTTGTCAAGGGGCTTTAAAAAATCTTTTTGGAATGTCACCTTTCTCAAGGATTTACAATAAGATTGTTAAGCCCACTTTGTTAATAGATTTGACTATTACAAATGCTAGTGAGCAATGGTAATAAAAATGACTTGTAGATGTGCAACTATCTTTGCTCAACTAGATCCTTGTGTGCTCTTCAATCTTCACTTCAATTCTCCATCTTCCACTAGCATCAACACTTCATCAAATCATTGTTTTTCACTCGAAATCTCTTTGTTCCTTCTTCACTAAAATAGTCGATAGCTGATGTAGGAGCATCTTGGGTCTTGAGCAATCTTGCATCACCAAAAATAATTTTTGTTTCCTGTACCTATCTGGTGTTTGTTTTAGCGCCGATGTTTCTGTGGGTTTCATGACTGGCGAAGTTAATGTTATGTCTTGGGCCTATTCTTGGACCTTCTCCTAAGAGTGCACATCCTAATTCATTTAGACTCGAAAGTTATCACCATTTCCATCGAGTGTAGATTTACCGCCAGTTTCACATGAAACGTGTGGTATTTTGCCTTGCGCAGTTCCGTGTGGGGAAATTGGATCTTGCGCGGTTGAGGATATGTTCTTGGATCACGTGTGGACCTAAATGTAAAGGCGCTTTGTGTTTTGTTGTTTCTAGCTTTAGTTTTGGTTTCTCCTCCTAAGTGGACCTATAATGTAATTAAAAGCTTGACTGGCTAGCTTGTGGCTTTGCAAGCTATATATTGGAAGCTTGGGATGTTGAAGAGGACAGCTTAGTTAGATTGGAAGTAAGACAGGAAAAGAACAAGCAGAAGGATGCGAATTATGATTCTAATTTCATAGATTCATTGTATAAGGCCGAAACTCGGAAGACCTCACAATCAGGCATGTTACTGTTAATATAATATTTGTTCCAGTGTTGCTACCAGTTGCTTGTCTCATATCCACTATGTTTCACTGATTTCATGTGGTTTTTCATATTGCTTTTGTGTGTAGCTCTTGGTAGGGCTTGTTGTGGGTTTAAGTAGAGTCAATTAACCCAAATTCTGTCTTTACCTTCCTGCCCTGGCGTCAGGTGGTATCAGAGCGAAGTTCTTTCTTGTGGATTGGATCGTGGAGAACCTTAAAGATTGGTTGTAGGATGGCGGATCTGAGATTTGACCTATAACTTGCAGAAGGTTACAATATTTCTGGAACCTAATTGTCAAGATGGTTCATGGTAGAGGAAATGATAATGTTATCATGGATATGTTGAGGCAGATTGCAACTAGGCTTGAAGCTGTAGAGATAGCCCAGAGAAGAGGCGCACATCTTGAAGATGTTAGTGATGAGGAAGAAGTAGCACCTAACCCTGAACCTGAAGTTGAACAGGATGAGGAAAGACTCTTGAGAGTTTTGTCTAAGGCTAACTCTAGACCTGTTGTTGAAGTTGCTTGCTATGATGGAAGACTTGAGACCGATGCACTTTTGGATTGGATCTCTAAGATGGATAAGTATTTCGAGTATGAAGGTACTCCTGATAATAAGAAAGTAAAAATTGCAGTCACAAAGTTGAAAGGTCATGCATCTCTTTGGTGGGATCATTTGCAAAATGAGAGACAAAAGAGAGGAAAATAAAAGATCAAGACATGGATGAAAATGCTTGGAAAGATGAAAAATAAGTTTCTTCCAGCTGATTACCAAGTTAGTTTGATGAGGAAAATGCAGAATCTGAGACAAAGGGAATTGAGTGTGAAAGAATATACTGAGGAATTTTACAAATTGGATATCAGATCTGGACATGTGGATGATGAAGTTGTAAAGGTGGCTAGATATTTGAATGGCCTAAGGACTTCTATTCAAGATGAGATAAGTTATGTGAAGATTGATAGTGTGGAAGAAGAATACCAATTTCCTTTGAAGGCTGAGGAAAAATTGACAAAAAGACATGATCAAAGACAAAGAGGAAGAGGTGGTAGATTTCAAAGAAGAAGAGGTAGATCTTATGGAGAAAGTAGCAAATCTAACAATGCAGTACAAGATAAAGGATGGAAAGATGACCCTACTAGTAAAAGAGGTAACTACTCTAGAGGTAGTTATACTGGTTACTCTAGGAATAACAATAATGGAAAGAGAGAAGAAAATTCTTGGTTTAAAGGTACTTGTTATAAATGTGGAGAAGAAAGACATAGAGCTTTTGAATGTACTAACTCTGGAAAGACAATTGGGGGTAATAGCAGAAGTAACCTGGCTTGTGAAGAAATTGAGGAATTGGCTAATGAACCTGAACATGGTGAGAACTTGATGCTGAGAAGGATCTTGTGTAATAAAGAAGCTGATGAAGAACCTATCTTGAAAAAAAGCTTGTTCAGAACCAGATGTAAGATCGTTGACAAATGTTGTAAAGTAATCATTGATGGTGGAAATTCTGATAATTTGGCATCTGAAGAAGTGGTTAGCAAATTGCAGTTGCAGAGATTGAAACATCTGAAACCTTATCACATTGCTTGGATCCAGAAGGAGCATAAACTACTTATAAGTGAACAATGCCTTGTTAAGTTCAAAATTGGGAATTATCATGATGAAGTCTTGTGTGATATTATGCCTATGGATTGTTGTCATATTCTTTTGGGTAGACCTTGGCAATACGATAGGAAAGCTTTACATGATGGTAGATTGAATCAATATACTTTTTGGATGGATGGAAAGAAACAAGTATTGTTTCCTTTGATAGAGAAGTTTGATGAAAGTCATTGTACTATAGTCAGAGTATGCTTGGTTGATGGTAAAACATTTGCAAGAGACATGAAGGAACAGAATATTTGCCTTGCTTTAATATCAGGGAAAATTGGAAAACAAGATGAATTAGAACATGCACCTGAGATTGAATCTTTATTGACTGAAGTTGGTGATATCATTTCTGATAATGTAATTGATGGTTTACGACCTGTGAGAAGTATAAGTCATTGTATGGATTTGATACCTGGAGCTAGTTTGCCTAATAAAGCACCACATAGGTTGACATCGGATGAAAAGACTAAATTGAATAGACAAGTGCAAGAATTACTTGAAAGAGGATTGATTAGGGAAAGTTTGAGTCCTTGTGCAGTACTTGTTGTGTTAGCACCTAAAAAGAATGGAGAATGGAGAATATGTACTGATTCTAGAGCCATAAATAACATCATAGTGAAGTATAGATTTCCCTTGCCTAGGATGGATGACATAATGGATAGCTTGAGTGGAGCAAAGTATTTCACAAAGACTGATTTGAAAAGTGGATATCATCATATTAAGATCAGAGAAGGGGGTGAATGGAAAAGTGTTTTTAAGACTAATGAAGGTTTGTATGAATAGTTGGTTATGCCTTTTGGCTTCACCAATGCACCTAGTACTTTCATGAGGCTGATGAATGAAGTTCTGAAAAGATTCTTGGGTAAGTTTATAATTGTATATCTTGATGACATTTTGATATTCAGCAAGACTAAGGAAGAACACCTTGAGCATATCAAACAAGTATTGCAGAGATTGAAGGAAGAAAAGTTGTTGATTAACTTGAAGAAATGTTCATTTATGAAAGAAGAGATTGTGTATCTTAGTTTTGTGATTTCAGTCGATGGCTTGAGGATGGACCCTGAGAAAGTAACAGATATACTTGATTGGCCTACACCAGAAAATGTTGGAGAGGTAAGATCATTTCATGGATTGGCAAGTTTCTATAGAAAGTTTATCAGAAATTTCAATTCTATTTGTAATGCTATGACTAAAACCATGAGAGGAGATAAAAAGGATTTCAAATGGACACATGGAGCACAAAGGAGTTTTGAAACATTGAAACAAAAGATTGCAGAATTGCCTACACTTGCTTTGCCTGATTTCAGTAAAGTTTTTCAAGTTGAATGTGATGCTAGTGGAAGTGCAATTGAATATGTTTTGAGTCAAGAAGGAAGACCTATAGCTTTCTTTAGTGAAAAGTTGAATGATGCTAAGATAAAATATTCAGTTTATGATCAGGAATTCTATGTTATTGTTCAAGCTTTGAAGAAGTGGAGAACTATTTGATGCCTAAAGATTTTGTGTTGTACACTGACCATAAAGCTTTACAGTATTTGGGAAGTCAGAATAAGTTGAATCAGAGACATATGAAATGGGTTGAGTTCTTGCAGAATTTCTCATTTTCATTGAAACATAAGAGTGGACAGTTGAATAAGGTTTTTGATGCCTTGAGCTGAAGAAGAAGTTTGTTGACTGAGATGAAAGTTGAGATACTTGGTTTTGATGATTTGAAATATTTGTATGAGACTGACATTGATTTTGCAGAATGTTGGAAGGCTTATAAGGAGCAAACAGGGAATGACAAGTGGACTGATTATTACATTCAGGAAGACATGTTGTTTAGAAGAGTTCAGTTATGTATACCGAGAGGATCTATGAGAGAAAACATCATAAAGGAGAAGCATAGTAGTGGACTTGTTGGACATTTTGGGATTGATAAGACAGTGAAATTGATTTTTGAAACATACTTTTGGTCGTAGATTTACAGAGATGTACAGAGAATGGTGAGAAGTTGCAGAGTTTGTCAAGTAGCAAAAGGAAGTAGTCAGAATGTGGGATTGTATACACCTTTGCATGTACCTGATAGACCATGTGAAGATGTGAGTATGGACTTTGTTCTTGAATGCCTAAAACTCAGAGAGGTAATGATTCTATTTTGGTAGTAATTGACAGATTTTCAAAAATGGCACATTTCATACCTTGTAAGAAGACATTTGATGTCTTGCATGTAGCTAAATTATTTTTCAAAGAAGTGGTAAGATTGCATGGTTTGCCTAAGTCTATTTTTTCAAACAAAGATACTAAGTTTACTAGTTATTTTTGGAGAACACTTTGGAAGAAGATGAATACTGAGTTGAAATTTAGTTCTACATTTCACCCTCGGACAGATGGACAGACTGAAGCTGTGAATAGAAGTTTGGGAAACTTGTTGAGATGTTTAGTTGGAGATAAGCCTGATGTTTGGGATTTGATTTTGGCACAAGCTGAATTTTCATATAACAATTTTGTGAACAGAAGTAGTAAGAAGACACCATTTGAGATTGTTACTAGATTTCACCCTAAAGGAATTACAGAGTTGAGAGAATTACCTACTGAAACCAGAAGAAGTATTGAAGCTGATCATTTTGCAGAATACATGAGAACTTTTCATGATGAAGTTAAGAGGAATTTGGAGGATAGTAATTTGAACTACAAGCAGAGAGCAGATAAGAGAAGGAGACATAAGTCTTTTGAAGTTGGAGATGAGGTTATGCTTCATTTAAAGAAGAATAGATTTCCAGTTGGTACCTACAACAAATTAAAGATGAAGAAATTTGAACCTTGTAAGATTATGAAGACGTTAGACAATGGAAATGCATATGAGGTAGAATTGCCTGAAGACATGGATATATCACATGTATTCAACATTGCGGACATCTTTGAGTATTTTGAGTCACCTGATGAGACTAAAGATAACATGGATTTTCCTAAGAAAGACAAAGACAGCATTGTGAAGATTATGAACAGTAGAATAAGCAAGAGTACTAGAGGAAAGGACTACATGGAATACCTAGTTCAGTGGAAAGATAAGCCGGTTGAATACAGTTCATGGATTACACAGGCTGAATTGGATCTTTATGATTCAAGTCAAAGTATGAGCAGTGCCTGATGTGGACATCAGTTCTTTTGTAACCCCAGGTGTCTGATGCACGAGCATCTTGGGTCTTGAGCAATCTTGCATCACCAAAAATAGTTTTTGTTTCATGCACCTATCTGGTGTTTGTTTTAGCACTAATGTTTCATGACTTGCAAAGTTAATGTTATGCCTTGGACCTATTCTTGGACCTTCTCCTAAGAGCACACATCCTGATTCATTCGGACTTGGAAGTTATCGCCATTTCCCTCGGGTATCGATTTACCACCAGTTTCGTATGAAACATGTGGTATTTTGCCTTGCGCAGTTCCGTGTGGGGAAATTGGATCTTGCGCAGTTGAGGATATGTTCTTAGATCACGTGTGAACCTAAATGTAAAGGTGCTTTGTGTTTTTTGTTTCTAGCTTTAGTTTTGGTTTCTCCTCCTAAGTGGACCTATAATGTAATTAAATGCTTAACTGGTCGACTTGTGGCTTTGCGAGCTATATATTGGAAGCTTGGGATGTTGTAGAGGATAGCTCAGTTAGATTGGAAGTAAGACAGCAGAAGAACAAGCAAAAGGATGTGAATTATGATTCTGATTTCATAAATTCATTGTATAAGGCCAAAACCCGAAAGGCCTCACAATCGGGCATGTTACTGTTAATATAATATTTGTTCCAGTGTTTCTGTCAGTTGCTTGTCTCATATCCATTGTGTTTCATTGATTTCATGTGGTTTTTCATATTGCTTCCATGTGTAACTCTTCACAGGGCTTGTTGTGGGTTTAAGTAGAGTCAATTAACCTTGATTCTACCTTTACCTTCCTGCCCTGGCGTCAATAGCCCTCCAACTATTCAGTTTTCCAACTAATTGTCCATAAAAGATCATCCTTTATATAGATAATTTTTGCCTCTTAATCTCCTCTATTACGTTTTCCATTAATCAATCTTGATCGTTCAATTCATTATTCATCAAATTTGGATCTCGGTAACACGTTTCCTTTTCACCTAGGAACTTGAACTTTTCTTGTGACGTGTTCCGCTTCTTTTTGCCGCTTACATCTTGCCATAGATCTTCATCTTGAATTTTCATAACCGTAGATCTCTGTAACTAACTTTCCTTAGAATTTTCATAATCTGTTAAGCTCTCTTCTGAGGCTAAAGAGGACTTGGTGAACAGCATTGATATTTTTAAGGCTCGCGATTTGATCTGCCGCTTTCAGGGTTTTTGGCCTAGCCTCCCTCAACTTCATGATTGGGTGTCTCGTAAATGGGAACCAATTTTATCTGATACTGTTCATATTTTTCTTATGGCTAAAAGGTTTTTCATAGCTAAGTTTGATAAGGCTGAGGATAGATCTAAGATCTTGTGTGATCATTTCTTTAGCTGTGAGGAGGAAAAATTTATGCTCTTGGTTAAGCCTTGGCACCCTGATTTTACTCCTTCCTCTGAAGTCTTCAGTAAGATCCTCATTTGCGTTAGGCTTCCTAATCTCCCCCTTTATCTTTGGCAAGACTCTATCTTGGAGGAAGTGGGTGAGGCCTTGGGGGATTTCTTAATGTTGGATCATGATTCTTTTAATATTTATCACTCTATTGTTGTTCGCATTTTGGTAGATCTTGGCACCTCGAAGGGTCTTCCAGCTGAAACCAAAATTGAGTTATCTGTGGGATCTTGGATCCAACAGCTTTACTATGAAGGTATTCCTTTTAGGTGTTGTAAATGCTTTAATACTAGTCACATTTCTTCTCAATGTGGATTGAAGAAATCTTCTCCCTCTTGGTGTAAGGGCGCTTCCACCCAGCATTACACAATCATGAAAAACTCCTCGCAGTCTGAGAAGGAGGTTGCTCATGTTTTAAGAGATCTGGTGTCTTTTGTGGAGGTGGACGACTCGTGCCCTGTTGCTTCTACTGGGCCTATTGTGGCTATTGGCCCTAATCTTGTTCGCCAATCTGCTGGTTCTGGACCAATTCCTTCTTTGTTGTATGGAGTTGGACCCCTGCTGGTAGTTTTGTGGATGTTGATTCTGTTGGCACTACTAGTGTTTTGGCAGTTACTGGTTCTATTTTTGTTGATCTTCTTTTAGTTAATCTCTTGGTTGGGATTAAAGTTGGCCCTTTGCTAGATGCTTCGTTGGTTGTTTCAACACCTTTGTTGGGTGTGGCTCTTCAGTATTGGATTAGTTGTGCTGGCGCGATGAAGTTGCTAGAGTTGAAGAAGGTTGGATCATAGTTAAAGGTAAACACTCTATGAGATCATCCTATTCTTTTGACATGACCCTTCAGTCCCATAAGAAGGGATCAAAAGTCTAGTCCCCTTTCTTTTAGAGGTTGTTCTCCTTTGGCTTATCTTGCGTAGCGGACTGGGCTTTTTTAGTTGGACTGCTTTCTTTGGCAATATTTTTCTGTGTGGTGTTTGGGGTGTCTAGTCTTTTGTTTTGGCTAGACTATTGTATTTAGGGAACTCTTAATGTCATATCTTAAGTTCCAACTTGTTCAAGATTTCGGGGCCCCTTCAAAACCTATATTTACCTTAATCAAAAACTTTCCTTATCATCATGATCATCCAGCTCATCATAGCTAATCATTAAATATAGATTTCATCCACATTTAATACATTTTCCTTGCTCGGTGTTCTTACTTAGAATTTTAGTTACATCGCTTGGTGCCTAAAACCTATCTGCTTTACCGAGTGACCAACTTTTTACCTTTACCTTACCAAGTGACTTTTCCATCTCGATAGCCATAACAGCTTTACTTACTAATTTGTCAAAACTTCATCACCATACTTTACCAACTTAATATACTCATATGTTAAGTAAAAACAGTCATACCACCATAATCAAATCATTGTCCAATTTGTATCAATTGCCGATTTAAGTTCTACAACTTCTCATTTCCTCTTCTCCTTAACTCATTCATCTTATATCATTACCGAATATGGCAACATAATATAAATGAGAAATCAATTTCTTGACATCAATGGCAAGATTATAACTAATCTAATCTTTCTACTATCATCATGTATACCTCTGATATTGGTCGGTTTTCATCATCAGCTCCATCAGATAATCAATCATCAGCATTATTACCAATTATTATAAGAAAAACATGGATTGATAATACTTGAAGATGATTACAATGCTTCCAAATGTTTGAGGGTGAGATCCTTACAACTTCTTGTGAAAGAGATCATTACAACTTCTTACAATATGAGATCATAACCTCTTACAATATGAGATCATAACAACTTCTTGAAAAAGAAAACTCTTTCCAAATACTCATATGTATTGCTTACATAGGCACTTACCACTTAAAATATTACAATCGTGCAACCAATGTGGAATAAAGTTTGGAGAGAGTAGATATAACTACCCTGTTACAAATACTAAATGCAAGATGCATAATATAAAATGACTCCTAATATGATTTTTATTTTTATAAATCACCCTTTTTATTTTTACCCTATTTTTCGTATCCACTATTTTTGGAGATTTTTCTTCTCTTATTTATTTATTTATTTATTTTATTGATGCAAGAATGATCTTATACCCTAGATGCTCCTGCATCATAACTTAATACACTTCTTGAAGAACAAGCACAAATTCATGCTACATATACAAAGGTTTTAACATTAATGCACAGTTGAGGAAAGTATTTGAAGTAAAATATTTACACCTTCGCTGGTTACAATGGAATAGGGTGAACCTTCTTTTGTGTCTGAGGAATTGAATGCTTCGAGAGTAGAGTTGGAGGATGCATAACACAAATTGAAGGAGAAAGATCATGAGGTGGCACAAGCCAAGTTGATGGTCAAAGACAAAGTAATAACAATAGTAAGAGGTACACTTTCCCACCTCTTGAAGGTTATTTTGGATAAGTTGGAGGATATCTACAATGTTTTTCTTATTATTTCTAACATTGCAAATCAATGTGAATGTTTTCTAGAGGAACTGAAGGAGCTTTGAGTACTCTGAATTAAAGAGTTTCAATGATTAGAAAAAGGAATATGAAGGTATTCTCAATGTGGTGGTTCAGAAGATGGGAAGTGGAGTTTATCTTATTAATCTTGTGTCTTACATTGCCATAGATAAATTGATTTCTACGGATGTGGTGTATTCCAAGTTTATTTAGATGTGAGGTCTATCGAGGGCAATAAATGTAAGCAATCTCCAAGTAGTGTAAATGTTGTTGAAGGATTTGACTGGCCCACAAGTTTTGTGGTGCATAGCTGGCACAAAAAGTATTGCAAAGTTGAAAAAGTGGACCCTGAGCAGAAAGAGGTAGAGAGCAATTCAATAAAGTGTTTAAATTTAATGATGGGGATTGTGTCGAATTAGAGGTCACGAGTGCTTTTACGAAGGACAACTATCATTTTGATGTTGATTCCATCGATTATTAATTGTGTGCATCCATCTTGGCGACGGTTTTAACCTCCTTCTAACTGTACATCGTGTTTCATTAATTTTAGTTTCTATTATCTTATGCACACGTCCCTCAACTTGGATTTTATTTTGTTTATTGTGCAAGATCATTTTTGTAGTTGAGGGGAATATATTTTTGTAATTGGGGTTTCAAAATATGCCTTTGGCATATTACTCTATGATTTAATTAAATTTTGACAAGTATCAATAGCATGTAGCTTGTTTTTCTCCATGTTTCTATAAAGGGAATTCAGGGTTGATTGACAAAGGGTTCTGAAAATTTTGAGATTTTGTACTGGGTGGGTAGAGATAATAGACAACATTTTGCATGTAGTTTTGCACAGTCTAACATTTTAATAGATTGTAAATTGCATTTTTTTAAAGAGTTAATGAAAATCTCACCATGTATTGTCTCCTATGTCTTTCTCTTTTAGTTGAATAGATTTGCCTATCAAGTACAATTGCATTTTTTAAAAGAGCTTATGAAAATCTCACCATGTATTGTCTCCTATGTCTTTCTCTTTTAATTGAATAGATTTGCAGAATGGGTAAATTTGTTGTCATAATTTTCCTATGAATGTGTGATGCATAGTTTAGGTTTCTTTCAAGGTAGGAATTAAATACTTGTTGTGAATTGCAATAACTTCATGAGAATCGTAAAGATCTATTAAAGTATGATGCATAGTGTGGGTAGTGGAATTGTATGCAATGCTTAAGTGTTTGTAATTATAAGTGTAATCTATGCTTGGTCTATTGAATGTCTGACTCTATACTAATAGATTTAAGCATTGGTCTTAATCTTGGGAATCTTCAATAACCATTATAATCAAATCAATTTTTCATTTATGTTTGTAGGAGTAGATTTAAAGGTAGGGCTCTACACTCAAATGTTTATGAGTGGCTAAAAACATTAGAATAGAGCCAATTTTGAGTATGTCAAACATGTATTTTGATACATCTTACCAAGAGTTATCTGCTAATAAGCAATATTCAATGTCATGTGTTTTAAGTCTATCAATATTACATAGGATTTACACACCTAAGTTTTGCAAAGCCCAAAGTGAAGGAGATATTCCGCATTTCTATGGAATTCTCGAGCAATTGGCCACTGACCTAAAGTAATTGACCATAGGTGACAGCTAATGCTTCAATATTTTACAAGTATTAGTTGGATACACCAACAAGTGGGATTGCAAATAGTTATTTTAATCTATCTACACCATCTAATGTAAATGATGTTGATGTTGATGGCTATGGCAACCCATGTGACTCTAATTACTAGTTACATTATTTCAATATTACATCATGCATTTCTTCCAATCTATCATAATCAACTAATGTAAATGATGATCTTAATGTTATTATTTCAATCCTAAGTTTATAATAACAAATTCAGGTAGCCTCTGACCTTTCTTCCCTTGCAATCATCTGCCAATTTAAAGGTTTCTGGCCCAGTCTCTCGAGGCTCCATGATTTGATCTCTAAGTATTGGGAGCCCATTATTTCGAATTCAGTCCAAATTTTCCCTATGGCCAAGGGTTTCTTTATTGCCAAGCTTGAAAATGTGGCGAATAGAGAGATTATTCTTTGTAAGCATTTTTTTACTTGGGAGAATCACTTTCCCTTGATGATGAAACCTTGGAATGAGGACTTCAACCCTTCATCTGAATCCTTCTACAAAATGTCAATTTGGGTTAGACTCCCTTACCTCCCACTTCTTTGAGTGGACTCACTCCTAGAGGAAGTGGGTGGGGCTCTGGGTGATTGTCTTATGGTGGATGCGGAGTCCTCTGATATTCTTCATTTCACTTATGCCCGCATTTTGGTTGATATTGATGCTTCTAAGGGTCTGCCAATGGAGATTAAACTCACGACTCCAAAGGGTTGCTAGATTCAACCTTTGGACTACAAAGGAATTCCCTTTAGATGTAGAAAATGCTTCAAGACTGGACTTGTTGTTAAATGTGATTTAGAGAAAGTTAAATTGAAGAAGCCCTCTTCATGGTGGAAAGGTGACTCTTCCCATCATGACACAGTCTTTAAGTCTTCTTCTCAAATGGTTGGGCAAGATCATTCCACTATTGCTATGGTGCCAATTGTGGGTTATGTTGGTTCTGCTTCTATGGTTCCTGGGACCATTTCGGTTTCACCTTCTGTGGATGTTGTCAACGATGGTGTCCCTTCCATTGTTGTTTCAAAGGATGTTCCTGTTTTGTCTCAGTCAGAACTAGTTGTTGATTCTAATTTGACACCTGATCATTTTGTTGGATCTATCCCTATTAATGATTGTGATAAAGTTCTTGCCGATGCATCTTTTGGTGATGTCTCTTTATTTGTTCTTGCTTTGAGTGATGTGTATGGCCCTAGATCTATTGGTTATGCTAGCTCTTTGCTTTGCGCTAACCTTTCCTTGGGGATTGATTTTTTTGCACTGGATTCGATGGTTTGGCAGACTGAGATTGCTAAGGTTGAAGAACACTAGATTACGGTCAAAGGTAAACATTCTAAGAGGTATTCTCCTCCTTTTGATATGACCCTTCGATCCCATAAGAAGGGATCCAAAGGGAAATCCTAATGTTGGACAGTTGGTCCTGTTTGGGGGGCCCTGTTTTTCCCTTCAGGCAGTTGGAACTTTGTATGCCTACTCTTTCTAGATTGTAGGTTTTTTGAGGTATTGGTTGTGTTGGGCTGCCTGTTGGTTTCTCATGATCTTATTTGTCATGCAACCCTTTGTTTTGGTAGGGGGAGATCTCTAGTTTTGCTCCCCTTTTCTTGGCCTTGCTCTGCCTCATCTTCATTCTGATTCATTTTGTGGCTATTTTTTAATATCTTTAGTTGTAGGTTTCAAGTCCCTCCTAAAACCTGTCTTGTACAAGGTTCCGAGGCCCCTTCAAAACCTGTTTTCACTTAATCAAAAACAAATTCTGAATACCTATCATTACATTGTCTTTATTATTGCTAACTCTTTACAAATATTTTGCTCATACAAGCATCAACTTAAAACTAATGCAAGCTTTTGTGAGCCAAACCATGAGATTAATATCAGCTCCTTCCGAACAACCAAAATAGAAAGCACATATGGAAAACCAAGAATCGCAACTTAAAATTCCATATTAGATGTTCCATTAGAATTTGAAGTTGAAAGTCCTCGTTGAAAACTCAATATGCTTTAACCAATTACATAATACATCCAAATTTGACATATTAATATCGAACTAATATATTATATTAGTCACGTAATTTCCACAGTCCATCATGTTAGATTCAAGCATTTATAGGTTAAACTGTGTAGTTTTTCATCATCCAGAAATGCTTCAATCTAATATATTATATTTCAAATTTGTATAAATATATGATAGTTTTATTTAACAAAAAATTGTCACATTAAATAGCTGCACACTTGTACCTGTACCCATGCCTGGTATTAGTTTAGCCATTCAGAAAGGGGGAGAAAAAGCAGCTGCTGCAGAAACCCACAGGGTACACCAGATTCAAAAATCAAAATTATTGTCTTCAAACTCTTACAACCAAGAACTGTTTTACGGCATATTTCTGCAAAAAAGATTGTACAACGAATTTATGGAAAACCTTGTCCTCATAACTACTTGAATATATTTTAACAGTTTTTTTACTGATCTAAATTTTACTAACAACTTCAAATTCTAAATGTTTACTCACTATTCATGATTATAGGCTTACCCCTGCCAGGCCACCAATAAAAAAATCTAAATGTAATAACAGCTAATATGGGCATATAATATGATCACTTGATTAAGAATACGGTCTAAATTTTAAATAGCAACTTCCAAATGTTCACTCGTTGATGATGATCCTAGGCTTACCCCCGGTAAGCCAGGCGTAAAAGAATCAGGATGTATAAACAACTAATGTGAGCAAATAATATGATCGCCAGGATTTAGCATATCAATAGCTACTAAAAAGCAATTTGTTCAAATGCTGGTTGGCAGTGGTCATAGTGCTACTGTCAAATTCAAAGCCTGTTCTCAAGTAACTGAAATGAGAAAGAAGCAATCAAACCTGGTAAGGAAAAGGCTAAGCACAGCACAAGACTTCAACGGTGAAAGGAACTCTGACATTGAAGAAGGTCGGTCCACTGAGGAGGTGTCCGTGGTCTCTCACCCACTAGGCCACTGGGAAAGGGAGAAATGCAGTGAAAGTAGAAACTTCTGATTGGTCTACTCAATTAGGCCACTGGGAATGGGAGAAATACAGTGTAAGTAGAAACTTCTGATTAGTATATTCAATTTAGTAGTCTAATAGTATAATGTAATACACCTTTTGTTATCAGTCTTATGTTTAGGATTTAGTCCTTTTTAGGTAAGTCTGATACTGGACAGTGGCTATATGCCTGGTACAGCAGTTCAAGAGCCTTTAATATTTGCAAAAACTCGATGATGTAATGTGGTTTATCTATAATTGATATATTAAAAAGTAACTGAAATCATTTTCTATTTATAACTCTTAAGGATCTTCATCCCAATTTCAACACTAGTGAGCTGTTTCGAAGAAAACTTTTCTTTGAAAAAAATATTATCAACAAAATATGATGTGTCCCAGGTTGAAGCCTGGGATAAATTCAATTTTCTCTGGGACTTCATCCCAAACAAGGTAATTAATATCAGATTATACAGCAGCATGTGCAGGAATATATAAAAAGGGCAAGCTAGATAGATTTGGTGCCATGTTACAAACTTTGATTGGTAGCAATACAGAATATAAGCAAATATCAGAGTAGATTGTTGTCTTCAAAATATTTTTGCTTTTGGCAACATAGTCCCCCAACAGAAAAATCCCACTCCACCTTGAACATGTAGACTCTTTGCATACAAATAATAAAGAGAAATACATTTATAACTATTAATTTTTACTAGATGCGTTTCAGCCACTACAATAAAACCATAGTGCTATATTCTTGCTTCATTAAAAATTATTTGCTTTTACGGAAGAATGTTCATGAGGCTAGTGTTTATCCCCACTTTGAAATTACATTGTCATTCCAATTAGAGTTTGATACTTACTATAATGTCGTAAAGTGGCAGCACACGTCGCAACCTTCTACAACACTCTCAAAGTCTCAAAGGCTGCTCAGCATATACAAAGCTTGTTTCTTTACATGTGAATCTCACTTTGACTGTGAAATACAGCATCATGCCCATAGAAAACAATTAAGAAACTAAGCTGGCACTATAAAGAGTTAGATCAGCACCCTTTGATAACAGATATATTACAGACAGTAACAGAAGGAAGTTGGAGAGAGACAATTTCCTTCCTCTATTTACAATGACAGAGCCACCCACGCACAAGGAAATTGTGCATACCTATCCCCACCCTTTTACACCATTAGGGTCAAAGAAGTTAAAATAAATGACCCTTAAAACAATAATGTGAGACTTATCAGGTTATAGAATATTGTAATAAAACTATGAAAAGCCTACCAACTGTCCTCGGTAGCAACAGAACCACGACTGATGCCCATTGGCTCTTCAGGTTCCAATTCCAGCTCCGACTCTAGCTCTGGCTCTGGTGGTTGGAACTCAGGGGAATCAATATCAGCCAAATTCTTAAGGTCAACAATAGATAGTTCATCCAATTCTATCACCACCAAATCAGCTGCTCCAAGTTCATACACAGGATGTTTGCCTGCAACAGCAACGCACTTCATACGAATATCATGGGCTGCTTCGACACTTGTGTTTGAGTTCCCAAAAACAATACACCGCTCTGCTATAAAATTTAAAAGTTGTGCTGCATACATGAACATCTCTGGGTCCGGTTTACCCCTACATACATCTTCTGCTGCCACAACAACATTAAAGAACCCTTGCATACCAACAGATTCAATTGCTGCTTCCAAATACTCTCTTGGCCTTGTGGAGGCAATCGCAATTGGTGTATTATAATCCTTCAATGTAACTACGAGCTCATAAGAGCCAGGTCGAAGCCGTTGAACACCGCCCTGCATTTCCTGATATAATTCCTCTCTCCTGGCAGCCAATTTTCTCACTTCCACAGGATCCCTTGACCAGCAGAGCACCTCAGATATAGCATGCTCACTTTTCATCCCTTCCACCCTTTTTAAGATGTAAGCTTGTGGAGGTATTTCACCTTCCTCCTCTGCAAGAGCTAACCATGACTCGTTTTCCAAGTCAGAATCATCTTCAACTATCACTCCCTCCCACTCCATGATCACCGAAAACCAACCACAACCCATACGCTCCAGCCGTAGTAAAGGATTGGCCAACGATGGATCATCTGCTCTATTGGGTGGAGGTCTGGGTATTGTGCTCAAACCACTGCATCTTATATAATACCCTCTTCCAGACTTTGCCTTTCTGTCATCTGGTAAAAAGGCTTGTTTTGTCATTTCCATTGACACTGCATAAACACCAAGTGCCCTAGATTGTCGAAAGCACTTCAACTGACAGCTTCTTTTCAAATTGTTTTCCGCTGCAGTTATCCCAGGAATCCAGAGCCATGTATCAACCGCAGGAGAAATAAATGGAGACATATTAGCAGCACCATGTCTCCTTTTTTCACAAGTCAATTCTGGCAAACTCCAACTTTTTCTATGTGCTAGCACATTTTCTAATTTTGGCCCGCCAAATCTATTATAGGTGTTAGTACAAATCATCCCCTTCGGCCCATAATTTTCCCTTACACGGAGGACAGGCAAGTCCCAAGCAACCACCAATCCTGCCATTTCTATATATCACCAACCACTGATTTTCTTCCGATTAAATCCCGAGTCAGGTAACACTAAAAGCAACAGTTTTGACTACAAGACCACCATTCACATAATCAATTCAATGCAGTCCAAATTTCATATTCTCTTCGTGATTGACTGAACCGAATTAATCTGTATTCAATAAAGTGGTCTGAAACCTAGTGACAAAACCTCTACTTGTCTAGTCAAACAAATTTCCCAAAAACACATTCACGGCGAGGCAAAAGGGTATCCAATTATGGCATCAATCGAAAATTTCATATCAATTCAAGGATCATTCAGAAATTCCTATGTAATTCAACCTAAATACCCCCAATTTAAGAGTAGTAAAATCAGCTCAACTAAATCCAAATTTTGTAACAATTATTGTAAGGACTCAAAAACCCTAGCTTGGCTGCTTATGTCTTCTAGATATCCCGAAACAGCTTTTACCCAAACCAGAATTTTTTCTTTCGACTGATCCAACAAAATCTATACAAATTTCAGATTTTTGACAATTTATAGTTCCTTTCCTAAATGTATTCAGAAAGATAACTCAAACGGAGGGGAATTCTAATTATGTGCTAAGAAGCTAAACTTTTATCAGCCGACAGAAAAAAAAAACACATTGGATTAAAATTTCTCAATGCGAATCACACCTGGAATTGGTATCAGAAGCTCTGGAATTCCTCAGAAATATTTGATCCCGTTGGCCGACGAGTCTATCTAAAAATGCCACTGGCAATGCTTTAATCTGATATCGCAGTAATATTCAAACAGAATGTATTGACCCAGAAAAATACAATGCCGGCGTTATTGAAGCCGAATGAAATAGAATTTGACATCCGCTGGGCAAAAGGCTAGCGGACCCTATGACTTTGGAATGGCCAAATATCTGTCGGTCTATCAGTTTGAATGAACAAGTGGTCGCCACGTCATCACCGATAAATTTTGGTCTCTGTTATTATTTAGACGATAATTTTTTTGTCGTGGTTTTTCCACCATAATTTTTGCTTTATTGTTTTATAATTGTTTATCACAATCAACTTTTGTGGAGTAAAGATGTTGGGATGTATCCTATTTTGTAATATTCAGTAGTGTAGAATAATTTTATTATGGATATTTAGTTTATATGTAATGAGGTTTTGTAAATATGTAAGTAATAATTTTGAAAAAATTATAAATAAATATGTTTGAGCTGGAATATTTAAGATGTGTAATTTGATGATAAAAAATGATATTAGTTTTTCTTAATCTACTATTTTGATTATATCAATTTATTGTGTGGAAGGATTTTTGCATCAACCTACACCTTAATGTACATGAGAAGAAAGAATACTTAATGTTTTTGATATTAAAAGTAGCAAAATAAAGTTTTGGAACAATCAACACAAAGTTAATTGTACATTAACATCAAAAATTAACAGCAGTATAAACTATAAACTATGACTACTTAGAGTCTTAGCACTAAACCACACTCCAATATAATATCAAAACCATATAATGTCTTATTCCTCAAAACCTATCTTGGTATAATACTAAAGCCAAATAAAGTCTTAGTAGTAAGCATCTAAAAGCAAGTAATAGCTTTGACTTTATTAAACAAAAACATTTAAAACCAGCAAAAGGAAAGTGCATCCAGCCAAAGCCTCTCGAGACTAATGGAGCACATGGCTCCAATCTAGTCAAGAACTTGAAGAGTTCCTTATAATTTCTCTCATTCTCTGCATCTTTTCTCAAGACCTTTTGCACAAGGCAAAGTGAGGTCACCAAACTGTGCATGACACATAAACTAAATTTGCAGACGTTGATTATCTTCTTCTTTATATCCAAGACCTTGTTTTCCAACACCTCTAGCTCTCTAGCAATGGTTTTGCACTCCTTGCAGCTACCCTCCCCACTAGTCTTATTAGTTTCCTTCTTAAGCATGACATCTTCAGCAGGGTCCACACGTCCAATTTTGGTGCTATCCAAGATGTGAATCAAGCTGTCATTGGTGGACTTGTCTGAACTTTCCGCCATCCCAACATCCCCCCTTCACCAACAATATTTTCACCTACCCCTTCTTTGTTCACAACTTTTTCATTCCCTTCTACATCTTCTTCCTCCTCAAAATTGTAATCCACCAATTGTCTCATTTTTCCTTTGCCACCCAAATGGCTCACCAACCAATTAGAACATCTCAAGCTACTCCCATTTTTGTTGTCCTCCTCTCTATAATCCTCTTTTTCTTCACTAATGACCTTCTAAATCAGTAAACTACGAATAAAATGTAACAAGTGAAATAAAATCATTGATATTAAAAAAAAAAACATTTATGAGTAAAAAATGGTTCCATCAACCTAATTAAAATTGATGATTCCCTAAATTTTTATTTTTTTTATTTCTAATTGAAAGGTGTTTAATTGTGGTGGTAAGAGAGACGTAAGGGCTTCGATATATTCGATATATTAAAATATCATAAGTTTGACATAGACTTTATGTGAAAGGGGATTCACAATTAGGATAGGAGATTCCAATGAGGGAACATAAAAGCATCAACGTGAAATGGATAATCCCATCTTAAACCCATGTTAAGGGCTTAACAACTCTTTTGTCTATTGTTTTTAAATTTTAATTAAGAGTATATGTTTGACTTAGGGTTGGGGCTTCCTTGGAATCCACGTCTATGACAAGCTCTATGGGGATATCATTTGAGTGCAACTCAAGCAAAATATTCCATTTAGTTTTTTAATTTTGATAAAGAAAGGAGCCATGAAGATTGCGAATTTCCATATTAGATTTTAAATTAAATTTTCCATTCTATAATCTTATTTAATTATTTATCTTCTTGGCTATAATAACTAATTATAACAATAAAAAATATAATATTAATCTTTGGGAGGGAGTGGATATGATAAGGGCAATCAAATTATCTTATAAAAATGGAAGATTAGATATAATGGTAGGTTCAAGTGATAATGAAAGATTTGGATATGGAGAGTTGGATAGAGAGAGAATTTGTATAAAATGGAGTATTAAATATAAGAATTAATGGAGAATTAATTTATATAAATGTTTGTTAAAATTTTAAAAATAAATTGTGAGCCATTTAGAAATGAAGATAATGTAAAAAAAATGTTTGTCAAAATGTTTCATAAATGTTTTGAAATTACAATTGTGGAAAATTTATGTCAATTGTATAAATACTTTTATTCAAAATATTTTTAAGATTAGGTTAATCAAGATTTAAAATAATAATTTAATAGATATGAGAGAATATTATATTTAAATTTAAGAAATTCTTTAGATGTAATGAGGTTAGTTTTGTGAGCAATTTATATACTTTCAACTATTTATGTGATTATTTCTTGTCTACGATGGCGAGGTAGGGAGTGGGTGATGTAATTTGGTCCTCCCCACCTTTTTTGTGTTTCGTTAGTGTTGTAGGGTTTTGGTGGTTTTGATTGTTTTTGGTTTGTCTACATGGTGTTTCATTGGTTATAAGTGGGACATATATTCTAGGTGTGCAACATGGTTTCAAAATTATACATGATATGGTTGGTTCACAATTAGCATCAAAAATCTAATTTGCATTACCATCAAGTTCCAACCTCATCAATTGTGAAATTATATTGTATACCTCCATGTTAGTTTGTGGTTGTGTTCGGAAAGATAAGTCTTCTTACATATATGCAAGTGAACTTGGTGTTACCAAAATCTAGCCATAAAAGCTCAAGTTATTTTGGCTCGTAGGTATCATAAGGGAAAAGGATGTTATACACCTTACATAAGAAGAGAAACATTTTAATTATATTCAATATTTATTTAAAAGGTACATCTTTGATAATGTGTTTAGCCACATTAAATATTTATTTAGGTCTACTTGTAAAGTTATAGAGTAACATTGGCTAGATATTTTATTTGTGAGTTGCACTTTAAAACATATTTAATATTGCAAAGACTTAGTACCAAAAAGTAAATTTGGGGTCAATGGTTTTGTGTTCTTATGTATGTTTTATGAGACATATGGTTTAGTGAATATCATGCTTGGTGGTTTTTTGTGAGCTTGAATCTATAAAATAAAGCATGTGTTTAGGATTGTGATTTGTATTAATCTCTCTTGTGAAGTGTATATGTGAAGCGTACCATGAGATGTATGGTTGGATAGTTACCCAATAAGCTTGGACATGTGGAGGATGCGTTGGAGTAAATTGATGTTTCAAGAGTATTCAAGGAAACTTCATAAGTGTATTGTAGAATTTTATTGTTGAATAATAATACATTTCTACCTCATGAGGGTTATTCTAGGGTATTTCTTGTGTAATTTTATGGTATGTTTTCAATACTTTTCATTATGGTTATTATTTAAGTATGTATACATTTTCTCTCTCCCAAAGTTTTGTAAAATACTAGCTAATCAATTTGATAATTTCCTAATAAGTTGCATCAAACCAATGTTGTGGATGAGGGAGCTAAGAGCTTTATATTTGTGTTTAACCTATATTTTAACAAATCAAGTACAAAATGCAAGCCATGGTGTTATGCCCTCAATACTTCTCCTAACATTTTTCTAGCAAATGTTGGGTCCCCCTTTTTATTTTATTTGTTCATATTTTGTTTCTTGCATGGTACTACGGAGTCTTGGACCCTAGAGTCCCCCCCCCCCCACCCCTTTGTTTTTGGTCCCTTTCTTGGATCTACAAAACCTTAGAGTCATGTAATGCTTAATGAGTTGTTCAGCTCTTTAGAGTGTTTGGTATCTTAGAGTTTTGGTCTCTGGGTGCCAAGTCCTCATCATTAGCAGTAAATTATAAAGTGAATTCAATGCACTCAACCCGATAATCTATAAAAGCCTAAAGCGAATCTCATTTGTACTCACTGAGAATTCAAATGAGAGATAGAGCTTCTTTGCAACCTAGCTTTCCCAACAATGAGTTTACCTATGATCATTCGGGCTAGAGTTGTTTCCATTATTGTTTCTCAATTGATTTATGCACATTTTTACCCCCTACATTTAAGAAGGTAAGATTTCATCTCTTTTTTTGAGTTTTTTTTATCATTATTTACATGTTTCTCATTTTTTCCTATTGTCATTTCTTCTGTAGTTTAGGTTTTCTATTTGTAGGTTAGAAATAAGAGGGTTTCCTCATGAAATATGTTCTCCAAGTGCTTTAGGTTTGTCAATTTTGTTGGTCAGTTCACCTCACATGCCCTCAAATTTAATGTGGGAATTTCACCAATTAGGTCTCTATGATGTCTCGCCTGCATGCCCTAAGTTGTACAAAATGAATTAGGGAACTATTTTGTGACCCCAGTAATGGTATTAAATAAAAAATACCTCTTGGTCTTAGGAAATTCTCAGCACCACAAATTACCTCAAGAATTATGCTCTTCTAGGTAATTTGCTCCCAAAATTCAAAGCACTAAACCTATCAAAAGTCGTAAGACATCCATGACTTCGAGTCTGGGAATCTAGTTCTATTCATCCCAGATTAGCACCCAACTATTTATGGATTCCAAAACCTAGATCTCCAAACCTATTTCACCTAGATCTCTTAGTTATAGTGACCCATTACATGTAAATCATTAGTCACAAATAAGAAAAATTATGCCAAGGGATTTTTGAAACTCTAGGTCTAGAATTTCTACTTGTATCCTACCTAATTTGAGAAATGTGTGTCCTAAATTTTTTAACCCGTGTGTATGGTCCCTTTTCTTTAAAATGTATGCTTCAGGTAAAAAAGTACATCTTCGAGCTAGGGGGTTCAAGAATCTTGTCCCTATAGTCTCATCTTTACACATTCATACTTTGGGAAGTCTAAACCCATTGTTCTGAACCTACATTCTTGAAGTCATCTTATAGATGGGTAAACTATTCATGCATATAATGATATTGAATCCTGCTTTGTGCTCTTATAGGATACATTTAATTCGATGACACCACAGCCACTCACAACCCCTGCTAGAAAGAAATCCAAAGAGAAACTACAACTAGAAAAGATGTCCATCACAATGAAGTACATGTACTAGCATTAGCTCTCATCCAAGTTAAAGTTAGAGTGCACCATCTAGAGCATAACCAACATAGAGGTCAGACAAGTAGACATTGAAGCTATCAAGGCTAATGCTGAGAACCAACCCCAGGGACTTGCTTTTACGAAAAGATTAAACAGTATACATTGGCCCAAGTCACGGTCTTCTCCTAAGTGCTCCAATATGCTAGGCTTATCCTCACATTGGCCAACCATTATATTGAGGCCACTCAGAGATGTACTGATGCAAAGGGGTGCTACATCATATATTTCACTCCAGATGTGATCCACATGATCCTTCAATTACCTGATAGGAATAAAATCCTTGTGATTAACGAGGAAGAGGTCACTCTGCAATACAAGGATAATGATATTGCACATAAGTGACACCTTAATGACTTATGGCTCACCCATGGAAGAAAGACTAGGGAAAAGATAGTAGATACCATCATCTAGGTTGAATTCCAACCCACCATCCAAGGCATAATAACTGTATTGAGTCGAGCATTCAAGAAGGAGGATTCTTATCACTACTAACCCTAGATGTACTACTTCATAACGACCATCACCGAGGGAAAAGAATTCTTTGACTAGGCACAAATGATATCAAACAACATTCATGCCCAACTAATGCAAGTTAACAATATGCACAAGTTTCATTTGACTTGTGTCATGCCCAAAATTTAGGGCAAAACACACCAACAATTTTTTTAAAAAATACACAAAGACTACAACATACCAAATTAACCAAAATTAATTATCTTATTCAACCTCGCTAGGATTTTTGTGTGGCCTAGTAAAGACTTTTTATAAACCCCTTTTCAGTTTTAATCAAGGGACATTGACAAACCAACGCTTGTCATGATTCCCCTTGAGGATGAATATTTAGGGAAAAACACACCAACAAATTTTGGGCATGATAACTTACTAAATCATATAGTTTGTGGTGAGGTTGAAGGCATACCCCTTTTCCCTAAACATGCAGGAAATGATGGATGAGTAAGAAGAAGATTTCCCTACCTTGGGAGTTCTACCCACAATTGTAGACCTAGAATGATGTAGCTAACTTTCAGTGCATCAATGACATATTTATCTATGAAAAGATTAAAAAATTGATCAGAGATGTCAAATTCTAACTCTCCTCAAATGTTATGATACTTATTGAAAGATGAGGGAGTTGGTTTGTCCAATTTAAAACCCACACATATATTATATTAAGTGGCTTCATGGGAAAGCCCTACCTTTTTTCCTAGCACCACAGTGACCAGATCATTTTGTTAGAGTTTTTTAGACAAGTGTTGGAGCCACAGGGTCTTATGATGGAAAACCCCAAGCCTAGATTGGGCTTCCCCTTCACACTAGGATACTATAAGTGTCCAACTTCAGTAGTTGCCAAGGATGCGGTGTTTGAATTACAAATCTTGAACCTAGGGGAGTATGGTTACATAAGGGAACCACATGATCTGAAAAAGATAATAAATAAGATACTCCCTGTAAAGGGTAAAATAGGGATCGAGATGTAATGTATAATATATAGGATTGGGGAAGGTAAGATCTTCTTCTTAACCCCAAATTCCAAAGGAAAGATCCAAATTGATTAACCACAAGAAAATGATCAATGCATAAATGAATCAATCGATGAAGAATGTGAAGAAAGGAGAAAACCTTATATTCTATTATGGAAGGAAGTATTGAAATATTAATTGAATTGAAGACAAATAATAACCTCAAAGCATGACAAATCTATAAAATGCTATTTTCTGGTGTTTGTATTCAGTTTCGGGAAATTCTACAACTGGATCTGGAACAGAAACATGAAGATAGAGAAAACCCAGAAACCTTTTGCTTTTCTGAGAAAGGTCTACCTTGACCTAGGTAGAAAGGTCAACCTTGACCCCTTAATGTCGACCTTGACCTGCGCTACTCCAATGGAAATTCTGTTCGTGGATCCTGAAAGTTTGCCAAAAAGGGTGTCCAAATCTGCATTGTAATTTGTTGTTTTTTACTTGTTCCTGCAAGAAAAATGGTTTTGTTTGTTGGGGGGAGGGATTTGCCTTGGTCAAACCCCAATTTAGGAATTAACCTTGAAATTGAATTGAAATTGCAGTAATAAACAAAGTAAATGGAACAATTCACCTTACTTATGTTGAAACCCTTGTGTAGGATTCAAATCCTTGAATCCACAAGTATGGATGCTCCAAATAAATGTAGAATTGGATGTAGGATGTCTCAAATCAATTGTCTTTAGATCTTCAACACCAATCTTGAATGGATCTTGGAATAGGAAGAGCTTGAATGAATGTGAATGGAGAAATATTCAACAAGAGGGCTCCATAGAGATTGAATCCTTCAATGACTACCAATGGATCTCCTTGATGAATGGATCTTGAATGCTTGAATGCTTAAAGATGAATGAATGCTTGAATGCTTTCTTTCTCCTTCTTGCTTGCTTCTTGATTGCTTGATTTCTATTGCTTGAGAGATTATGATTTTCGCTGGATTGAAATGAGAGGAGACGACTTCCTTTTATACTAGTCTAGGGTACAAACTTCTAGAGAGGCCTACATAGGAGAATTAAATTACCATTCAATCCTTTACCCCTAAAAATGGACCTAAATTAAATATAAATAAGATTTTACCATTTTGAAGCCTGAAATAGCTGACCCAAAAGTGGGAAATAAATCTTTCTAAAACTTGACATTCAAAAACTTTGGGATCTTGAAAGTTGGACCCTGGGTCAAGGTCGAGGTCGACCTTGACCCTGAGGTCAAGAATCTCAGAGTTTCAATTTAGGATGCTAGAATTATGTAGTAAAGAAGTGGAAAATGGGGCAGAATAGGGGAAAAAACTAGATCCAAGTCAAAGACCCATTCAAGGTGTTTGACATGACCCCAAACCACTTACTCAGAGGGCTAAACAATTCCTAAATGGAAGTGCTTCCATTTTCTGACGATACACTCCCTAACTCTTCCTTGGAACATAAGATCACCTTTAAAGATGATTAGGTGGGGTTATGGGATGACTTTGACTACCATAGGTAGTGATATTATAGGATGATAACCTCCCAAATGAGGTACTTTAGCCTACACAGAGATATCTTGAAAACATACTTGAATGATGGTGAGATCCTTGACACTGCATACCTTGAGGACAAAGTGGACCAATGCCCCTCTCTTTGGACAACTAATCCATCCTGAAGGACATGGACATATAATCCTTCTCTGTTAACGTCATTGAAAGAAGCCATCAACACTTAGATCTGTGCATACCCAAGAACACCCAAAATGTGAATAAAAGTGAAAAGAGGCTCCAAAGGGGTATGAAAGAAGGAAGGAAAGGAAAGGAAAGAAGATATGAAGTACCTCCAAAAGGAAGGGTGACCCTCTAAAATATACTCCCATGGAGGTGATTAAGAAAAAATTGGATGAGAAAATATAGTAGTGCCAAAGGTTGGCCTCTACAACTTAATAAGGAGTTACATACGGTCTACTGGAAAAACCATAGGCCTCAATGGAACCTCCTCAAATATCCATAGGAGAATATTCTCTTAAGGATCAAGTGGTGGTAGAATGAACACTAAAAATTGAGGATCCTCTCACAGCTTGCCTAAATACTAGTCATAGTGGTTGATGGTAGCATTGAGAGGTCATCTGAAAATGACATTCCCCTCATTCATTCCTGCATAAGGAAATCTGGAGTAAGGCATACCCCCATCCCCATATAGTTCAACATTCCAGACCTCCCATTACATGTCCCCTTCCTAGAGACCAACTCCTCCCTCTAGGAAATAACTCCCACCTACAAAGGATCCAGTTCTAGAAAAAATAAGGGAATATAAAGAAATTTCCTCCATGGAGGCTAAGGACCCAAATATGGTTTTAACTCTAAAAGACAAAGATGCCCTCCTTTGAGAAGTTGAAGAAAAAGAGAAGAAGAGACAGGAGGAGGAATAAAATAAATAAAAGGAATGCCTCTGTCAGGCTAAGATAGAAAGGACATATGTAGCAAAGATACAAGTAGAGAAAGAATATACGCATAAATTTTAGGAGGAAGAGAAAAAAAAGGCAGAGGTAGAAAAGGCATGCCTCCTTCAAGAGGAGAAGAAACAAAAAGAAAAATAACTCCTCTAAAAATTCTAGGAGGAAAGTGTGGAAAAGAAGAAACAAGATGAAGTCCACCAAAGAATACTAGAGGCAGAAAAGAATAGAAGGTGGGAAGATCTCGCAAAGAAACAAGAAGAGCTCTAGAAATAACAAGAGGATGAAGGAGCACGAAAGAAAAAAAATTGGAGCTAGCTAGGGCTCAGGTAGAAGTGGACTCCACAACAGAAACCATTTTATCTCCATCTGTAAGTCTAATGCCTCATCCTCGTCAATCCCCTCCTCTATAGAAGCACACACTAGAGACACGCAGGAGCTCTTCTCCATAGCCTACTAGAGAAGCAACAAGAACAATGGCCACCTCTAAGGAAAATCTTGAAACTGAACTCAACACCTTGGTCGCACCACGCTAGTTGGAGGCCAACTTCAAAAGGAAATAGAAAGAAGAAAACAAAAAGATCTTTGTGTAGGAGGTGATGGTCAATCACACTCCTCCCTAGAAAGAAATGAAGGAAAAAACACTATACTTTACCAGCTAGAATACCCAAGGAGAAACTATTGTAGAGGTTGTTGTCCTACCTCCAAACTAAGACCAAGCCAAAGTCACTCCAACAAACTTTTGAGTAATCTAGGTACCCCTAGGTAAACAAAATAAATGGGGGAGCTTGACTCCCTCAATGACGCCACTAGTACCATTAGGAAAAGAGTGGAGAAGGACCACAAAACAACATGTTAGCACCTGCAAGAAATTTTTCATGGATATATGATTTTTCTCTATTCTCTGCAAGCTTTTCCTTGTCTTTGGCTTGAGACCCTAGGTTTTATTCATATTTCTAGTCGTTGGAGGAAAAAAACCTAGTTTATCCAAGCCCTATTCTAATTTTGGGTAAACCCACAATAGTGGGTTACACTTTTTTGCCTGAACGGACACTATACTCTAAATTTTGAATAAAACTTTTAGATTCGAATGCATATTGTCGTTAAACCGTTAAGAATCAAAAGATGAAGTAAATTAGAGTCTTTTAGGATTTTCTATCTAGATTCTAAATTTTTTTTTTGAATTTATTTCATTGGTTTTTTCTTTCTCCCACAAAAATTGGTATGTTGCTAAAAATGTCATTTTCAAAGAGTTACATTATTTTTGTAGAGTATAACTTTTTTTCTAAAATAGATATCAATGTGATTCTTTCAAATTTAGTTTTTTAACATCCATATGGAGGGAATGTAATTGGTTTTATGACATTATCATGATTATTTAATATTTTATTAACGTTTGAAGTTGACTAGGCCATAATTTTGACATACCTTGACTACATAGCTTATAACTTTTTGTGCATTTGTCTGATTTTATTTTTATTTTTTTTTATAGAAAGAAAACTTCAATACCTAGGGCATAGATATTTTTTATAATTTTTTTTCTCTCATTTACTATTTTTCCATAAGCATCAAACATAGAGGTGGAGATATAGTGAAATATCTATGTTTAGTAAAACTAAAAATACAAAGTCATAACAAACTTAATATATATTAACATTATAATAATTGGAAAGAGTTTTCTCAGTAGTACCTTACTACATAGATAGGTTTTTTGAATGGATTCATTTGATGTGCCAAAAGATAAAGTTGAAGTGATTTTTTATCAGCATTTTAATAGGTGTGAAGGAGACTCCATTGTAGGTATGAATGAGGAGTATATATGTTATATCAATGATTTTTTTATCTAAGAGGATTTGAGCTAACCATTTATAATTAATTCTTTCAAATTGAACCTCTGAAGGCTTAAATAATCATATTTTATTAAAAATGTGTCATTTCAGCAAAAATCAACATGTCTAAAAAATTGTAAACCACTATTGTGGGGTCACCCTTCTTCATTACCTTTTTCGGGCCACTTAAGTGATTTATAATGCTTGTGTGCATTTTATCCTCTCGGTTAGTTGCTTGATCTCCTTACTGAAATGACATATTCTTTTCCTTCCTACAACTATGAGAAATGCTTTTGTCGCTAGGTCTCTAAGTATACAGGCGGTTTGTGATTTATTCAGCGACTTATAGATTGCCTCAGTCACACAATCTCTTGACTTGGGCGGTTAAGTTCCAAATGTTTAGCGACTCAGCAATTGGCTCTTTGTCACCAGGTCTCCAGATTTTATTTTGAGATTTGGCGACCACTATATCAATATTTTCAAGATGGCCTCAGCCGCCAGATCTCCTGAGAAAAGTCAAAGTTAGCATAAGGTTTGGAGGTCCAATGACTACAGTCTAATTAGGATCATGCGGTGGAGATTTAGTTGCTGAATCTCGTAATGGTGGCCCATGTTAGATGAGGAATGATACAAGTAGATATACAGTCAAATTGAGCTGAGGTGGCAGCTTTTCATTCGTCGAAGCAGTGAGTTGGCAGTTGTCAGTGGGCCCGAGGTCTTCGGTCTATGAGGTGAGGTTAAAGCTCATATTGATCTCGCGGTTGTCATTATACCGTTGATATAAGATGCATGATATTTAAGTCAACGATATAATGATAGTTCTTGATCTCAGTATGCTCAGATTTTATAAAGAAAGATTTAGCGATCTAGCAACTGAGGGTTGTCTCGCAATCTCTTGAATCCAGTGGTTAAGTGCCAAACATTCAGCGACATAGCGGGCGGTTATGAATCTCTTCAGTTGCTCAATCTTGAGATCAAACAGTTAAGTCATCTTACATTCTGAGATTGAGTGAGGACCGTCAATGATCATAGGATAGAGTTGAAGATCAACGTTCAGAATTTAGTCTCTGAATCTAACTCAAGGTTAAGAAATCTTTTCGCAACTTGGAAATTTGTCTCAATCGCATGTTCTCAGGACTTAACCCTAGTTAATGAAAAGGTTATGAGATTCAGCAAAACTCTTTGTTGCCAAGTCACAAGATAGTGCTGGGTTAAGAAGGGTTAACATCATGATTGCCCCGGTGGTTAAGTTTTTGATTCAGCGATCTAGCGACTGTGTGGTCTCAGAATCTTAGGTTCCTGATGGCTAAGTGGAAAACCTCCAACGATTCAGTGACATGGTTAGTCTTGTGGTCGTTGGATCAAACAGTTAAGTCAGAAAATCTCTCGTGACTTAATGTGGATCATAGGATGAAGTGAGGAAGAAGATCGACGGCAGTCGCGTAATCTTAGGAAGGAAGTTGACAACTCAAAATGTTTCAACGATTAGGAGACTCGTTATTAGTTGCTAAATCTCCAAGTCGGGTGATCGTTGAATGTTTTTAAAGAGTTAATAAAGTTCACGAGACTCAAAGACTATAGTCGCTAGATCTCATAATGGAAAGTATGTATCTCAAATAGACTTTAGTTGCCAGATCACCAAATAGAAATATTAAAGGTTTCTTGTGGTCGCCAGATCGGGGAAAGAAGAAATTCAATTCAGCGACTATGTGTTGGGGCCTCAGTTGTGTAATCTCCAAATAAAGTCAAAGGGTTTCAAGGTAGTTGATTTACCCGCAGTTGCATGATCTCATGATAATATTGCAGTTAGTGATTTTGTCTCGCAACTGAGAATCTCTTCAGTCGCATGATCTCTGAATAGTTTAGCAATTTGGGAGAAGACTGCGAGATCATGAGAATATTTAGTCGCGTAATCGCTAAGTATAACTTGAGGTTAATGAGATGACTGCGCAATCTTGCAACTAGGGCAAAATGTAAACTAGGATTCCTATGCAGTTAAGTTGTGAAACCCGAGAAAAGTGAGGAGATATGACGGTTGTGATATAAAGTGAGTCCAGATTTGAATGTTGACCATTGATTTGCTGTCTGGCACCATGAATGTAGCCGTTTCTTCTAGATTCAAATATTCAAAGGGTTTCAACGACAAAAGGACTAGAATTGAATGCTTGAGCGGCTAGATCAGGTAGATTTGATTTTGTCAACTGCTGCAGCGTGGTCTTGAAAGTTTGATGATTAATTGCAGAGATTTGTACCGTGAGGGAATGGGTAAGAGTTGCTCGAGGCATGTTGCAGGTGAAGTGATCAGACTAATAAGCATGGTGAATTCATGATCTTCAGTACATTGCTCTAAAATTTATCATAAATGAAGATCATTCTTGGATCTGATCAGACCAGGTTGCTTGGTTTTCACCCCTAAAATAAATTTGGATTAAATCTAGTTGGTCTGGTGGGTGAAAACCCTAACCCTTTCCCTAGTCATCTGTAGCTTGTTGCATCCTGATTTTTTTGGGACTCCAAGATGACTAGTGGTATATATTGTAGTAATTTTGATTTTTGAAGGGTTCCAGTTTTTAGTAATCTAAGGGGTTCCAATTTCCTTGGTTCCATGAATGTTCTACCTTGTAAATACTTCCTTTTTCTCTACATATAGGGTGTTCCCTCTTTCCTTTCTGGTTCTGAGAATATAATACAAATTGTAATAGTCTGTCTTATGTATGAGATTTCAATATATTTATATTGCAATCAGATTGTCTCCATTTGAGTCTTAAACTTGTTGATTATAGCATCAAGGGTGTTGTGATCTTTCTATTTGCATTTCCAAAGAGTCTGCAATAGAGTTGTTTTCGCAGAAGTAGCTGGGTTTAGGACTACTTTTCAAATGTGTATAAACTAAGGTATTAAGGATGTCTCATGTTTGTCTTTCAGTGGATGTTGATTAATGTATTACAAGTTTATAGGTCTCTTCTAAGGGGAGGGTTAAAATCCTTTGAATAGGTGATAGCACATCTGGGTACACAGGTGGATTGTTGAAGTGAGATCTGATCAGTGGTGTATGTTTGGTGTAAGGCACTAACATATTAGGATGTATTGTCTTCTTGTTTCATAGCTCTTTGTTGCAGTGAGGTATTTGACTCTATTGCCCATTGGATAAGGCATTGGTCTATGAGAGACTTAGGGTATTTCAGGGGTCCATTCAACCCAAAATTTAAATCATTCAAAGTAAAGCACCACCTTTCCCTTTCATGTTGTTAGAGTAGGTTTCTAGTTTTCAGACTCATTCCATGCAAGCAGGTTATTGCATTAGGTTTGGTTCATTGGCGTATAGGATACCTATAGGGGTCTGATAACTATTCCACAATAATTTATCTGCAGGCCCTTTGTTTATCAAGAAGAGTCATGAGTGTGCAGATAAGGCAATATCTGCCTGAGTAATGTGGAGCTCAAAGAAGAAGGAGGATGCTCTTTGTCCTCATCAATTGGCTATTTTTCCCTATCAGACTTTGGAGTGGAGACTAACCAGTTTGTCATTATAGTGTAAACCTGACACTATGTGGAAAAAGTGAAAGCCAACAAAATGGTGACTCTGCTAGGGAGGCCATAAGTATAGAGTCAAATAAAAAAAAACATTTGCTAAATCTTCTCACTAAGCGTTGAGTGGTGACTCTGAGTCTCTATTTGATCAATGTTTTGTAACAAAGCATGATGTATTTGCACTCCTGACAAGTAGTTATCATTTGGGGTTGTGTTGTGATTGTGGGTTTTAAAGAAGGTTCAGGGTTGAGAAAGACTTTTGGCTGTTTCAAATTCTTCCTGCAAAGGAGGTGGAGACTCTACCAAAGATTGAAAGGTGATTTGGAGGGGACTTCAAATCAATATTTTGCAGCATTCACAACATCTCTAGGTAATCCTATTTTATAAAGCAAAAATAGTCCCTAATTAGGTGAGCAGATCACTATTGAAAAGGGAAATTAATTTTGAAGTTTAAAGCCATATTTCTAGATAAAAGCTTTGGTTGTTGTAAAGAGTATCAGAAATATGTTGATGATTAATGAAGCCAGTGGTTGCATGAATTTGGATAGAACTAATGTCATGAGAACAAGCTGCATTGTTTTGTCAATATATTAAAATGGAGTTTCCAGCCTTGATGAGTGAAGATGATGTTTCTAGGTCTGAAAGTTTTCAGTCAGACCTTAGAAATGTTAATAGAGAAAGAGTTATTTATTTGATAAGTCAAAAAATCCAATAGACTTCCATAAAGACTCTAAGATGTGCAATAGGAGAAAGGAAAGAAGAGTCATCCCATTCATATTATAAGAAGTTTCTTATAGCTTGTGATGAACTTCATGAATCTCAATATGTTGAGATGTTTTTAGAGCTTGGTATGCCTGAATCAGTCAGTTGGACTGCCTCTTTGAGAAATGAAGCACTAGAAAAGCTTAAAGAATGGATGGCTTCATTTGTGGATGTTGAATCTTGTCTTACTGATGCTGATAATGGAACTTAAGGTTATCAAGAAGTAGAAGATGAATCTACAGTTGATGATAGTTCCTGCTATGACTTCATTGCACAGGTTATTGTGAGACAAGATTTTTCACCCCCTATCTCAGATGAGGATGATATTTGTAGTACTAGTAATGAGACCAAAGAGGTAGAATGTGAAGTTCAGTGCTTACTAAGTAGTGAGCAAATTTCAAAACTTTTGGAAACTGAATTTTAGAGGTACACTCCTGACTATGTTTCTAAAATTCCATGCCCAGTAGATATAGATTTTGATGAAGATAAAGCAAGTGATGGCATGATGTGTGAAACATTGGTTGATGTCCCTTTTCCCATTTTTGATATGCAAGAGGATAGTACACTCATTGTAATGAATTTGATAATGTCATATTTGATGAGTATGATGATGTGGTTACTAGTGTGGATTTAGTTTCTCATGAGGATCATGTCTATGGTTCTTGTTTACATTTTGATGTTGAAGAATGTGGTAAGTCTGAATGTGTTTTCTTAGATGTACAAATGACTAATGAGTCATTAACTAGCAATGCTTATTCCCTTCTAGAAGATGCTAATGTGATTTGTGATCAGCAAGATGTTTCCAATTTCATGCAATCAGATTTTTGTCTTGAGAATTTTTATATTAGTTTGCAAAGCAGGGAGATAGAAAGGCTTTTTTATTTTTTGCAAACTAATGATTAGTATGTTGATGTTTCTAGCCATGGGGTCAAGTTGGAGTGTTTTCTTTTTTAGCATGGCAGTGTGAATGAAGCTTGTGATGTTTTAATGTCACAAAATGATCAGTGTTCATGGCAGTTTGGTGACTTTCTATTATTGGATGGTGGTGAGTATATTGATCATTTTTTCTATAATATGCTGAAAATAGATCATACTATTTTATGTTGGTTGGATGAAAGATGTAACCTCAGTTTGCCTCCACTGAGTGGAGATGAAAATTATTTGTTTCATAGGGGTAAAAACTGATTAGAACTTTGGGGCTTTGAGCCTTTTTGTATATGTTGTACATCCTATATAGTGAAGTGTGCTTGCTCGCTATTTATTTTGGCTAGTTTGTAGGGTTTTGTCCTATACTCTCTGTTGTTCAAGTTTTGTCCAGTAGGTGGTCTGCTTCACCCAGAGTTTTTGAATTCTTGCATGGGCACAAGTTACCCATCATCCCCAGATAGAGCCACTGTTAGCACCTGCAAGAAATTTTTCATGGATATATAATTTTTCTTTGTTCTCTGCAAGCTTTTCCTTGTCTCTAGCTTGAAACCCTAGGTTTTATTCATATTTCTAGCTGTTGGAGGAAAAAACCCTAGTTTATCCAAGCCCTGTTCTAATTCTTCATTACCTTTTTCGGGCCACTTAAGTGATTTATAATGCATGTGCACATTTTATCCTCTTAGTTAGTCGCTTGATCTCCTTACCGAAACGGCATATTCTTTTCCTTCCTACAACTATGAGAAATGCTTTTGTCACTAGGTCTCTCTAAGTATTCAGGTGGTTTGTGATTTATTCAGCAACTTAGAGATTGCCTCAGTCGCACAATCTCTTGACTTGGGTGGTTAAGTTCCAAATATTCAGCGAGTCAGCGATTGGCTCTTTGTCGCCAAGTCTCTAGATTTTATTCCGAGATTTGGTGACCACTATATCAGTATTTCCAAGATGGCCTCAATCACCAGATCTCCTGAGAAAAGTCAAAGTCAGCATAAGCTTCAGAGGTCCAGTGACTACCATCAAATCAGGATCATGTGGTGGAGATTTAGTCATTGAATCTCGTAATGGTGGCCCACATCAGATGAGGAATGACACAAGTGGATATACAGTCAAATTGAGATGAGGTGGTGGATTTTCATTGGTCGAAGCAGTGAGTTGGAAGTTGTTAGTGGGCCCGAGGTCTTTAGTCTGTGAGGTGAGGTTAAAGCTCAGATTGATCTTGTGGTTATCATTATACCATTGATATAAGATGCATGATATTTAAGTCAATGGTATAGTGACAGTCATTGATCTCAGTATGCTCAGAGTTTATAAAGAAAGATTTAGCAATCTAGCGACTGAGGGGTGTCTCACAATCTCTTCAATCTAGCGGTTAGGTGCGAAACATTCAGTGACCTGGTGGGCGGTTATGAATCTCTTTAGTTGCTCAATCTCAAGATCAAACAGTTAAGTCATCTTACATTCTGAGATTGAGCGAGGACTGTCGATGGCCACAGGATAGAGTTGAAGATCAATGATCAAAATTAGTCTCTGAATCTAACTCAAGTTTAAGAAATCTTTCTACGACTTGGAAATTTGTCTTAGTCCCATGTTCTCAGGACTTAACCCTAGTTAATGAAAAGGTTATGAGATTTAGCGAAACTCTTTGTTGCCAAGTCTCCAAATAGTGTTGGGTTAAGAAGGGTTAACATCATGATTTCCCCAGTGGTTAAGTTTTTGATTCAGTAATCTGGTGATTGTGTGGTCTCAGAATCTCAGGTTCCTAATGGTTAAGTGGAAAACCTCCAACAATTCAGCAACACGGTTAGTCTCATGGTCACTGGATCAAACAGTTAAGTCAGAAAATCTCTCGTGACTTAATGTGGACCGTAGGATGAAGTGAGGAAGAAGATCAACGGTAGTCACGTAATCTCAGGAAGGAAGTTGACAACTCAAAATGTTTCAGCAATTAGGAGACTCCTTGTTAGTCACTAAATCTCCAAGTCGGGTGATTGCTGAATGTTTTTAAAGAGTTAATAAAGTTCACGAGACTCAAAGACTATAGTCATCAGATCTCATAATGGAAAGTATGTATCTTAGATAAAATTTAGTCGCCAGATCACCAGATAGAAATATTAAAGGTTTCTTGTGGTCGCTAGATCGGGGAAAGAAGAAAGTCAAATTAGTGACTATGTGTTGGGGCCTCAGTCATGTAATCTCCAGATAAAGTCAAAGGGTTTCAAGACAGTTGGTTTACCCGCAGTCGCATGATCTCATGATAATATTATAGTTAGTGATTTTGTCTCACAACTGAGAATCTCTTCAATTACGTGATCTCTGAATAGTTTAGCAATTTGGGAGAAGACCGCGAGATCATGAGACTATTTAGTCACGTAATCGCTAAGTATAACTTGAGATTAATGAGATGACTGCACGATCTTGCAACTAGGGAAAAATGTAAACCAAGATTCCTATGCAGTTAAGCTGTGAAACCTGGGAAAAGTGAGGAGATTTGATGGTTGTGATATAAAGTGAGTTTAGATTTGAATTTTGATCGTTGATTTGTTGTCTGGCGCCATGAATGTAGCCATTTCTTCTAGATTCAAATATTTAAAGGGTTTCAGTGACAAAAGGACTAGAATTGAATGCTTGAGCAGCTGGATCAAGTAGATTTGATTTTGTCAACTACTGCGGCATGGTCCTGAAAGTTTGATGATTGATTTCAGAGATTTGTACCATGAGGGAATGGGTAAGAGTTTCTCAAGGCATGTTGCAGGTGAAGTGATTAGACTGATAAGCATGGTGAATTCATGATCTTCAGTACATTGCTCTAAAATTTATCATAAATGAAGATCATTCTTGGATTTGATCAGACCAGGTTGCTTGGTTTTCACCCCTAAAATAAATTTGGATTAAATCTAGTTGGTCTGGTGGGTGAAAACCCTAACCCTTGCCCTAGTTATCCGTAGCTTGTTGCATCCTAATTTTTTTGGGATTCCAAGATGACTAGTGGTATATATTGTAGTAATTTTGATTTTTGAAGGGTTCCAATTTTTGGTAATCTAAGGGGTTCTAATTTCCCTGGTTCCATGAATGTTCTACCTTGTAAATACTTCCTTTTTCTCTACATATAGGGTGTTCCCTCTTTCCTTTCTAGTTCTGAGAATATAATACAAATTTTAATAGTCTGTCTTATGTATGAGATTTCAATATATTTGTATTGCAATCAAATTGTCTCCATTTGAGTCTTAAACTTGTTGATTATAGTATCAAGGGTGTTGTGATCTTTCTATTTGTATTTTCGAAGAGCCTGCAATAGAGTTGTTTTCACAGAAGCAACTGGGTTTAGGACTAGTTTTCAGATGTGTATAAACTGAGGTATCAAGGATGTCTCATGTTTGTCTTTCAGTGGATGTTGATTAATGTATTACCTATTTATAGGTCTCTTCTAAGGGGAGGGTTAAAATCCTTTGAATAGGTGATAGCACATCTGGGTACACAGGTGGATTTTTGAAGTGAGATTTGATCAGTGGTGTATGTTTGGTGTAAGGCACTAACATATTAGGATGTATTGTCTTCTTGTTTCATAGCTCTCTATTGTAGTGAGGTATTTGACTCTGTTGCCCATTGGATAAGGCACTGGTCTATGAGAGACTTAGGGTATTTCAGGGGTCCATTCAACCCAAAATTTAAATCATTCAAAGTAAAGCACCACCTTTCCCTTTCATGTTGTTAGAGTAGGTTTCTATTTTTCAGACTCATTCCATGCAAGCAGGTTATTGCGTTAGGTTTGATTCATTAGGGTATAGGATACCTATAGGGGTCTGATAAATATTCCATAATAATTTATCTACAGGCCCTTTGTTTATCAAGAAGAGTCATGAGTGTGCAGATAAGGCAATACTCACCTGAGTGATGTGGAGCTCAAAGAAGAAGGAGGATGCTCTTTGTCCTCGTCAATTGGTCTTTTTTTCCTGTCAAACTTTGTAGTGGAGACTAACAAGTTTGTCATCATAGTGTAAACCTGACACTGTGTGGAAAAAGTTAAAGCCAACACAATAGAGGAGTTCAAGGGAGAAATATCTCAATATAAAGAATTCATTTGGGATTTGGCCACTCCTTTTGCCTCCCATGGTCCTAGTGTGTCAACTCTAACCTTTATTCCTTAGGAGGATAATAATAACCTCCAAATAATAAAGAAAATATATCATTACATATGAATGAATCTATAAACAAGTGGAGAATATCTTTGACTTATTCCCTAAGTCTCTAAAGTTATATTTTGAGGCTAGCAAAATGAAAGGAGACATCCTAGTGGATGTATGTTCTTGGGATTCAAATGTGGAGAGATATAAGGAGTAAATTGTATGCTTAGAGGAAACAAATGACCTAGGAAGAGATGAATTGATTTTAGTAGACATCCTCAGTGATGAGGCTAAAGATTTTTTATATTTGCGTCTCTGAAAGATTTGGTTGAAAATAGATGTTATTAAAGAGATTTTTGGAAGAACATAATGGTACACCCTTCACTAGTGTATAAATTGGCCTTTTCCTCCTTTATGTACCATACAATAGGCTCCCATCTAGACAATGTTAGAGGTCAAGAGATTTTGGATTCTTTATTGATATAGTTTTAGGAGAAGAGGAAGAGAAATTTAGTCCCTCCTAAAAATTTTTAAAGATGATAATGGATGAGTACATTGAATTAGTTATTTCTATAATGTATGTTGAGAGAACAATTGATAAAATGAAGGCTCGTGCAAATAAAGTGAAAGATAAATTGCAAGAGGCCTAATTTTGGATTGAATGGGTGGACAAACCCAATGAGGAGTCCCTTAAATACTTGCCTTAGGAATTTGAATCATATAAGGTAATTTCCTCGAGGTGATTGGTCCTTGTATTCTTTCAATCATTCCTCTATTCATTAAGTCTAAAGGGACTCCAAGACCTTGAATTTTCTTATTCCAAAATTCTTTTGAGTGATCTTTCTAAGTGTCACATCTAGATGGATTTACCACAATAGACACCCCATCACCCACATTTAAACACTACAAATTAGAAGTATTGATCTCAGATGTAGAGGTACAGTATAATTGTTAGTTGAAGTAACAATTAAGAAGGTGTTCTACAAGTTTCATCTAATCTACTGATAGGACATCACTTTTACATTAAATCCAAAGTACAGGTACCTGATAGAATAATAGATAATTGATCTAGCATTAAATCTAAGGATATGGGTTCCAAGAGAAGTACAAAGCATAGTAGAAGGCTTGCACGACATCTTCTTCCTTGATATTTGGACTTCACAATTCTCTTATCCTCTATTTTTCTCTATTTCTTCTTTGGATATGGAATCCAAGGACTTGTTTCATATAAATATAATAATTTGGGTCATTGTTGTTGTCCACAAAATTGATGGTTTTGAGGAACCTTAAGTAGATAATAGAGTGGTATCTTAACTCTTGTATTTCCCTTCTTAGTATTAGCTTTCATATTTACTCCCTTGGAGATGTATGTGAAGAACCAATGATCTTTGTTGTATTATTGATAATTGTACGTAAAAAAAGGGAAGCAATATGGGTTGTCCTCTTTCCTTATTGCACAATCAGAAGGAAGATGACCCAATAGGATCAAGTAGGACTTAAGCGCTAAGTGATGACAATTATTCATGATAATTATTAGGATGATTTGATTTAGAGGAATATGTTAGGGTGATGCAAGATAGAAGGCTAAATAAGAAAAATTAACAAGATTCGACATATACAAACTAATAGAAATCAGACAGGAACATGTAGCGACCTAAAAAAATAACTAAATGGTAATACTAACTTGTGGTTCGAATCTAAGGATGATTTGGAGGGTATAGAATTCCTTGGGCATTTTGTACCTAGGTATAGAATGCATGTGGTGTTGTATACCCTATACTTTTTCTTGAAACTAGTTGTAGTCTTCTTGTCAGATTTTGTACTTTTTGAATTAAGTCCCGATGCATTTGTCACCTATTCTTGCACACACAAAAATAGGGAAGAAGGTTGTATAAAGATATTTTGTTCAATCAAACCCCCACATGGAATCAACTTTGAAATGAAATAAAGTAAATGAAAGTGTATTGTCATATAGAAAAGACTAGATCTAAAAAATAAAGTATATCATACCTTGGCAATGAAAATACTTTTTTGAATGTGATCAAATATGTTGATGCAAAGATTTGACTTAACATAAAAACCAAAAAGGAAATCATGAATGAAAAAATCTTGCTAATGTATGTTGGAGTTTATAATAATGTTTGGGAGGAGAGAGAGAATGAAGTATGTAGATGAATGAGCTTATTCCTTGATGGTTGATTCCTTTGTTTGAACTTGATGAGGGAAAGAAACTTGACCCATGGAGAAGAAAACCTTGAATTCTTAAAAATAATTCTAGATCTTGCTTGAATTCTTAAGAAGAATTCTAGATCTTGAATGCTTGGATAATTTCCTTCAAACCTTGAACTTAATTACTTAGTAATGTATGTGGATGCTTGAGAGTAGATGACATAATTTGTCTTGTGAAATTCATTATAATGGATGTCCAAATGAGGAGAGATAGGGTGTTTACATACCTTTCACAACATTTCAAGGGTTAAAATTTGAGAGGGTGAACCACAAGTCCAAATACCCCACTAAATTACCAAGATATGCCCCCAATTGAAATCTCATCCCAAAACTTGAGATATAGAATGCCTAGGGCATTATATACCTAGTATAGAACACCTAGGGTATTATATGCTTGGTATAGAACACCTAGGGAATTTTATGTCTAGTATAGAATGCTTAGGGAATTCTATACCTGGTATAGAATGCCTAGGGAAATGTATACCCACCAATCAGGTCTTAAATAAAAATCTCATGCCCCAGATAATTAGGGGATGCCAGATTACAAAGTGTAATTGATTTTGAGGTCAGGACAGAATATGAAGGCCACAAGTTATGACATAGGGCCTATGCTATTAAATAAATTATTGGATCAGAAAAATAATAGAGGAGAACTCCTAAAAATAAGGGCTCACATCAATATTTGGTGAATTTGAATTAAAACAAGACTTATAATATTAATTTAAAGGTCTAATGATCATTAGGAGAGTGTAAAATCAATGTGGGAACCCATACATGCTAAAATGGGCTAAATTGAGCATTTAATTATAGGTGCTTATAATTTAGGATGGTACATTTAGCCCCTAGTTTAAAAGGAGTATGATTCCACCTCATGCTCATGGTAAAGTAGAAGAAAGAGAGAGAAAGAGATAAAGATGTGATAGTGGGAAAAATTCAAAGAGATAAGATATCACCTAAGTTTAAGGATACAAGCCCCCAAACCAAGGATCTTAACTCATATAACCATGTTCAAGGACACAAAAAAAATAAAAAATCCTAAAGCTTACTAAGATTCTAAGTCAACTAGTTGAAGAGATCTCAATAAGGAAGATGTCTCAACCACTAGCATCACACTCTGAAAGCTATTGCAAAAGCACAATAGGTCACATGGAAAGAGTAAGAGCACACATCAAAGATAAGACAAGAATACATGAGCAAATCTACTAGAAAAGTGTGTTGTGCTATGGAGTAATGGAGGAAAGGAAGAGACAACCATGGATGACACATGCTATCCATTTATGTTTTGCTAGGTGATCCATGAGAGAGAAGGAAAAAAGAAGAGGGGGAAATGGTCTAGAATTTTTTGTTATACTAGTTCCGCCCATCAAAAAATGTAAAGAGAGAGTTGATGGCCTAGTGCATTCTAGTCAACTCATAAAAATCTATGGAAATAAGAGGTTGAGTGGTCTAGCAAGTTCTAGTCAGCCAATCCAAAATATGTATGCGAAGGAGAGGTCAAGTGGTCTAGAAAATTGTGTTACGCTAGTCAAATAATCCTAAAAATATTTGCAAAGGAGAGGTCAAATGGTCTAGAAAATTATATTATTCTAGTCAACCAATCCTAAAAATATTTGTAAATAATAATAATGCAATTACAATAGGGGCTCTATAACTATACGACTCTTGAGGGTGAGGTGTTGCCTGTTTTGTAGTCATACCTTGTGTAGGCCCCATGGCTTCTCTTCATACTTTCATGTGGCTTTTATTGGTTTTTGTGGTTTTGCATGCATTTGTTGTGTTCTTGGAATCATTTTCTTTACCTTTTGGCATTGTGTTTAAGTCTTTTTATTTCCCTAGTTTCCCTTTGTGTTGGTTAGGGTTTAAGTTAACATGCCTTTGGAGTCGGGTCCTCTCGTCTCCCAGCCTGGTTCGCTAGTATGTATGGTTGGAGTGTTACAGAATGATGGTGGGAAGGAGTTAAGAATGGAAATTGATGAGGGGTGTCTGAGTCATAATGAACAAGCGTGCCAAGATAAACCTATAGAGAAGGAAACAGTCAAAGTAATCTCAAAGTCATCATACAAGGCAGTGCTCTCAGAACAATCATGGCCTAAATATCTATTATCGGCTGCCTTTAATGGAGTCTTTTATAGAAATGGAGAAGCATCAAGATGGCCCATAGCTAATGGAGATAGAATGGAAGGGAGAACAACTGAGGGAAAGTCAGCTGAGGGGGGTTGTCGTGGAGAATGTCGAGATGGTAAGTCTTCTCCCCATGATCTTTGAACTCTCTCTCTTTCTCCTTATGAGGACATGATTAAATACATTATGAAAGAACAGTTGTGTCTTAAAGATATTGTTATCTTCTTTGTTTGTTTAGACAAGGATTCTTTTCCTTCGAGGAAATTTTTTGATGACTGGACTGCTAATATTTGGGGGAGGAAACTAGGGATTCAAGTGAGCTTTTGCAGAATGATTCAAAAAGGGTTATTTGTTGTTTTCTTTAAAACCCATGTTATGTAGGAAAGAGTACTAAAGAAAAATACTGGAATGTGGGCCACTAATTATTCAGGGCCTTCCAATGGTTGGCCAAAGGTAAAATTGAACAAGTCATGGCTGGTTCTAGCCCACACAAGATTGAGATTAAAAACTTATAGCCAAAATTATGGCCTTTTATTTCCCATATTGTTCAACCCCTTGGCTCAGTTTTGCAAATAAAAGATGCCAGGTACACCCTACCTCACTTAAATGTGAGAATTTTGCTTTCCCTTGAGCCTAAAATAGATTTTAAGGATATTATATCAATGGAATTAGAAGATGAAAAATTTTCTTAGGAAATTTCATTATTAGGAGACTTAGGGTCTTGCTTCCACTGTAAAAAGAATGGTTGACCCTTAACATTCCTTAGAACCCCAAATTTGATAGTAATGTAAAAAAAAATGGTAAAGAAGATAACTTGTCGAGTCAAAATAAAAAAGATGAAAAATGTGTTAATGAAGTTAGGGTTAATGAAGTGGATGATAATAATAAATCTTTCCTTGACCTGAATGTAGTTTCAGCCAATGTTGATAGTAAAGAAACTCCTGATTATGGAGGATTTGTTAGTTTGAACAACCCTCTATTTGAAGAAGACTTTGAAGTGAGGCCTGCCACAGGGGGTGGTGTATCTGATGCTCTAGTCGAATGTCTGTAATACCCCAAAAATGGGCTATAGGTTCATTAATCTCCTATATCGACACATCAAACAAAATTGACATCAAAGTCCTAACCTAAGGCACATCGACACATTATTGAATCTTAATTGATTATCCTAAATTCTGCATCAGGGAATATTCCTTATTCCTATTTATCCTAATTATCTTTAATTTAATGATTATTTGGCGATAAATCTTATTTATCCTAAAGTTTGATTAATTGAATATTCTGAATATTTAATTGATTAGATTTAATACTGCCACTTAATTATTTAATTAGATTTAATTATATTTATTCCTAAATTGTATTATTTTATTTTTGACAATAAATCAAATATCCTATGACTAATTGATTAAATTTTTATTTAATTAATTAAAGTCAATTGTCAAATTTAATAATATAGTTTTTGAATAAAAGTTTGATTTAATAATTGATTAACCCATAAATCAATTGTTATATTTTTAAAATCAGTTGACTTGAGGATAAATCACTTTATTTATTTAATTAATTCATAATTAATTATGCACATCCAAAAAAATAGTTAAACTTTAAATCAGAAAATCAATTCAAGTTATTTTAAAGATAAACTCAACTCTCTTTTGAGTTGAAAGCTGATCTCAACTTCTGATTTAAATCAAAAAGCTGATTTGCATAATTTTGTGAGTTAATCTATCTCTAAATTCTTGATAACTTAAAAATCAACCTAAGTTTATCAAGAGTGATTTATGGCTTTTTCCATGCACCTCCCAAGTCTTGGATTTCTATAAATTAAGGCCTCGGCACTTCATTTGGATCCATCCACGAATTGCATCCTCACGCTGGCGAATTGGTGATCGAAGAATCCATCTTTTGTGAATCCAAGCTGTTGTGAGATTTTCATTATTTTTAAGCATTCATATCATATAACATATCATTATTAGATTAATTGCATGTCATATTAGTTTCTCATATAGAGTAGATTCATATCAGTTTATCTCACCTTATTGTATAGAAAATTTTTTTTTAAAAAAGATTAATTTGCATTCATCTCATATCTAGATTCTGCATTCAAATCCTTCGTTTAGGTGTTGTCAAGGTCACTAATCTCAGTCCAATCTAAGAATATCATACTCGCACCTACTAGAAGGCAGTAAATCACCTGGTTAGATTAGTTTCCATTTCACTGTACGATTTTGATTTTAACTAACCTCTAATGTTTTATTGAAGTGTTGTGTCTACAGCTAGGTACAAAATTCACACACACAATGTCAACCAAATAATAGACTTGAAAAGGTTAACGTCAAGGGGGATGAACAACCTTTTCTCCCATCCAAGTTGAATGCTCAACAAATTTCTCTTAACACAATTAATGAAAAGGCCAAGAATATTAGGAGGACCTCTAGTGGACCTTCGAATAGAGATAAGGTCCTATCTGGGACCCTTAAAACATATTTTGGACATAAAACCACTAATGATACAATAGATTTAAGGAATGATGAACCATTTACTAAGGTTACTAACAGAGCATCAAAGAAAAAAATGAAGATTGTTGAGAGGCGGTCTCTCTCTAATGACAGTAGAAATTCTGGGAAGAATATGCTAGATTGTTTTAATAGATTGTACAACAACTCTAAAAACTTACCCAAATGATGCACATACACAACTGGAATGTGAGAGGGCTCAAGATGTCAGATAGAAAATATATGGTTAGAAAATGGTGTAACGGTCTCAAAACAAAAGACATTGTATGCCTACAAGAAATTAAGGTTGTTCATTTTCAAACATATATCATAATAAAATTTCTTTGTGACACATCTATTGGTTATTATTCTAATCATCCTAGAGGTAAAGTAGGCACTACCATTTTGGTGGGGCCTCAGTGGGCTAAGAAAATTAACTCTAATGGGTCTTCACCTTGTCATAGAGAACTACGGGTTATCTTTAAACATAAGGACATCTTAATTGGAGTGTGCAATATTTATGCCCCTAATGACTACATAGACCATGCAGCCTTATGGGAGTGGTTATCTAATGGTCTACCTAAAGCCCACTAGATTTTTGTGGTCCAAACTTCAACATGGTAGAGAATAAAGAAGATAAATGTGGGGGGAATGTTCATTGTTGGAAGGGGAATGAAATGTTCTTTTGGTCCAATTTTAAGAGGAGATTCAGGATTGTTGATCCAATAAACCTCAAGAAGGGATCTTTCTCCAATATATGATTCACTTGGTGCAATAATCAATCTAGGCAACTGAGAGTCTATTGTCAGTTGGATAGATTTTATGTAAAAGAGTCCATTTTTTCTTTTGAAAAATAGGATGGGAGAGCCCCTGTTTGTGATCCCCTTATTCTATGTCAAACCATCACCCAATTTATGCTAATGTCTATTTGGAAAATGACACTATTAGTAGGTGTAATAAGAAAAAAGTCAGCTTTAAACTTAATACCTCCTTGCTCAATGATGAAGAGACTGATGATGTTGTCATAATGATAACTAGTCTTTATAAACTCTGTAATCAAGGGCTAAGTCCTGTTGATATGTGGAACCATCTAGTGGAATCATGGAGGAAAATTTATCATATTATTGGTAAACAAAAGGCTATTGGAAGAAATAAGGAAGAAAAAATTCTCCAAAGCACTCTCAATAATATTGAAAGGGAGTTTCAAAGTAAGGGATCTGACCCTCATTTGGAGGAGAAGATTAATGGGGTCAAATGTCAATTAAGGAATATTGAGCAGTACAAGATCAAAGGGTAGAAGAATAGAGCTTGGATGAATTGGATGAAGGGTGGTGATAAGGGTACTAAATACTTCTTTAATATCATTAGAGCTAAAAATAAAAGAGAATTGATTGAGGTTATTCAGATTAGGGGGGATCTATCTATGGATCCAAGTAGTATCAAAGAAGCCTTCTATAGTTTCTACAAGGAGCTTTTTACATGAGAATTTGATGAATATAATAACCTAAACCTTGATGAGTGCCTCAATTTGATATCGAAGAATATCCCTTGTAGTGAGGTCATGAGGCTTTACATGCCACTATCCCTTGAAGAGATAGAAAATGCAATGAAATCCCTTGCTAATGACAAAACCCCCAGGCCCGATGGCCTCCATGCTTTCAAACGAGGATCACTTGGTGTTGACATTAATAGAGGGGTCATAAAGCTCCTTCCTAAAGATGGTGAAAAGACACGAGTTAAGAACTAGAGACCTGTCACATTGTTGAACTTGTCTTATAAGGTTGTGGCTAAGGTGTTGGCTAGGAGAATAGGAGGTTTGCTTAATGATTTTATATCCCCAGCCCAGACAAGATTTATTAAAGGGAGATTCATTTTAGAAAATCTGATTACTAGTTGGGAGGCAATGTACTGGGATAGGAATGAGAATCAGAATGCAGTAATGGTTCTACTAGATTTTGAGAAAGCATATGAAAGAATTGAATGGCCATTTATTATGGGGATGTTGCATGCATTTGGTTTCCCTCCATATTTTTATAAATGGATTGGTATTCTTCTTAAAGAATCTTCAACAGTAATTGATGTGAATGATGAGCTATCTGACAGAATTGCTTCAAAGATCCATAAGGAAGAGATGTCCAATTACACCTACCCTATTTGTAATTGCAACTGACAACTTGTTCTATATTCTTAGAGCACCTTAGATAGGGCCCCAAGTTAAAGGTATTACACTGCCTAATAAGGAGTCACTACTCAATGCACAATTTGTAGATGATACTGCTTTGTTTATTATAATGGATGAGAATAACTTTGATAATATGAACAACAAGCTTCAATTCTTCTATTCAATTTCTGGGGCCAAAGTAGCCCCCCACAAATCTTCTATTATTGGTTGGTCTCCTTCCCCCCCAGAATGGTTAGAAAGAAAAGGTTGGTGGTGGGTGGGGCCAAATGATATTGTCAGTTTCTTGGGTATCCCATTTTCTATTAAGCCATCCCTCAAAGACATGTGGGCTTGGTTATATTCCAAAATTGAGAAGAGGTACATAAAATGGAAAACACATCTCCTATCATTGGTTGGGAGAGTAAAAGTAGTGCATAAAGTTCTTTCAGCTCACCATATTTACTTCTCCCCAACTTGGTTATTCTCTAATTATCAAACTGGTAGCTTAGAAAGGATTATGAGGGATTTTGTGTGGTCTGATGGGCTAGGGAACAAGAAGAGGCATTGTGTTAAGTGGGGATGGTGATGTATGCCTAAGAATAAGGTTGGTATGTGTTGGTGTTCAAAATGGATGCTTATGCTCTCAGGCTGCCAATATACCCTCAGGTTGATTTTAGGATTGGTTAGTTCCAAAATGTATAAGGATCTTAGGGTAACTGGACCAACTATAGAGACAAGACTGCCCTCTTCAATTCTGGCTCTACAAAACCAAGGTGGGTGCACCTAACCCAGTGAAAACTATACTTCACACACCAAAGACTGGGTCCAAACAATAGATTGAATAGTAAGAAAGTGCTAAATGCTAACCTCACATTCATTGACTCTCCATTACTATAGGGTGTTACTACTATCAACCAAATACAATTAAAACTTGAAAAGGTGTTGATATATGCAGATGGAAAGAAGTAAACAAGAGCCAATCAAGCATTAAACTCAACTGAAAATACTAATCCCTGATCAGTGCCATTATCCATTGGGTAGATCTCAGACACACACATTGAATATGAACCAACTATTGTCAAAGACTCATAGCCATAAATATAAACATTCCAGCCCATCCACTACTTATAAGATCCTTCTATAGACAAAAAAAATGAATCTATGTCCCTTCTAAAGTATATTTCACCTAATCCTAAATCAAGAACTAAAGAAAAGAACATATGCAAAGGCAATCCTGTGCAATGGATCAGAAAATCCAAAACTCACAATATTGGCACCAAGGAGAGACCTGAAAGCTTGAAACATTTATATTAAATATGATGAGGCATGTACATATTCAAAGTAGGACAGAGAATCAAACCACTTCAATAAACTGCAAAAGACTACAAGGATTTTCTATTCAACCTCATACAATGTGATCAACCCTGCTACAACCCCCTGGAACTAATCCAAATTAGAACCTCTAGACTGATTAAAATTCAAACCTCCATTCTATCAAAAACTAACAACTTATACCACCAGCCACCTTGGGAATCTCAAAGAGATTGCATGAAGCTTAGTGTGACTAGGGTTAGGGTTTCAACCACCCAACCAACTGGAAATGGTCATAAAGTTATTACAGGGGTGGAAACCCAGGCAACCAAGAGAAAGAAAATCCTGGAATGATCCTCAATCATGAAAAATTCTCTGTGAAGGTACTAAGAATCACAAAAACACTCAAAATGTCAACCTTGCAACATGCCTTGAGCACAAAACTACATAGTACAAACCCTGCAGATGATCAAAGAACACCCTGGACCACACTGCAACAGCAAGTGCCACCAAACCAATCAAAATCAGCTGTTAAAACCATAAATTTTGGTACCTCCTATCGCTGGAAACCCTCAGAGAATTCAAATTTGAAATCAAACAGTCAATTCCAAGGTGCTAGCAGCAAATCGGCAGTTGAAATTTGAAATCAGGTTAACTTTAAGTCGTGGCCATTAGATCTCTCCTTTTCACGGTCTTTATGACTTATCTCTTAAAAGGGCCCCAGTCAGATTTAGCAAACTAGCAACAAAGGTTTCCGCCAGTTTGTGAAACACTTTATCTCTCTACCATTTAGTTTAGCAGTTACGCAAATGCTTGTTTGATGAATCGCCAGTCAACTTGGAGCACCACCACTTTCCTTTGCAAACGAGTGAAACCCATTGAAATTTGTTGGGCTGCTAAACATATTTATCTGGACCGCTAAGACCTTAGACCCCACCTGGGCCCGCTTTATGCCACATGTCATTACATCATTCGTTGTCACTGCTTGGTCACATTGACACAGGACCCACTCACTTTAAGCCTTATAATCGGATGGTAGGCGTAAGATCTCATAGCTCTGACAAAATTCATGAGAACTTACACCGACCATAGATCATGTCCTTGTCACTAATCTCTCTGACAATGACCCCACCTTGCCACATCATCCACGTTGACCAATAAAATTTGAACAATCTTGCACCACTTGGAAAATGGCCCCACTGAGAACATTAAGCCATCTAGAAGATCGAATGGCTGGTGCAAGATCTGAAAGGCTTAAAAGATTCTATGCACTTACACGCCAACCATCGATCTTGAATCTCCTGAATGAGATACTAGGCCCGCCTGACAACATGTCCAACTCACAAAATGTGGACCAATCACAGTACAACAAATCAACACATCTAGCAGATGGACCCACCAAAAGAAAAGGTTATGTCATACAAAAGAATCAACGGTTGTCTCAAAATTTCATACGTCTAACACATCTTATAAGAATTTACGCCCGCCGTTAATTCACTACAAGTGTTAGGACCTTCTAACACATCTGGAAACTAGGTCCCACTGATAGGATTCCACCTCATACTACGTGGACCAATGAGAAACCTCCAAATCAGCTCCACCTGACACCGGGACCACCGCCAAAGATACGTTTGAGACAAATGAGATCAACGGCTAGTGTAAGATCTCAAGCCTCTAAAAAATCTTATGAGAACTTATGCTAACCATTGGATTGAGATGTTGTCAGAAGACTGGGCCCAAGAAAATATTAAGCCAAAATATAGGAAACATTAAATGTTGAGACTTAGGCTTTTAGGAAAAATTAGGCGCTGAGGACCCTAGGAAATATTAAAGGCTGCCGGGGGTAAAACTTAGGAAGAATTAAAGTGGGGGGTGACCAAAACATAAAGCACATGCACCATAGGACCTTTAAGTGAGTCAAAAAGGTAACAGAAAAATAGAACAGGGCCAGGGTTTACAAAGGGTTTTGAACATAACGGCTAGATTTTTGAATATTCTGCTTAGGGCTTATGCCAAAGGCATGAAAAACATTGTAGAGACTAGAGGGAAAATGATATAGCCATGAAATTTTTTTGCATGTGCTAACAATATGGGCATTAGGGATCTAAAAGCTCAAGGTATGACATTGGCATCCAAATGGATCATTCAAGCTCTCTTAGGTGAGGAACCATGGAAGGTTTTGGTCTAAAACATTTCTAGATCGGATATTAAAAAATGTAAATGGTGGAACAATGTGCCCCTCTATGATAAGATGATGGGAAATATGTAGTTATCAATATATGGATCCAAGGTCTTTCAATCCATTTGGAAGGCATGGGTTTAGGTGAGGAACCTTATCCTATTCAGGGGAGCTAGTGGTGGACCTCCTACCTATTATGTGTTGGACAGATCAGTATGGTGGGGTGTTGAGGATAATTACAAACCCCTTGCATTAACCCAAAGCTGCTTTGCAAAAAATTGGTTTAAGTATGGAATCTCTCTTATTAAAGATATTATGGTTGATAATCAGCTAGGGTATTGGAATGAAATATCTGCTAAATATCACATCCCTAATACATAGAAAAAGACCTACTCAATTATTTCTAAAGTTGTTGGTCACTTCTTTCCTAGGGAAATTATGAACACTAAACAATTTCTACATTGGATCAAATGGAAGGATGGCACTGAGTTTAGCAAGATCTCTACTAATTAGATATACAATATGCTAAAAGATGAATATGCTATTTTTCATAGGGTGAACCTTGGCTAGGGGCTAGATGTCTCAGTCTCTAAGTGGCGAGTTTTCTTTAACTTTTCTGGCACTCCCCCTGTGATCCAAAAAAATCTTGTTTTAAATGGATGTTACTTTTGAAGAAACTTGTTGTCGATAACACCTTGCCTCATAATCTAGGAGATCCTGTTAGGTGTGATTTTTGTTCTATTCCTGAGTCTTTTGAGCATATTTTTTTTACTGTGCTTATGCTTGTGGTGTCTGGTCCATCTTTTTTGGGTCTTCCATTGTTTGGAATAGTAGACCTAGCCTATCATGGAGTGAAATTTTAGCTGGCTATGTTGAGTCTTTTGATTTGAAAACTAACACCTTTTAGTATGTTCTTACTTGTGAGATTCTTTGGTTCTTATGGAAGGAATGAAATGGAGAGATTTTCTAGATGAGAAGGAGACAACAAACTAAGTTTGGATGTAAACTCACCCATTTTCATATCATGTCACAGGTTGTTGCTACTCTATAGATATCTAGAGATAGGTTTATGATGCTTATGTGGGAAGGACAAATGTTGATACACAAAGAGGACATAGTTTCATGTCAATACTTGTCCATACACAAAGATATACTCCGGTAGAGGGAGCTTGAGAACCTAAACTAGTTCATTAAAGAATTACATATTGAAGATAGAAGGCTGGCAAGTCCAAGGACACATGGTTAAAGGATGAAAGAATACTAAATTCTAGATATCTCAAGAACCACATACTTGATATGTTAAGGGAAGAAAATTTTGATCCTTTTTGTATTAACATTCATAGCTAACAAAACATTATATCATGATATATTTAGAGGTTATTAATGTCGTAATTGCAAATTGCTACCTATATGTAATGATCTGATGTGATCCAGATACTCTTTAAGACAGTGATGTAACCCAGTTTTTTTGAACTATGTTAATACAAAAGAAAATTTTATAAAGAAGAGTCATTTGGCCCTAACATATTGTATTATGCTAGTGTACTTTACTTCAAATGCTAGAAGTAATTAGAATGTTTGCAATAAGGTCATACATGCCCCCCCTTAAGATGGAAAAATAGGGTTATTAGGACATCTTAAGGAAAAAAGAAACAAGCATAAATCACCCTTGACAACAAGGAAGGTATCCCACAAGCAACACCAAGTCTAATCCAAAGAGGTCACAACTCCTATGAGGTTAAGAAGGGATGAATGCAAAGAGATATCATGCAACAAGTGTAAAGGAATACTTTTGAAGAAAGAAATCTTGAACAAAAATAACATCATTTGACTAAAGAAGGGGTAAGAGAACAAGAAGTCACACCTTCCTTGTTGCTAGATAAAGGGATGCTCGATGAAGAATAACACACTTTTAGCCCCCAAGTAAAGGATTTATTTATTTGGACATACAATTGCAAAGAAAGAAGAGGTTGTGATCAAGGATACATGCCTCTTGCCTAAGAGAGAATCTCTAATAAAAATAAACAATTATATGTAAGAAAAGACATCACATGATAAGAAAATACCACTAAACCAAGGGAAAAGTGGATCTTTAGAAAGGATGAGAGATTGAAAAACTATCCTTTCCCCCCAAGCATGGAGACAAAGATAAGGATGACGAGGACTATTATGTTACTTTTAAAGTATGATATCACCTAAAATTGTACCACCATGAATGACAATGAGCCCCCAATGGAGAGGCTAACAATGTCAGATAGTGTGGAGCAACATAATAAGAACTGAAATGTTATTCAAATAATTATAATTAAAAATCAACTCATTTGACATGTTATGCAAATGATGTCATAATCAATGAATTTCTAAATTTTAAATGTAAGGATTGATAATCATTAGTGGAGTGGTCATGATCTTGATGATATATGAAAAAAGGAAGATTCAGAGGGGGTTAAAAGTACAAAGCTGTGTCACACTTTTCTAAAGGAAATGGTTAATATTGATTCAATTTGTTAAATTGAATTACTAAAAGTGGCATGTATGTTGAGAATTTTTAAATGATGTAAACTAATAAAATTCTTATATTTTAATTTATTTTATGTTAGAGTAATAAAGTGTTTACTGATTAATTAAATCATGTTTTATTTAATTACTAAGTCACTTATTAACTCTTTTTGCTTAAGCTAAACTTTAGGCATATAATAATTAATTGCTTTGTTAATTATTATTGTGCAACCTAGGTTTTACCTTTTTAGGGTTTTGATATCCTTTTATAAGGATTGATCTCTCTTGTAATCTTATTGAGAAACATTCATTTTATTGAATTGCAACTTTTATTTTTGCACATTAAGAATGTCTCATTTTTCATGGATCCATGTGTCCTGGCCTCTTTAGCTTCTTGCTTCTCTCTCTCTTTTTCTGATAGGTGTTTGCATGCAGGTATTCTTGGGAGTTGTGGGCTGTTTACTCATCAACTCCAACATGGTATCAAAGCTTCAGACCTGTTTTCCCCTATCCTCTTCTTGAGAGATTTGGTCATGTTCATCAGATCTACATTTTTGGAGGTTTTTCTATTGAATCTAAGGGGACCTCTCTTTCTGGTCATCTTGGCTTCAAATGGACCTCGCAGTTGCATTCACAGCATCCAAGAACAGCTAGATCCATATAAAGTTTGTCCATTTTGGACAAAGTTAGAATCTATGGTAAAAACAAATTTGCAACTGACCCCGACACAAATCTTGAGGTGGTCATTGGTATTTTGGAGCATTTTTGGCTCAAACGGACCTTGGCTTTGAGCCCGCAATGGCCAAAAACCCCCAGATCCATATAAGGCATGTCCGATTTGGATGACATTGCATTTTGAGGCAATTTTTTTTGCATACCAGGGTTGTATGACCCTGGCACACATCCCGAGGTGTGCACACATTCAATTTTTTTTAAAAAAATTATTATTTTTTGGGTGGCAATGACCATTTGGCCATCAAATTTAACCCCCTATCGGATGCAGCCTCAGCCCTTGGTCATATGGCGACCAGGGGCCCAGTTTTTTTAGCCCCCAAGCAAATTTTGGTCGTGATGGCCATATGACCGTCAATTTTAGAGCAGTCATTTTCTAGTGTCATCACTACATCAGCCCTCTTCTGTACTTTTTTGGGCCCTCCAACACAGGTGTTGGTATTTTTCTCATAACTTGAGCATATGGTGTCAAAATTAGACAAACAAGATATCATTAGAAAGCTGGTTTTGAGCTCTATTCAGATCTGGAGGTTTGTTTATGATTTTGTTTTTTGATGGTGTTTTTTAATGTCAAAGCCAGATGTTCAATTTTGCACTTCGGGAGCTCTATTTTGCGCATCCAGACTATGTTTTTGGACAATGATATATCATTGGAAAGCTTGTTTTGAGAACTTTCTAGTGTTGCAAGTCATTTTTTCAGATTCTAATTCGGGCATATTTTATTCAATTTTTTGCATTTTTGCAATCTAGTGGATATCTTGGATGTTACAGGTCCTAGAATCTCTTCCCTTTGAGGGATGACTCGTCTTTGGTTGTTCTTTTGTTTCAAAAACTTTTTCTCTTCTTTGAGCAGTGTATACTTCACTTTTGTAGCATTCTTTTATGCACACACACTGAGATAAAGTGCCATTCTATTGCATGTATAAGATCTTGCACATGTTCGTGCTCTATATACTCACACTCCATTATAAAGTTCCAGGAGGGGTTTGATGTTCACCTTTATTTTCCATCTACTTTTGTCATGTGAGTGTTCCTCTAACGACATTAGCCTCAATAATCTTTATTTGTATTTTTACTCTCTCTACACCTCTGATGTCCCTAGTATCATGCAGTTCATATTGGATGATTTTTTCAATGTATATGTCATCACTCCCTTGTCAGCATTATGGCAAGTTTCTACTATTGGTTCTACTACTTCCTTGGTTTGATAGTGTGAGCTATGTATTTAGTATTTGATTCTATGTACTAGGTGAATGTAGTAGTTGGGTACCTATGCATTCTGGTGAGATGGATCATTTACCATATGGACACTCTTCTCTTTCCTATTTTTGGAAGCACTCTTCCAGCTTTGATTGATTAGCTCTTTAGACTTTGGTTTTTTTATGCCATCTGCATCTTTGAGTTCAGGTGTTTTCCTTTGTTTGCCTCCAGATTTGAGTAGTGTCATTTGAGGGCACTCGTGCAGTGGTGCGAGAGCACCTAGGAAATCCTCAAAGCCCTTAAGTTTTGGCTTGTATCTTTCATTAGCCAAGTCAGAGTTGTGAGTTTTCTTTGAGGCATTAGTAGGTCATGTGGACTAGGTGAGTTAGTGTTAGAACTAAGGTCACCAATTAGTCATTGTTAGTTGTTTTGGTTAGCTTAGGCTTAGAAGTCTAAAGTTGGGATTTGGGTTATTAATGTGTCCTAAACCCATAAGGGATGTAAAGAATATGTTTTAAGGTCATTAATGGTGTTAGTTCTTTGAACTACATAGCATAGAGGCCCTATATTCTAGTTGGCCTAATGAATGTAAAAGATGCCAAAAGTTGTCATGACAACATTGGCAATTTATTGCAAATGTTGCATGCAACTAAGCAGCATTGGATTCCCTAAAAGATATGAGTGGGAAATGAACTAACATAGCCTAAAAACATGGATATTGGCATCAAAGACTCTCTTAGGCTCAAATCCCAAGGTAGAGATCATTGTAATCAAGTTTGGGAATAGTGAAACAACTTTGCAATTTTGGTTTTGTGAGGACACCGAGCTTTCTTGTGTGACAGTGTTAACATATAGATTGAAGCATTAGTTTTTATGTTGGATTTTTGTTTTTAGGATAGTTTAAATACTTTTTCATTCTTTGTGTAGGTAGCTTAGAGTTGGTTTAGTGTCCTGAATAAATTGATTAGAGTCTAGAGGGTTTCCTGGTCCTGTCTTGACCAGTTTGTGTTACTATGGCTCCCCCATGAAATCTAGCCACGGGATCTTCCTAAGCGTAGATGAATGATTTAGGGGAGCCATTTTTATATACATATTTAGAGCTAGGAGGTTGGAAGAGTTGAGCTACTATTCTTAATGTTAAGCCCTAGGCGAGCTTAGTGTGCCCAGTTAGAGGTTTGACAGTGAAGAATTGAAGATTGCATGCAGGGGAATGAATCATAGTATAGAATAGTCAAATTTCCATATGTGATATGATGAAATCATGTCATGTTAGGAGGATTGAGGATTTATCAATCCATTTGGTTGAGATTTGAATAAGAAATTAGTCTAGTCTTATAAATTAGGCCTACTAGCCCTATTTGACCTAGATAATAGGAAGTCTATGTATGGATGCCCTAGAAACCCAAAACCTTCTAAATAATTCATAAAATAAAAAAGGGTACTCAAATGTGGAATTGGTTTTGTAAGTCTTTTGAGAAGATTTGGCAGGAAATTGAGAAAAGACCCTGTCAAGGGCTACAAGGAATTAGGCCTAATTAGGCCTCATCAAGGCTAGATCTTGAACCCGATAGGAAAGGGCTTGGAGATCCACCAAGATGGATCAAAATGGGAGTATTATGAATTTATTTAAGGTATTTGACACCCCTACAATGAATTTGATAGTTTGTGTGAAGATGGCACTTGGAGTCTTCTAAGTGTAGGAGAGAGCATTGGAGTAACTATAGGGTGATTGTCCTTCAAGGTTAAGCACAAATAGTTTAACTCTTAGAGAAGAGTTTTTAAAGGTTTTAGTTAATCATCTAAACCTATTAAGATCCTAGAGGAGAGTAGGATCCTTGAAGAAGACAAGCAAGGTCTTCTTAGCACTTGTGTGAGCACACCTAGAAACACATACACCATATTGGTATCAGAGCCAGGTTTTGATCAGGCTTGTGGTTAATGTTTCAACCTACTAAATCAGGAGGAGAGAATACACCTTTTGAATCAAACAGTACAATGGTGACTAATGATGAGTTAGCCAAGAAGGTGGAAAACCAAGAAGAGGAGAATAGACTACTCCGAGAAAGATTGGCTCAATTAGAGCTAAAGGTGGAAGTAGATGTAAAGGCTGAAGAAGCTAATGATAAGATAGATGGAAAACAAAAGGAGATCCTTTTTGAGGATGAAGTCCCTGAACCAGACCCAATATTGGTTGAAGAACCATTCTTGAAGGCATTAAAAGCCTTGAGTGGAAAAGCATTGGAAGGCATTCCTATCTTCAATGGGAAGATGGAACCAAAGATAGTCCTAGATTGGATAAAAGGACTAAAGAACCACTTTGAGTGTGATGGTATCATAGAGGCTCAAAAGGTTAAAGTGGCCAAAGCTAGATTGAGAGGTCTTGCACTCACTTGGTGGAAGTTTCTACAAGATGAGAGGGAGAAAGAAGGTAAGAATCCCATTTCTACATGGAAGACAATGGTGGCTAAAATCAGGGATGCATATGTGCCAGAGGATTATGAAATCCAACTCCACAAGAAGAGGCAAATTCTTAGGCAAAAAGACTTGGATGTGAACTCATATACCGAGGAGTTCCAAAAACTTTGCATGAGATCCCAAGTTGCAGAGGATGAGAAGGTGAAGGTAGCAAGGTACCTTAATGGGCTCAAGTGGAACATTCAAGATGAGATGAGTCTTATGACTCCTGACACCATACAAAAGTGCTATCATCTTGCTGTCAAGGTAGAGGAGAAGTTGAGAAAGAAACAAGATTCTAGTACCTCAAGAGGTAGAGGTAGATGAAGAGATAGTAGAGGGAAAAGAAGTGAATATGGTGGAAGGAGTTTACAGCCAAGGACTCAAGGAGAAGTTAAATACACTAAGTAGTAAGAGGGAAGCTCTAGTAGAGGCAGTAGAGGAAGGAGCTCTAACTTTAGAGGAAGAAGTGGTGGACAAGGAAGAGGCAATTATTTTGCCAACATGAAATGCTATCATTGTAACCAAATGGGACACCCTGCCTATAGGTGTCTAGAGAAGGGTAGTACTTCTTAAGGAGGTGATAAGAGAGTCAATACTATTCATGATGAGACAAATGCAGCAATGAATCACCATGAGGTACCACTAACATCAGAGGAAGGTGAGAACCTCATGATGAGGAGAACCTTGATCAAAGAGTCGGTGAAGGAGGATCCAAGCCAAAGAAGATCCATGTTTAGGATTAAACGCAAGATGATGGGAAAGGTGTGTAGAGTCATCATTGACTCAGGGTCTACTAACAACATTGTGTCAGAGGAAGCATTAAACAAGTTAAATATGACAAGGATACCCCACACTAGTCCTTACAAGGTCACATGGCTAAATAAAGGACATCATGTCTTGGTAAATGAGCAGGCTTGGGTTGAGTTTTCAATTGGGAGGTATAAGGATAAGGTATTATGTGATGTGTTACCTATGGATGCATGTCACTTGCTCCTAGGTAGTGTTATCACTATATAAATTTTTCCCAGCTTCATGCTCAAACTTTTGAAAAAATCTAGTTTATAGACCTAATGGCAAGGTTTTATGGTGAAAACCCCAGGTTTGGTGGGAGCCCTAGCTGGTCTTTAAGCCTTGTTCTAAATTTGCATTACCTTTTTTCTCACTAACTCCCCAAATACCCATGTGTTAAAATTTCCCCCTTTAGCGATGACCACTTTACATGTTATGTCGTTAGGTTGTCCGATGCGGTCACCTTTTAATTAATTCTTTCAAGGCCTAAGTTTTCGGTAAAATCTTCAATAGTATGTCACCTTTTAAAACTAGTGGTTGTCATTGAACCGTAACTCTGCTTATTGTCAGAATGTCTAACATGCACTTTAGCGATGAAGCACCATCTATCTAGGTGGGCCCATCAACAAAGTATACTACCAGTTAAACACTAGATCACATCTACGACTGTCGTTATACCGCTGGACCAAATTAACAACTTTTTAAGCATTGTGCTTTAGTGATAGCCGTCAGATCGAGGTCTTTTCTGACGCTGCAGTATTCTGACACTTTTTCTCTTGTGGAATTTTCTTTGAATTACATCTATCTTAGGTGACATCGTAAAGGTGGGGTCAGACTTTTCAAAGCCTAATGTTCTGTTTGATCTTGTGGTTGTCGTTATACTATTGAGGAAAGATGATAGTGTATTATGCATGCGCTTTAGCAACAACCATCTGATTCTCTATAAAGGAGGAGATTTGCAATGGAGCCTAAGGTTCCAGGTCACATCGATGTGTTCACTTTCCATTGTTTGCTAGGAGTTGTGATCTGGCAGTTGTCAGGATGAATGGTATCGACAAGGAGAAGGTAAGGAGGCCTACTTGCTGGGAGTTGTGATGTGGTAGTTTTTTATTTGATGAAGGGAAACTGTGGGGCCAAAGTCTCTTAAATTATGAGGATCATCTGATTAAATAGCATTGACAATTATCATTATATCTTGATTTGATTTTCCTGATAGTTTTGGGTTAGCGCTTTAGCGACAGGGTGACACCTGTCCCCTCTAAGCAAAGTAAAATTAAGTTTCTTCTTTTCCCAAATGGTTAAAATGAAATGTTCTCATTGGTCGAGAACTAATTTGGGGAAAAGTAACATAGGGTTACATAATTTAACTTGTCAACCATCTGATGTGCCTAAAGGGAAACAAAATCGATGGCCCAAATTCAAATTTCTACTCTGTGACATTTTTCACGTCCTGTAAATGCTAAGGCCACCAACTTTCAGTAAAGGCAGACTTAATGAGCTACGTGTGGATGGATTGTAGATGGTTGGCAACATTATATGTCTAAATTTGATCATTGTTTCTCTTTACCACTCTCACAAGCATTCTGGCGAACTAGATTTTTCCTCTAGAGCAATTTTAAGAGAGGTTCTTTCTGGTGCCTGGTAGGTCAATGTTTTCTAAATTACATAATTATTTAAGGTCTGTGAAAGAATTATGGAAGGAATTTATATTGCTTACTATTTTCTTAGGGTTTTCTTGGGTTTGATATATTGTTCTAAGAAGCCCTAGTTTCAAAATGCTGCCAAAAAGGAACCTGTCTGGTAAGACGGAATACAAGGACACAAGAGTCTTTGAAGATTTGATGCAATTGCTCCCACATTCTAATAATGGGGAGGCCAGATTAAAAGAATTGGTCTTGAGAAACCCTAGGGACTTAGTAGCTGAAGGACTCCATGACAGAGGAAATTGGATGAGAGATGCTAGGGTGGGTAAAGATCATAATGGTCTTATTTTATTTAGGTCGGCCTACTCATAAAGAAATTCTTGTGCCCCCCTTAGCAATATTTGGCAATTTGATATAGGGAAGTTGGTAGTCCCTGGAGTATTCATGGATGTAGAATTGCTAATCCAAATTGAAAAGTGTTATGATCCTATGACAAAATGTGTCAAGGACATAAATGGGAAAGACCTAATCAACATCATAGATGATGAGATCAGGGAGGTTTTTTCACTAAATGACCCTTTTGTTGGGTTGGAGAAAATAGATTTCACAGATTTTAAAGAGATATATGAGGCATAGAAGGATTATTTGAGAGCAGGGCCTCTAAGGGAATTTCTGGAAGAAATTGGATCAATGTGTGTTGTTAGTGCAAGCATAGGAGAGCCTTTTAGGCTAGACTTGTTTAATCAGAGAGCACATGGTTTCTATAAGTCTTTAACTTTAATCTTAGGGCATGATGAGGCCAATCATATGCCAATACCATATATGTTTATGATGGTACAATCACTACACCCCCAATTGGCACTAATTTTTTATTTTGCCTCTCATCTGGTTGATCTTATCCATGAGGGATTAATGGGGATCAAGAACATGAAAGTTAATAGGCCTTTTGGGTGGTATTTAATGCTTATGCATATGTTCCTATACAAGGGTGAGCAATTCTTCAACTCAACAGTCAACATTGTGAAGGAGAGAAATGGAGAAGCCCTTCTAGTCCAATTGTGGACTACAACTTTGTCATGGGATAGAGTTGATGCTAGCTACATCACTTTTGATAGAGACTTTGCTTCAAGACTTAGGACTCTGCTATTTTTTGACAATCCAAGGGTCCCAAGAGAGTTGTTAAGATTAATCAGACCAAAGGAGTACTGTCAAGATATCACCATAGTCCACAATTTTGGGGATATAATTTTATATCCAGTTTCCATAGTTTTTAGAGTATATGGTTGCAAAGTGGCACCATACATTTTACCCTATCAGGTCCCATTGAAATTAGGATATGCTGAAATTTTGAGGCAAATTGGTGATTTTTAGGAAACTACTCTCACCGGTAAGGGAGGAGGAACTTTCTTCCCAGACATTACTATAGCACATCAGTATGTCATAACTAAAGGAGGATGGGTGCATTTGAAGCAAGCTCTACAACCCTACAGAATGACAACGGCCACTATCAGATGTGCAAACACAGAGGGTTTCCTATCAGGAATGTTCAAAGACAAGGTAAGGTGTTCTCTCATAGAACACCAATTTAATTTTCCTGAAGATATAATAAGAAATGACTTTGACCTTCAAACTCAAGAAATTAAGAAGGAAAAGTGGGTCATCTACAAAAAGACTGTAGATTTCATTAGGAATTTTGATAAGGCTTATGACCCACTGAAGGGATTTGAACCCTAGGCTAGGAAAGTAGATGCCCTTATGGAACATTTTGAAGGGGTTATGCATGCAATGAATGAAAATAAAGTCATGGTCAGTAAGGCAAAGCCTGAAAGGGCCAAAAAAATTTTGAGTCAGCCAAGGTACATGAAATTGACTCCTAAGGGAACATACACTATACAAAAAAGAAGTGGTTATAGTGTCCTTTTGTTGACACAACAGAGAGGTGAGGATCTTCCTTCCACCTCAAGAGGAAAAAGACCCATAGATGATCCAGTAATGCATGCACCCTCTCCTAAGAGGCAAAGACAAGAAGAATCAAGGCCGAGAGAGAATGTCTTTTCTCCTTCTCATTTCCCTATCCAATTAGATGAACATGGGGTGACAGAACAATTGGTACAAGTGAGGAATCAGGGGAACATCTTGGTTTCAAATGATGAGTTACAAGAGGCGATGCCAAAAGCACCTAAGGAGGTTGCAATGGATCTAACTATTGTTGAATTTGAGGGTAAACAAATGGACCCTATTTTGAAACAAGCTAGTGATTCATTTCTTGCTGATGACAAATTTGTCAAGACTAGGGCATTCTCCCAATTTTTGTGGAGAATGAAAATAAATCAATTTAAGAAAATTTGTGGAAAGAAAAAGGAAGAATTCCCTAATAGGGATATAGTAGAGATTGAAACTGAGACCAAGGGTGAGCTAATGAAACAGTTTGAAAAGGTTACTCCAGAAGAAGGAAGAGCTATGGTCTATACTGCAGGGGTGCTGATTCTCCCAAAGTGGGATATTGTTGATGCAATAATCTTTGACCAAGTTAGGAAGAGCAAGGTGAAGACTCTTGCTACTGTAGGGGTGCTGATTCTCCCAAAGTGGGATATTGTTGATGCAATAATCTTTGACCAAGTTAGGAAGAGCAAGGTGAAGACTCTTGCTACTGTAGGGGTGTTGATTCTCCCAAAGTGGGATATTGTTGATGCAATAATCTTTGACCAAGTTAGGAAGAGCAAGGTGAAGAATCTTGCTACTATAGGGGTGCTGATTCTCCCAAAGTGGGATATTGTTGATGCAATAATCTTTGACCAAGTTAGGAAGAGCAAGGTGAAGACTCTTGCTACTGCAGGGGTGTTGATTCTCCCAAAGTGGGATATTGTTGATGCAATAATATTTGACCAAGTTAGGAAGAGCAAGATGAAGACTCTTGCTATTGCAGAATAGGCCCAACAAGCTACTAGAGGAACTTCTTTTTCAGAGGATCATGCTACTTTAGTGATGTGGTCCCTTAAGAGGGAGGAGAACAAAGGAAAGAAAGAGGCCCTCTCTATAGAATATGCAGGCAATCTGTTGGTACAAAGAGTAGGTGATACTTTTGGAATAGAAGCTTCAAACCTAATTTTGGAGACTGCCAAATTCAATGTCAAAGTGGCAGAGAAAGATGCCCAAGAAAAAGAGGAGCTCAGGCTCAAATTTGAAACTATCCTCAAGTCTTACAATGAGCTCAAGATAGAGCTAATCCAAAGGGACAAATTAATTGTTGTTCTATTAGGACCCCAGGATCACAAGTCTCCCCAATTGGTAATCTCTGGCAAGCCTACAGTTGCTTGTTCATCAAGCCCAATTATTAAATTTCCACCATAACCATTCCCAGAGGCAAGTATGGATGCAAGAGTTATTTGGGAGAAGTAGTGATTAACTAAGGAAGCTAATAAGTTGAGAGAAATAAGGGTGCAATTGGAGAAGGAGAAGGATGAACATGTAAAGGCCATAGCTTTGGTAAACCAAAAGTATGAAGAAAAAATGATAGACACAATGATGCAATTTGCATATGATTTAAAACCCTCAATTTTCTATAAGCATGTTAGCAAGTTACATGATTTATTTGCAGCTTTGAATAAGGAGAAGACTGAGATGTCACCAATTTTGAGGAAGTGGACTGAAAGGTCTCCAAATGTGAAGCTTTTCCATATGTTATCAAAAGGCCAAGAGGACCCTGATCCACTTATTAAGCCAACACATCAGACTGTGAAGAAAATAGTGCAGTATGGCATCATTTTGGATAGTTTCATAAGAAAATCAAGTATGATGAAGGGAGAACTGATGCTTTCAAATTATGAACTAGTCCCTACCATTCTCACAGAAAAGGGAAAATTTAAAGAATCATATCAGTGGAGAGAAGAGATGGATGCACTTCTGTCAGAGAGAGTGACTGGTGTCTTAAATGACACCTATTCTTTTAGCAGCACCATCAAGCTATTAATAAATGCAAAATCAATGTTTGATACTATTTAGCACAAGGTCAGCCAAATGGAGAATGAGTGGGAATAGTTATCAAGTAAGAAGGTTGAGTTTCCAAATTTTGCATTCCCAAGTGAAGAGGTGTACAATAAATGGAGGTATCAGTACATACCTCATGTTGAGAAAGTAGATATTCCACCAACCTCTTGAAACAAGTAAGACAGTTACTTTTTGAGAAATTAGGGTTGTTGAGATGCAGAAAGGCATTTATTACAGGATTGACTATGAGATGTTGCAATCAAATTTTGTTCAAAGAAGCCGAAGACAACATTAAAGGCATAAAGCAGGGTGGCTCTTCTACCAAATATCTCATCTGTTTCATCGGTGTATTTATTGTAAACAAAATAGGGTTGTTGTAAAGTTTTAGGGTTAGAAATTTTGTAAACCCTAGAATGATCGGTAGCTTGTTTGCATTTCCTTGTATATAAAGGATTTTCCATGATCATTCTAGGCATTGAGAGTTTAGGAATAAAAATGATAGAGATTCTGGAACCCTAGCCCTCGGTCGAGGATAGTATATTTTGTATCATTCTTATCAAAGAAATAGAGAATAAGTATAGGTTGCTGCTGCTATTTTGCAAGCTTATTATTCAGAATATGATGTATACAACGTTCAAGGTTACACTTAATACAAATCTCAATTCTTTGTCTCTCCTTTGAGTTTATTCTATAAATCTTTAAGTCTTTCTAAGATTTATATGTATGTGTTTGACTTTGAGTTCTGATCTAGGATTGGATTAAATATTGCTCAAGGTGGGATACATGTTTACTGAATCTGTTTGAGGATTTTCTATAAGTAGGAAAGAGTTGATGTGTTTGTATTTATGTCTAAAGACCAGATTCTCTTCAAAACATCTTTGTATGCATTTTGTCTTCTAATATTTTTCCCAATGGATAGGGCACTGGCATGTATTTTCCTATCTTTCCTTTGTGTAGAATGATTGAAATCTTGTAGTCCTAAAACATTCAATCAATACCAGTCTTTTACATTTTATTTTACTTTATATGTTGTTGTACCCAGTGATGGAGAGTCAATGAATAATAGGTTGTTATTTAGTACTTTCTCACTGTCATCTGTTGTAAGATCCAGTATTGAATAAGGAATAGAGTTGAATCTATTGGATCAAGTGTACCCACCTTGGTTTTGCAGAGCCAGAAGTGAGGAGGGCAGTCTTGTCCCTATAGTTGGTTTAGTTGCTTATAGATTTCCCATATTTGGAATTAACCTCTCCTTCACATCAGCCATAAGCATACTGGTATCTCTTGGAGTGTAAAATCTTTTGAAGCACCAACAGGTAGACCATGGAAATTTGACCGCCAAGCTATGCATGATGGAGTGAAGAACTCTTATACTTTCAAGAAGGATAATGTGACTTTAAAAATTCAGTCACTATTAGAGGATGCAGAGGTGAAGGCAACAGGTCCTAATGTACTCATGGTTGGTGAAAAAGAGTTCTTAGAAGCCTTGGAAGAAGGAGAAGGAGTTGGCTTTGCATTGGTGTTAAGGACAAGAGAGGTAGATGAAGGCCAGGTAGCCAAGATGCCAAAGCTACCTAAGGAGATACAAAGAATGTTGCAGACTTATGAAGGCATAGTAAGTGATGGACAACCATCAACATTACCCCCTAAAAGAGCTATAATTCATAGGATAGACTTGTTGGTGTAATTAATTATTCCTAATTACACTTTACTTAATCTTACTTAGGTTAATGCATTGCATAGTAATTTGTGATTGAGACACCTAGGAGTGTGCACATCTATTAAGCACATGGTGTAGGAGAAATTCCACTTTTGGTGTGATAGTTGTCTTCACATACCTCGTTGTGTGTGAGATCCACCTTTCGTGCTCTTATCACATTATCATCCTAATTCAATGCACATACTTTATTGCATATTAGAGGATGATCCACATTTGGTGGACATGTGATTACACCTAGCATAGGTGATAGCTTATCAACTCCTTATCATTCTCTCTTATTGCCTTTCCTATATAAGGAGGCCTATTATGTAATCATTTCACATCATTAATTCATTGGATCTATTCAATCCATCCTTGCATTCATATTTTCTCTCTTGTGCTTTTCTTCAACCTCTAGATCCTTGGTTCAATATTTTCTATTTGCAAATTCTTACATGGTATCAGAGCCATTGGAGCATTTTAGAGTAGTCTATTTGAAGAGATTTTGTTGCAAGCTTTGAAGGTCCTAATCTTAGATCTGGAAAGCAGTGTACGATAGAGGCATCTTGGAGCAGATTTGATCTCACCATTGTGTCTGAGAGGCTGTTTCGGTTAAAATCAACTATAAACTTGCCCATATTCGGCGAAAGTCCAATCCGAGGCAAAAAAATTTTGCAAATCGGACCGTATGGCCCGATTTGCACCTCTGCGATACAATTTTGAAAAAAAAAATTATATTTTTTAATTGTCCTATTTTTGGCAATTTTTTTTTGCAAAAATTTTTCTTTTTGGGCAAGGTACGTGCCCTATATCGTTTGTGCATACAATAGAGAATATTCTCTGCTCACATTGCATCACATGAAGTGACCACAGGCAACGTACAGCAAGAGCAGACGCAACACCCAAGCATGGACCAAAGGAACAACAAGGCTCAATGCTTGTTTTAGTTTATGTGGGAGTGTCGGTCTATAAAAACTAGCTTATACATCCCTGCGCAAGGAATGTGGGATTAAAAATCCCACACCCCCGTGCCCCTCACCACAGCACCGCTTAGCCTGGCATCCGAGGCCTCTCCATCCACCACTAGCAGCAGGAGATCTCGCCACCAGCCTCTGCACTTCTCCACTATGTGCCACATGGATAGTCTGTGCTTCTCCACTGTATGCCAACAGAGTGCCACGCGGCGCCAGCAGACCCCATGTGGTCTCCCACCTCTGCAACACATGGCACCCCATCAGGTGTCATCATCACCTGCGCCAGCAGCATCCAAGACATAGTCACAGCCCCATCATCAAACAGTGCAACCAACCAGCATGCATCACGTGGTGAACCTGCCACCTCAGCACTAGACATGTCACCTATATAGACAAGTACGATAGAAATAGTCAACATCCACGTCAACCGAGGGGGTTCACATTTTGCTGATGTCATCATTTGCATGGCCTAAATTTGACGACCGTCTAGCCATCAAAACAGGCCAAATTAGGTTTTCTATGATGATCATGTGACTATTAAATTTAACATAGTGAATTGTTAATATCATCAGGGTTTGGAAAATTCTCTGCCTTCACCATTTGCATTTTTTATTTTGATGTCCAACTTTGAGAGGCCATAACTTGGTCATCCGGGCTCCAAATCGGGTGTAATTTTTTTTGAAATTGGGTAGAATTTCCTGAAATTTCTAGTGGTGGTGCTGATTTTGCATTTTGGTGACCTAATTTGTTAGAAATTACAGTTTTTGGCGACTGTTCATGCCTATTCCTAATTTTTGCAACTTCCAGGGCTTCGTTTGGGCACATATGGTAACATTTTGAGGTGGAATTTTTTTTGAAAGTGCATGATTTTTCATCTACTTTCCAGATCTACAATCAGATTTGAGTGATTTTGGGTAGACATATCACTTTCAGCAATAGGTCATTTTAGGGCTATAATTACACTCGGTTAATCCTTGGATTTCAATTTTCTGATTTGCATCAGTCATTTGAAGGAGTTATCAGTAGTTATTAGTCATTATTTGGTGTTAATATGGATAATTCAAAGGTTAAAATCCTCACTCCATATAACTACCATGAATGAAAAGTTTCTTTAAGTGATCATTTGTTGAGTCTTGGATTGCTTAGAATGACTCTTGGGCAGGATCAAGAACCTCAAATAGGTGCTATAGAAAGGTGAAAATGGTTTGATTGAAGGGATAAAGAACTTGGATCTCTTAGATCATCCATCTCTCACACATGCTCTTTCATATTGAATCTTGCACACATCCTCATGATGCTTGGATCACATTGGAAGGACTCTTTGGTAAAACTGATAGAATGAGAAAATTTAGATTAGAGAATGATCTCATAGGTCTCAATCCTAGGGATTTTGACAATATTCAAGATTTTTTCTCTAAGTTCAATACTATTAGATTGGAGCTTTCTTCATGTGGCATTGTTAGAGGGGATGAACAATTGATCTTTTCTATTCTTTCCACGCTTGGTCTTGATTATTCTATCTTTGTTTCTATATTCTATGCTACTATGGATGCTCTTGGTAGTGCATAAAAATTGCCCTCTCTTGATGAATTTGCAGCGCAGCTCACAAGGGAACAAGCAAAGTTGGCACACATGGGTTAGTTGAAGCCTTCCACACATCAAGCATTGATTGCAAGTGAGTCTACATCAAAGGCTTCTAGTGGCAAAGGAAAAAAACAAAATAAGGATCCTAAGCTTCATGACAAAGGTAATGAATCTTCTTCACAAAAAAGTACTGAATCCAAGTTCTCTTCAAGAGAGGAAGCATCTAGAAGAAAGAGAGATAAATATGCATATTGTCAAAAGTTAGGACATGATGAGCATAAGTGTTTTCAAAAGAAGATTGATGAGCTAACTCACATTATTCAAAAACACAACATTAAGTTTCCCTCATCAGTGTCCACTCCTTCTTCTACACATTTGGCAACTTCTACATCTCCATCATCATCCAAAGATAAAGGTAAAGGACAAGCACTCATGGCTTCCACACATCTTGAGCAAGGTAAATGGCTTCTTGATTCAGGTGCATCACATCATATGGCATCTTCTATGGATATGTTTTCTTCTATTGAGACTTGTAATTCTGCTAATATTTTGATGGGTAACAACACATTCATGAGAGTTTGTGGGAAAGGTTCTATTCCTATAGGAGAGGGGACATTTAATGATGTTCTTTGTGTACCATCCTTGACCACTAATCTCCTTTCTATTTACCAAATTACACATGAGGCACAAGGTAAAATTGTTGAGTTCACTCCTGATTATGTCTACATTAGGGACATGGAGACTAGAAATGTCATAGCTATGGGAGTTGTTGATCATACATCACGCTTGTATTCTTTTTCTAATTTTGTTGATAATGATGATGATATTCATGATGTACCCATCCCTTTGCCAAGGGATAATTATGAGGAGAATTTTGGGCACTTGAATCATTTTTTTGTTGAGACAAGTGTTGATCTTCCTACTCCTCCACTTCCTTCTTCTTCAGACATGGGCTTTACTATTCAACAGGATGATCATAGTGCTTTAGATCTTGCAGAATGTGATGATTACTTGGATGCATCTTCAACATTTGTTGATTCTCATGATGCAAATTTGGAAGACATACATGAGGGAGTTTCTCTTTCCCTTGATGATAGTTTCATCATAGTCAGGGATACTTCTTCACCTTCTTTGGAGATTGGTGTACTTGATTCTTCTCCTTCTTCACTTGATTTGTCACATGAAGTGATAGATTCTTTGACCTTGGAGATTCCTACTCAGTCTTCAGAGATTCATTCATGGAGACCTACATCTTCTTCCTCCTTCCATTTGCACAAGGATTGGCTTCTTCATCATTTGATGTATCTATTTCTTCCTAAGGGGAGACATGTTTCTTGTAAGCATTGGCTTATCTATTGTTTGCAGGTACTCTTCATCAACATGGGAGCTTCTACATTATGGGGGGGATATCATGTCTCCAACTATCCTTATTATGGGGGGATACTTCTTTGTATATACATTATGTATGTAGTTCTTGGGGGGTCTTGAGAACTCCATCCATCCATGCATCTTGTTTTCTTCTCTCTTTTTGGGGAGGGTTTTTCCCCTTGAGGTTTTCCCTCTTTCTCTGCTTTATGAGAGTTATACATTTCATGTATTTGTACATGGGTACCTAACATGGCCTAGTTGTCGGGACCCATCTTGCATTGTGAGTTTAAGTGCATTCCCCTAAGTTGCACTTAAGGGGGGGTGTTGGTGTAATTAATTATTCCTAATTATACTTTACTTAATCTTACTTAGGTTAATGCATTGCATAGTAATTTGTGATTGAGACACCTAGGAGTGTGCACATCTATTAAGCACATGGTGTAGGAGAAATTCCACTTTTGGTGTGATAATTTTCTTCACATACCTCATTGTGTGTGAGATCCACCTTTCATGCTCTTATCACATTATCATCCTAATCCAATGCACATACTTTATTGCATATTGGAGGATGATCCACATTTGGTGGACATGTGATTACACCTAGCATAGGTGATATCTTATCAGCTCCTTGTCATTCTCTCTTATTGCCTTTCCTATATAAGGAGGCCTATTATGTAATCATTTCACATCATTAATTCATTGGATCTATTCAATCCATCCTTGCATTCATATTTTCTCTCTTGTGCTTTTCTTCAACCTCTAGATCCTTGGTTCAATATTTTCTATTTGCAAATTCTTACAAGACTTCATACTAGGAGCTACCCTTCCCAATAAGGCAGCCTATAAGATGACCCCTCAACAAAATGAGGAAATTGCTAGATAAGTACAAGAACTCCTAAACCAAGGCCTTATTAGAAAGAACATTAGCCCATGTGTCATACCCACCATCCTAGTACCTAAAAAGGGAGGAACTTGGAGGCTTTGTACTAATTCAAGGGCTATTAACAAGATAACCATTAGGTATAGGCTCCCCATAACTAGGATTGAAGACCTAATGGATTGTCTAGGAGAAGCCAAGTATTTTAGCAAGATAGAATTAAAGAGTGGCTATCACCAAATAAGAATACATGAGGGAGATGAGTGGAAAATATCCTTCAAAACCAATGAAGGTTTGTATGAATGGCTTGTCATGCCATTTGGACTATCTAATGCCCCCTCCACATTCATTAGGCTCATGAATGAAGTTCTTAAGGACTACATTGGCAAATTTGTAGTGGTATATCTTGATGATATACTAATTTATAGCAAGACAAAGGATGAGCATCTCCAACACCTAGAGATTGTTATCAAGAAGTTGTATGATGAAAGGTTGATGATAAATTTGGAGAAATGTGAGTTCATGAGACAGGAATTGGTATACCTTGGGTTTGTTCCATCTCATGGAAATATGAAAATGGACATGAGAAAAGTGGAAGCCATCCTCAATTGGCCTACTCCAAGGACAACAACAAAGGTAAGAAGTTTTCATGGCCTTGCTCAATACTATAGGAAGTTTATAAGGCAATTCAGTGCTATTTGTGCTCCTATGTTAGACACCATCAAAGGAGGCATGAAGACTAAGTTTGTGTGGAATAAACAAGCTAACAATAGTTTTGAGTTAGTAAAGAACAAGATTTCTAGCCAACCTATCTTAGTTTTGCCAAGCTTTGAGAAGCTATTCACCATAGAGTGTGATGCAAGCAATGTGGCTATTGGAGTTGATTTAAGCTAGGAGGGTAGACCAGTGGCTTTTCATTCAGAGAAGTTGAGTAAAGCCAAGAAGAAGTATTATTCATATGACCTTGAGATGTATGCTCTAGTTCAGGCCTTAAGGAAATGAAGGCATTATTTTCTTCCCAAGGATTTCATAGTCTATTCAGACAACCAAGCTCTAAGTTTCTTGAACTCTCAAGAGAAACTCATTCATAAGCACATGAAGTGGGTTGAATAGTTGAATACCTACAAGCATACACATTTAACATCAAGCACAAGAAGGGAGTACTCAACAAGGTGGCAGATGCCTTGAGTAGAAGAGCTCTCACCATGCAAGAGATACAACTAAAGAGCATGGGAATAGATAATTTCAAGGATCTATATGCTGATGATGAGGACTTTCTAGATATTTACAAGGTATGTGCTAAATATAAGAATCATCTCCATAGCAAATATGATGAATATACTTTGCAAAGTAATCTCTTGTTTAAGGGAAATTAGTTATGTGTCCCTAGAGGATCTATAAGAGAGAATTTGATTCAAGAAAAGAACAATGGTGCATTGAGTGGTCACTTTGGGATCACGAAGACCTAAGAACTTGTTCAAAGGTTCTACTTTTGGCCAAGAATGAACCTTGATGTTAGGAGGTATGTTGAGAATTGCATTGTGTGTCAAAAGACCAAAGGAACCTCTTCAAATGTAGGCCTATATCAACCACTACCTATTCCCACTAGGCCATGGGAATTATTGAGCATGGACTTTGTAGTTGGGTTACCCAAGACAAGACAAGGAATGGACAATGTTTATGTATTTGTGGACATATTTAGTAATATGGCTCATTTTGTGCCATGTAAGACAACTAATGATGCCAACCAAATAGCTTCTCTTTTCTTCAAAGAGATAGTCAGAATACATGTGTTACCTTTGAGCATTGTGTTAGATAGAGACACCAAGCTTATGAGTCACTTTTGGAAGACTCTTTGGCAAAGATTAGGCACAAATTTTTCCTTTGGATCTGTATACCATCCTCAAATAGATGGTCAGACCGAGGTGGTAAATAGGAGCCTTGGTAATATATTAAGATGCTTGACCAAAGAATATGGTCAATAATGGGATCAACTGATTGGATAGGCTGAGTATGCATATAATGACATTGTGAACAGGTCCACAGGTAGGAGCCCCTTTGAAATTATATATGGCCTACATCCTAGAGAATTCTATGAACTAAGAGACTTGAAGAATGGAGTTAGAGGGAGCAGCTATGCTGAAGATTTTGCTTATGCAATGCAGGAGATTCATGACATAGTTAGGAAGACATTGACTGATAACACCATGAAACATAAAACTAAGGTTGATGAAAGTAGAAGAGAAATCCAATTCAATGTTGGAGACTTAGTGATGGTGCATCAAAACAAATCCAGACTACAAAAGGTAGTCCCTCACAAGTTGCAAATGAGAAGGATAGGTCCCTGTCCTATCTTAGCAAAGTATGGAGACAATGCTTATAAAATAGAGCCACCAGAGGATAGTGGGTTGTTCCCCATTTTCAATGTTGCAGACCTAGTTCCTTATAAAGGACCACCACCTAATTTGGATCAAATTTTTATTGAAGTTATCCAAGATGTGGATGAACTCAAATTACCTTCTACCACAATCAAGAAGGCTAACAACATACTGGATTCAAGAGTCTACAAGAAGACTAGAACCAAGGAATATAAGGAACACTTGATAAAATGGCAAGGCCAATCTGATGCAAATGCAATATGGATCAAGGAAGTTGAGTTTAAAAATTTGGGAATTGATCCCACCTTACTCAATCCAAGGGTGGATTGAAGTCTTTTATTTAGGGGAGGATGGTCCAAGAGCACCTAGGAAATCCTCAAAGCCCTTAAGTTTTGGCTTGTATCTAACATTAGCCAAGTCAGATTGTGATTTTTCTTTGAGGCATTAGTAGGTCATGTGGACTAGGTGAGTTAGTGTTAGAACTAAGGTCACCAATTAGTCATTGTTAGTTGTTTTGGTTAGCTTAGGCTTAGAAGTCTACAGTTGGGATTTGGGTTATTAATGTGTTCTAAACCCATGAGGGATGTAAAGAAGATGCTTTAAGGTCATTAATGGTGTTATTTCTTTGAACTACATAGCATAGAGGCCCTATATTCTAGTTGGCCTAATGAATGTAAAAGATGCCAAAAGTTGTCATAACATTGGCAATTTATTGCAAATGTTGCTTGCAACTTGACAACATTGGATTCCCAAAAAGATAGGAGTGGGAAATAAACTAACATCGCCTAAAAACATGGAGAATGGCATCAAAGACTCTCTTGGGCTTGAATCTTGAGGTAGAGACCATTGTAATCAAGTTTGGGAATAGTGAAACAACTTTGTAATTTTTGTTTTGTGAGGACACCGAGCTTTCTTGTGTGACAGTGCTAACATATGGATTGAAGCATTGGTTTTTATGTTGGATTTGTGTTGTTAGGATAGTTTTAAGAATTTTTCAATGTTTGTGTAGGTAGATTAGAGTTGGTTTAGTGTCTTGAATAAATTGATTAGAGTCTAGAGGGTTTCCTGGTCCCGTCCTGACCAGTTTGTGTTACTATGGCTCCCCCATGAAATCCAGCCATGGGATCTTCCTAAGGGTCGATGAATGCTTTAGGGGAGCCATTTTTCTATACATATTTAGAGTTATAAGGTTGGAAGAGTTGAGCTGCTATTCTTAATGTCAAGCCCTAGGCGAGCTTAGTGTACTCAGTTAGAGGTTTGACAGTGAAGAATTGAAGATTGCATGCAGGGGAATGAAGCATAGTATGAAATAGTCAAAGTTCTAGATGGGATATGATGAAATCATGTCATATTAGGAGGATTGAGGATTTATCAATCCATTTGGTTGAGATTTGAACAAGAAATCAGTCTAGTCCTATAAATTAGGCCTATTAGCCCTATTTGACCTAGATAATAGGAAGCTTGTGTACGAATGCCCTAGGAACTCAAAAGATTCTGAATCCTTCAAAAAATCCAAAAGGGTACTCAAATGTGGAATTGGTTTTGTAAGTCTTTTGAGAAGATTTGGTAGGAAATTGAGAAAAGACCTTGTCAAGGGCTACAAGGAATTAGGCCTAATTAGGCCTCCTCAAGGCTAGATCTTGAACCCGATAGGAAAGGGCTTGCAGTGTTGGAAATATAGATGTAGTAACTAAGAGGGGGGGGGTGAATCAGTTAACCATAAATTTACTTTCCACAGATCCCTTAGATGTCTTATTAAATCATTTGCTGCTGTTATTCAGCAAACATACAGAGAAATGTTGAAACTTGGTTATTGCAGTGAGTATTAATTATAACTATTCTTAAGCATTCATCAGTGATTAACATACATGAATAAAGAAAATAACATGAACACAAGAGACACCAGATTCAACGTGGAAACCCAATATGGGAAAAACCACCAATGTAACTAGTTACTATTTTTCACTCTTCTGAAGTGATGCCCTATTAGGAGCCAACCCGGTAAAAGGTTACAAAACACACTGTTAGGTGTGACCTTGTTAGAGGATTTAATCACCCTATTAGGAGTGGCCTTGTAAGAGGTCTTGAAACAATTCAATAGAACTGTCACCTTGTTAGAGGATTTACAAAATGGCTGTTAAACCAACTTGGTTAGGAGATTTTGAAATCACTACTACAATGTTAAGAAAGTAACAATGAAATGACCTCAATAATGATGCAACTGAATTGTTGAATACAGATCTCTATTCTTCTTCACTAGATCCTTCCTGATCAAAATATATCTTTGCTGCTCCTCAAGGATATCTAATCATCCTTCAAAATTCGCTCACACTTTCCTTCTTTTTCACTTCCACACTTTTAATTCACAACTTGACCTTCTATATATACCATTCGGATTGTCCATTTAGATTGTCAAGTCAGCACTAATAACATTACTAATCATTACAACAGTCGGCTGGAATAATCAAACTTTATTTCTCAATTTAACAAAATCCTTTACTGGGCCAACCTTTCTTGGTAAACACTAATCTGAAAAGATTTCCTTTGGTGACCGAGAGAACTTGGTAAGCACTGTGAATTCTACAACATCCTTTGGAGACCGAGTGAACTCGGTAAACACTAACTTTCCTTTGTTAATTGTGGAAGCTCGGTTAACACTATTTTCTGCCATACTTTTCTTTGACACCCGAGATATCTCGGTAGACACTGAAAACTACTTGCTAACCGACTGAGCTTGGTAAATACTGGGAACTACTTTGCTGACCGACTGAGCTTGATAAATAATATGACATTTGTGTGACATCAAAGACAACACACAATTAATCCAACAATCTCCCTCTTTGGCATTGATGGCAACACAATATGTCATAGCACAATGATATTTCATAGAAAACATAGAGTAAGGAGCATATCCTTAGCTTCATTCTGATTCTCAACTATGAGAACTCCCTCTGTCAACAAACTTCACTTTCTGACTGAAAAACTCTCTCTCTTAGAAATCTAAAAAAATTTCTTGAAATATGACATCAAACTCTCCCTCTTTGACAACACATGCCTAAGACAACACATACCAGGTGAATAGCAATGTACCTTGAGTACTGATTCATATGCAATGATTCCTTGACTAAGCTACATCAACTGACTGATCTTTAATATGCTCTGGTTGATGCATTACTAAAAACTTCATTTAGTGAACCTCGGATAGGGGAATGACCCCTAACTTACCTCTTAGATACAAGAATGCATCCTTAGGTAGTGGCTTGGTGAATATATCTACAATATGTTCTTTTGTATGAATATATTCTAATCTAATTTCCTTGTCTTGCACCAATTCTTTGATAAAGTGATATTTTATAGCAATGTGTTTGGTTTTGGAATGCATTACTGGATTCTTTGAAATATTTATTGCACTTGTATTATCACAAAATATAACAACTGGTTCTTTGATCTCAACCTTCATGCCTTCCAATAACTATTTGAACCAAACAATATTAGAGCAGTTTACTGCTGCAGCAACATATTCTACTTCTGCTATGGATTGGGATGTGCAATTTTTCTTTTTACTAGTCCAAGATACCAACCTCTTGCCAAGAAAGAATGCTCCACCACTTGTACTTTTTCTATCATCAATGTTTCATGCCCAATCAGCATCAGTAAACACTTTTAAGTCTAGATTGCCTCCAAATTTATACCACAAGCCATAATCTTCAGTTCCTTTCAAGTATCTCAAGATTCTTTTGATTGCCATCATATGATTTTCTCTTGGTTTTGCTGAGAATCTTGCTACTATACCAACTGTTAAGGCAATATCAGGCCTTGTATGAACTACATACTATAATTTTCCAACCATTGATCTATATAAGGTCTGATCTACTTCTTTTGAATCATCATTTTTGGTAAGCTTCAGTCCAGTACACATAGGGGTACCAACTGGTTTTGTATCTTCCATACCAAACTTCTTAAGTATTTCTTTGATGTATTTAGATTGAGTAATGTAGATACCGTTCTTGCTCTGCTAAATTTGAAGACCAACAAAAAACTTTATCTGACCAAACATAAACATTTCAAATTCTTTGTTCATTTTCTCTAAAAATTCTTTGCACTGATCATCATTACCTGTAAACACAGTATCATCCGCAAATATTTCTGCCAAAATAATTCTATTATCTGGTCCTTCCTTGATGTACAAACTACTATTATCATTAGCTCTTTTGAAACCAATCTAAATAAGATAGTTATGTAATCTTTCTTACCATGCTCTAGGGGCTTGTTTCAGACCATACAATGCTTTGTGTAACTTGTAGACCATATCCTTTTTGTCTGGATCAACAAAACCTTCAGGTTGCTCAATGTAGACTTCTTCATCAAGAATACCATTGAGAAATGCAGATTTTACATCCATTTGATATACCTTAAATCCTTTATGTGCTGCATATGCAAGTAGAGTTCTTACACCTTCTAATCTTGCAACAGGAGAAAAAGTCTCTCCATAATCTATACCTTCTTCTTGAGAATACCCTTTACACACTAATCTAGCTTTGTTTCTAGATACTTGACCATCTTCATTCAGCTTGTTCCTGAATACCCATTTTGTTCCAATTACATTTTTGTCTTTAGGCCTAGGTACAAGAGTCCATGTCTTGTTTTTCTCTATTTGTTCTATTTCTTCATTCATAGCCTCAATCCAACTTTCATTTTCCAATGCATTTTTAACATTTTTAGGTTCAAAGTTAGCAAGTAAACATGTACCTTTCAGTTTACTTCTTGTCATAGTACCATCTAATTTGTTTCCAATAATCTGATCTGGTGTATGATGCTTCCTAACATACTTGGCCAATATAGGTTCCTTGCTTCTTGAATGAGTTACATTGTCATCTTCTTGAATTTCATCTTCAGGTTCAGTTTGCTCGGCCTTGGTAGATATTTGCTCGATAGCTTCAGGCTGAGACTCAGTTTCTTGTGACTCAGTTTGAATTTCTTCTTGTGACTCGGTTACTATACTGGGCTCGGTAGATGCCATTTCCTTATTGACAGATGTGTCTGGCAATGTATCAAGTTCAATGTAAACAAATCTTTTGTAATCCTCTGGTTCCTTTTTGCTTTCTTCTTTAGTTTTTTTTGCAAACTCATCAACTTTCACATGTGCACTTTCTATGATTTTGTGAGTAGACAAATTTAGACATCTATATGCTTTACTTTTGCAAGAATATCCCAAAAATATTCCTTCATCACTTTTTACATCAAATTTTCCTTTTCTAGATTCTTTTAAGATGTAACATTTACTACCAAATACTTTCAGGTAACTTACATTGGGTTTATAGCCATACCATAACTCATAAGGAGTTTTGAATGTGTCTTTCCTCAACTATACTCGGTTCAAGGTATGAACTGCAGTGCTAATAGCTTCCTTCCAGTATTTCATAGCAATGTTCTTTTCAATCATTAGAGTCCTTGCATAATCCATGATAGATCTGTTCCTTCTTTTAGCTATTCCATTCTGCTCAGAAGTTCTTGGGGCTGATACCTGTCTTTTGATTCCTCTTTCAATGCAAAAATTATTGAATTCATGGGAGATGAATTCACCACCTTTGTCTGATCTCAAGCACTTCATTCTTTTTCCTGTTTCCTTTTCTACTCTTGCTAGATACCATTTGAATTTCTCAAATGCCTCTAATTTTTCTCTTAAATACATAACAGTCATCATTCTAGAGTAATCATCAACAAAGAGAATAAATAATTTTTCTCCAGTATAGCTTTCAACTCCAATAGGTCCACATAAATTAGTATGCACAATATCCAAAATATCTTCAAACTGATAGTTTTTACTTTTAAAGCTAGTCTTTCCCATTTTACCAATCTGACAATTCTTGCATAGACCAACATCAGGTTTCTTCAAAGTAGGAATACCTCTTACTTTCTTGAATTTGCTAATTTTCACCATATTATCAAAATTTACATGACATAACCTTTTGTGCCATAACCAAATTTCTTCAATTTGAGCAATAAAACATGAGCATTCACCAAGATCAAGATAAAAGAGGTTACCTTTGGTTTGTTTGCCTTAACCAATCAGTTTTCCTTTGTCATCCAGCAGTCTTGCCTTGCCATCCATGAATTCAACCTTGAATCCAATGTTGATTAGCTGTGCTACACTTAGAAGATTATGCTTTAGTCCTTCAACCCAATATGCATTATCACATACAAGTTCTTTGGTTAATGAAATTCATCCTCTTCCTTTTATACAACAAGGTTCATTGTTTCCAAACCTTACATTACCACCATCATAGTCTTCAAGGTGTTCAAACTTTGTTCTATCACCAGTCATATGATGTGAGCATCCACTGTCTATAATCCATGTATCATTTTTGCTTATATGGGAGATAAGTGCCATCTCATCTTCATCATCATCAGATTCACCTTTTATAGCAATGAAGACAATTTCTTCTTCACTATCATCAGAATCCTTAGCCAAAAAACATGTTTTCTTACCTTTATCCTTGAATGACTTGAAATTTTTCTTGCCATTGTACTTGTGACCTTTCTTCTCATCCTTGCTTTGCTTGTTTGGGCACCTAGCTGCAATATGACCAATTTCTTCACATGAGAAATAGATTAAAGGAGTTTTACCTTTGTATTTACCTCTGCCTCTAGTATATTTCTTTGCAAGTAATGCTTCAATAACTTCAAGATCACTATCTGAACTTTCCTCTAATTCTTCTTCACTTTCTGACTGGATTTTCTTGCCCTTCTTAAGTGAAAGTTTGGCCTCAAATGCTGATTCAATATTTTTAGAAGTTGGAACATAGTTGTCATAGTTATCCAATTCAAAAGCTGTCAATCTTCCAACTAAGGCATCCAAATTTATATTGTGATTTTGTTCACATCTTCTTTCTTGAATAGCAGATACTCTTATTGCATAGATAGGAAGCAATGTTCTAAGAACCTTACTTATAACAGTTTCATCATCAATTTTTCCTCCAGAAGCTCTGATTGCACTAACACTCACCTTGATTCTTTCAACATATTTTGCAATGTTTTCATCTTCTTTCATCTTCATCTGATCAAACTGTCCTCTTAGGCTTTTTGCTTTGGCTCTCTTCACATTGTCATCACCACCATAAATTTTCTTCAACTTGTTCCACATTTCATAAGAAGTTGTGCAGTCTTTGATCTCATCAAATTCTTCATAGCTAAGAGCTGATGCAATGCCTATCATCATGGTGTTATGGTTCTTTTTCTCTGCAATGTCTTCAACAGTTAATGTGCCAATAGGAACTGTATATTCTTGATCAATATATTTGCATCCTGAGTCACCAATGGAAGCCAGATGAAGTCTCATGAGACCTTGCCATGCTAAAAAGTTATCTCTGTTAAGCCTTGGAATTTCTCTCTTGTAAGACATCTTGATCTTTAGCTTAGGTCCTTAAAACCCTTCCTGCAAGCACCAAAAGCTTTGATACCAATTGTTGGAAATATAGATGTAGTAACTGAGAGGGGGGGTGAATCAGTTAACCATAAATTTACTTTCCACATATCCCTTAGATGTCTTATTAAATCATTTGCTGCTGTTATTCGGCAAACATATAGAGAAATGTTGAAACTTGGTTATTGCAGTGAGTATTAATTATAACTATTCTTAAGCATTCATCAGTGATTAACATACATGAATAAAGAAAATAACATGAACACAAGAGACACCAGATTCAACGTGGAAACCCAATATGGGAAAAACCACCAATGTAACTAGTTACTATTTTTCACTCTTCTGAAGTGATGCCCTATTAGGAGCCAACCCGGTAAAAGGTTACAAAACACACTGTTAGGTGTGACCTTGTTAGAGGATTTAATCACCCTGTTAGGAGTGGCCTTGTAAGAGGTCTTGAAACAATTCAATAGAACTGTCACCTTGTTAGAGGATTTACAAAATGGCTGTTAAACCAACTTGGTTAGGAGATTTTGAAATCACTACTACAATGGTAAGAAAGTAACAATGAAATGACCTCAATAATGATGCAACTGAATTGTTGAATACAGATCTCTATTCTTCTTCGCTAGATCCTTCCTGATCAAAATATATCTTTGCTGCTCCTCAACGATATCTAATCATCATTCAAAATTCACTCACACTTTCCTTCTTTTTCACTTCCACACTTTTAATTCACAACTTGACCTTCTATATATACCATTCGGATTGTCCATTCAGATTGTCAAGTTGACACTAATAACATTACTAATCATTACAACAGTCGGTTGGAATAATCAAAATTTATTTCTCAATTTAACAAAATCCTTTACTGGGCCAACCTTTCTTGGTAAACACTAATCTGAAAAGATTTCCTTTGGTGACCGAGAGAACTCAGTGAGCACTGTGAATTCTACAACATCCTTTGGAGACCAAGTGAACTCGGTAAACACTAACTTTCCTTCATTAACTGTGGAAGCTCGGTTAACACTATTTTCTACCATACTTTTCTTTGACACCCGAGATATCTTGGTAGACACTGAAAACTACCTGCTAACCGACTGAGCTCGGTAAATACTGGGAACTGCTTTGCTGACTGACTGAGCTTGATAAATAATATGACATTTGTGTGACATCAAAGACAACACACAATTAATCCAACATGGAGATCCACCAAGATGGATCCAAATGGGAGTATTATGAATGTATTTAAGGTATTTGATACCCCTGCAATAAATTTGATAGTTTGTGTGAAGATGTCACTTGGAGTCTTCTAAGTGTAGGAGAGAGCACGAGAGTAACTATAGGGTGATTGTCCTTCAAGGTTAAGCACAAAGAGTTTAACTCTTAGAGAAGAGTTTGTAAAGGTTTTTGTTAATCATCTAAACCTATTAAGATCCTAGAGGAGAGTAGGATCCTTGAAGAAGATAAGCAAGGTCTTCTTAGCACTTTTTCAAGCACACCTATAAGCACATACACCATGCAGATTACAGTATTCTATGTCTTCAACTTCAGTTGCTTGTCTTTGTTTGCCTCCTGATTCGAGTAGTGTCATTTGAGGGCACTCATGTAGATTACAGTCTTATCTACCTGGTCATATTTTAGTGGAGGATCTTCAGATCAACAGTTACTTCTTGACAGCATTTGCAGCTTCTTGCTTCAGTGATGTTCTACATGTTCATCCTTGTTCCTATTTTCTAGAACATTCCTAGTTTTGGAGGCTTCTTCAGTCCTTTAGACTAGTCTTCATATCTTTTTGGAGTAGATTTTTTCCCATGTGGTTTTCTCTATTTCTCCACTTTATAGAGACTCTCTTTTGTACTTGGCTACCTGATCAGGCCTTTTGTTGCTGGGACCCATTTTCTTTTAGTAGTTTTTTCTAAGTGTTTGGCTTCTCCCAAAGTTCATTTTAAGGGGGGGTGTTAGAGTAATAAAGTGTTTACTAATTAATTAAATCATGTTTGATTTAATTACTAAGTCACTTTTTATCTCTTTTTGCTTAAGCTAAACTTTAGGCATATAATAATTAATTGCTTTATTAATTATTATTGTGCAGCCTAGGTTTTACCTTTTTAGGGTTTTGATCTCCTTTTATAAGGATTGATCTCTCTTGTAATCTTATTGAGAAACATTCATTTTATTGAATTGTAACTTTTATTTTTGCACATCAAAAATGTCTCCTCGTTCATGGATCCATGCGTTCAGGCCTCTTTAGCTTCTTGTTTCTTTCTCTCTTTTTGTGACAGGCATTTGCGTGCAGGTGTTCTTGGGAGATGTGGGTTGTTTACTCATCAACTCCAATATTTTATGTTTGTAATTCTTTTAGAAAATTAAAAAATTATTTGTATATATTTTTTTATAAAAATATAAACTAAAATTAAGTTACTGATAAAATGCTAAAATTGGAGAACTACACCACCCGTCATCATTTATATAGTATTTTTTTCCCTTTTTTATTCATTTATTTTGTGTGTATTGATAACTTGAAACTTTAGTGCATAGATATATTTTTTCACTGTTTATGTAAATATATATTTAAATATAAAATTGAAAATTTATGTGTATTGAAATATATATCTTACCATTTGTCTTAACTATTCGTTTAAAATATAAATGAATTATATCATCTTGAAATAGGTTATTTACTCTATTGCATCATATTTTTAAAATAAATTTTACTATTTCTCCATGACAAGATAATCGACCTTATATTTTTGTGTTGATGACTACTTTCAATAAAAATAAAATATAGATTATAAAAATAAATTAAAACATTCAAAGATATATTTTATAAAATTTGACTTATAGATCTAAAAAATAGTATTTATATATTTTTTTAAAAATATCATTAAAAAAAGTAGGAGTTGTTGAAACATCATTTTTTTGAAATAATTTTATTTTTTTGGTAATTGGACCCAAAGTGATATAAAACATGCATTTAATAGACATTTCCAATTGGAAAAGTTGAGACACACATTTAACTTAGCTAGAATGAATCTAACTAGAACATATGTTTGATCAAAATTAAGTTTTAGTTAGAAATACTCAAATTCATTTGTACTAATAAGTTGGTCTAAAGTGTGACACAACTTTGTACTTTTACCCAAGGTTTTGGCTATGCTTATTATTTTGTTTAGGTCGAGTAATCAACTTATCATGAAGAAGATCAAACAAAATGTTTTCTTGATTAAAGCTAGTCATATAAGAGGTATTAGATGATATGTGAAGCTACACAAAGGAAAAGGTTGGAAACAAACCCCTTGAAGAGGCAAGTGTGAGGTAGGTTTTTCATGAGTCTTGACACTTTTTTGCATGCATCGTAAACCATGTTGAAGATTATGAGTTGAATTATTTTGAGAATCGGGTTAGACAAATGCCACACTATGGCCTTTAAAGGGTCCCATGTTAAACTTAGGAACTTTGTATTCTCCCAAAAAAGATGGCATAAAGTCTAATGGCCCCTAATCATATTCTAAAGGGGCATTTTCAAGGGAAGAAGTATCTTTAGGTGGAGAGGATATATCTTGTTGAAATGGTGTAGGAATGGACACAAAATCAAATTTAGTTTGTAAGCAATTTTGGAACTTATCACCATTAATGAGGGTATATATGATTTTGTTATAGATGAAGTCTACTTTACAATGAAGCATTGAATAAACAACTTGCATGAATGTAGCCATGGTTTTCCTAAGAGAATATTATAAGTGAAAGTATTGGGCATGACATGAATAGGTGTGCGTAAAATAACAAGATCTACCTTAACACATATGGTTATAATGCCTAAGGGTTTTTTAGCAACATTGTCAAAGCCATATATACGAATAGAATCAGGTTGAATCAATAAAGTATCCACCTTAATTTTAGGCAACAAATCAATGTTGCACACATTAAGACCAAATCCATTATCAATTAATTGTTTTTGAATAAAATTACCATTTCTAAGGACAATAACCATAAGAGGATCATTTTATTCCTGAATCTCTTTAAAAGGAAACTCATCTTGAAAAAAGACGGTCTTCGCTTGAGTGTTGGTCACATTCATACATTCCAATACAAAAGTTCTATTAGTTTTCACAAAGGATAGAATAGTCATGTTTCTTGCAGCTTTTTGTAACACTTCATGGTATGTTGATGAAGTTTGAAGAATCTCCCAAAGAGATATCTTGGTAGAAGTAGCACAAAGTTATTCTACTAAATCATATTCCTTTCCAAGATTTTGAGGTAGAAAAGGTGCAAGAGGAATCATTGATTGAGAAGTAGGAAGAGAAGGAGGAACAACTAAATTAGTAGGTTTTCTATTATTTCTTGTGGTATATGTGTGAGCAATTGCATGATAATTAGGTTGTTGAGAACCTTTCACCAAAATTATTGGTTTATGTTGAGGTTGAGGGGTATCTTAATGAATATGGACTATGACCTTAAGCTTTTCACTATCCAAAACATTGACAAAATTGACTTGATTAGGCTCTTGGTTTTTCTATAATTTATCTCTAGAAGGAAGATCATCAAGGAAAGTGGTAATGATATTATCATCTTCTTCCAAGGTATCCTTATGAGTAGGATAATCTTTAGACTGAGGATTAGGGATTAAGCCTAACTGATTTTGGCTTATGGAATATATATGGACCTATACAAACATTTTTAAAAAAAGATAAGATTTGGGAAGAAGTCAGTCAAGATGTCATCACCAATGGTAGGAGAAATTTGATCATCGATGGTGATTTCAATGCGATATTAGACCTCATAGAAAAAAGTGAGGGACAAAAAAATCACCAAAGACATGTTAGATTTTAGGGAATTCGTGCACAAGATTGCATATCGACTATTGGTTTTTACACTTGGATAAATAGAAGGATTGCATACACAAATATAGCAGAACATCTAGACAGGTTCCTAACATGTCCATAGTGGATTTTGGATAACACACCTCTCATTGCGACCACACTCCCATACAAAGTATCTAATCATTTCTCGGTGCAACTAGAAATTGGAGAAGAGATCAATTGGGGAAGTGGTTATTTTAATTTTTAGAATATGTGGCGGAGGGAAAATTTTCTTATAGAAATACTGAAAGCTTGGTGGAATAAATGCAATCATTTTCAAGGTACGACCAACTTTTGTTTTTCCAGAATAATTGCTTATATTAAAAATAAGTTAAGAATTTGGAACAAGGAAGTTTTCAAGACAATTTTTGATGAAAAATAAAAAAATTGAAAGTGAACTAGAAAAAATATACAAGAAAGTAATAAGAAGGAATGAACAAAGAAGACTACTTGCAGGAGAAAGAGTTGAAATCCAATCTCTCAAAGATCTTATGCAGAGAAGAAATTTACTGGAAAGATAAAGAAAGAGAACTATGGATAAAGGAGGGAGACAAAAATACAAAATTCTTTAATGCATCAGTCAAGGCCAAAAAAGAAAATAATGAGATAACAGACGTGGATGGAAAAGTATGCAAAGATAGAGTGAGCATTGGAAAAGAAACAATGGAATTCTATGAAAAGATTTTGAATTTGGGAGGAGACATGATGATGCACAGTATAGGAAAAAATCACTTGAGGAAACTCCAAAATTAGTGACTAAAGAAGATAAAAAAATGCTCATGGATCCCTTTACAGAAGAAGAAATTTAGTCTACAATTTTTGGCCTTCATCTTAACAAGGCTTCGGGGCTAGATGGTTTTCCTGCTAGCTTCTATCAAAATTATTGGGATTTCTTAAAGTTTAATATCTTGAAAATGGATACAAATAATCAAGCTATGTATTGACATGACACACTTTTTTATTGTAGTAAATGGCACACTATTTGGATTTTTTAAAAGAAACAATGGGATCATGTAAGGCAATCCAATATCATCTTTCTTATTTGTTACTATGGATGAATTATTAATCATATACATTTATAAACTCAAATAAAATAGTTTGTAAATGAGAATTTTGATACATATGAATATATACCTAGTTTCATGCTCACAATTTGTGGACATCGCTACTCTATTTGGGGAATCCACAATAAGAGAACATAAGATCATAAAAAACACAATGAATTTATATGAAAATACTATAGGACAACTAATAAATGATAGAAATATTGAAGCCTTCTTCTTCAACACAAAGCAAGCAGTACAAAAAAATATTGTTGACTTACTAGGATGGTTGATCAGGGAGTTATCGACTAAGTACCTTGGGGTACCAATTTTTCTAGCATTTCCAAGACATCTTTATGGGAAGGCCTGATCACAAAATGTAGGCAAAAAATTAAAGCATGGAAACATAAATGGCTCTTACTGCCTAGGAGAATCCAACTAATTAAAATTTGTTTTGGCAACCACCCCCTATCTATGTCATGTATTGTTTCAAGCTCTCCTTTAAAGCAATCTAGGAATTACAAAGCTTTTTCAAACAATTTTTATGGGAAGGTGCTAAAGCAAGTAAGAAAAATCCATTATTGAGTTGCAAGATAACATGAAATTCAAAGGAAAATGGTGGGGCTGGTTTCAAAAGAACATAAAATCAAAATATTGCCATGGGAGTGAAGCTAATTTGGAAAATGTACAAGGAACTTGAGAAGATTTGGTACAAATCATGCAAAATAAATATATGGGCAATGATGGTCCATCAAGAGTCCTCACAATTACCTGTACCAATGGTGGATCGACCCCATTGAAATTTATGAAAGAATGCAGATACATGATCACAAAACATTTGACATGGAATATAGGAAATGGTAAAAAGGCAAAATTTTGGATGGATTCATGGGATAGTTATGAGTGTTTAAGGGACATATTCGAGCATAAGGACTGGATTATAGAGGTTGAATTGGAGTATGGTGAGTATATTGTTGAATAATTAAGAGAATCTCATCCTAGGAGTGGTATATTTGAATGGATACCCATACAAAATAGAAGCATGATGACAAAGGATCAGGAAAAACTCAAGGAAATACTACATAACAGACAAATGACACTCAAAAATAGTGACGAAGAAGTAGTATGGTGTTCAAAATACTCTAGGGATTATAAAGCTAAACTTGGAAACAAAATTCAAACCATTCAACAAGAAAGAAATGAATATCCCTCTAGACTATGTTGGGATAAGATGGTTGTGGTGCATTTTTATGGACTGTACCACACGACAAGATACCGACATGAGAATGATAAAAAATTTATGGGTTATATAGTCCTAGTATGTGTGTTCTATGAAAATAGATTGAATAAACTACTAATCATTTACTTTATGGCTGTCCTTTTGCCAACAAATGTTGGAAATGCTCTCCACCCTTCACCTATGGCCTTAGCCACTAAACCCTCACTCCTAGAGGCCCACTTCCTAGGGTCTGTTGAACCAGTCCTCTAAACTCATTCCCAAATTAAAAAAACTACATAAACACTTCATAAATGCTCCCCCCTTACATACTTCATCACCAAAACTCTTAATCCTTGAAGCAAACTAGTTTCCATTTGTCTGGTGTCAAACTGGGCATGTTCTCTGTCTAGCTCATGGATTTTCTCTGTTTCTCTTTTCTTGAAGATATCTTTATGTGGTTTGGAATTTGTGCTCATAGACCTAGAAGATAATATATTCTCTACATTTCTAAGAATTTTAGAATTTCCTCTTACAACTTGGGGAATATTCTCATATTTTCTGCAAATTACTTCCCTTGAAGTTTTATATTCACAACTTAACAACAACAACTATGACTCTAATTGATAAGCATCTTAAAGACTGGTTGATTAGTTTCATATGGTGATAGAATTCTTAGTTTCAATACATTTGTACTAGACTAATTATTGTGACAATGTGTTGATGGTGTTGAAGGAATGTTTAATATCATATGATATTCCTTTATGGTCAAGATGACATCTTTATTCTGTTCTGGCATTATTGGATGATTGAACTAAATAATTAAGAGGATAAGAGGTTTTTTTGCATGAACTAAACTGATTGTAGATCTATTTTGAAGTTTAAAATAGCTTTGAGAAGTGTGTCAATATGTTTTGGGCTTCATTTATCTCTAGGGTTGGTTATCTTTCACTTTCCCTTCATCGTATAAGTTTTTGGGGCCAACATAGTTGGTCATCTTACATTTCATGTTCATACATTTTAATGTGGCTGACTTGGAAAAGTCTGTTTGAGCATGCAAAGGATATAATGAAAAATCAAATCATTTAGAATGTGAGAAATTTTTGGAAGTGTGTTTGATTGTGAAGTGTGTGAGAAAAATGCCAAATGATTATTGAAAGAAATGAGCTGAAGGTATCTACATTCAAAAGTGTTTGAAGTTTCAAGTAGTGTGATAAAGGCTGCTAATGGTACACATTTGTTGTGGTGGATATTTTTTTTTGTTCTTCATGTAATATTTTAAGGTTGTAGCCTCATCTAAATTTTATCATTAAAATTGAGTACTAAAATATCTTTGGTATAACCATAAAGTCATTATTTCAGGGAGTAGTTTCTTCCTTGTGTTTTAGATGTAAAATAATTTATGTAAATTATTCTATATTGTGGCTTTTCTCATTGTGGTTCTTCCCTAGCTAGGTTTTCCATATAAATCTAGTGTTCACTTGTGCAATTGTGTAGAATTCGTTATTCTTTCATTGTTACATTGTTGTTGATTCATGAAGTAAATATTTTGACATATGAAGTAGTAAAAAATTTAAGGTTTTATCATACAATTTATTCAACTCCCCCCACTTTGTTGTCTTGTGTGCTCAAAAATAAAGAAATACTAAAAGAAGATCAAAAGAGAGCTTGACAAGTGTCCATATTATAATGAATGAGACAACACATGTTGAATAAAACTCAATCTAAATTGCACTCCTATGTTCAAAGAATAAATGAATAAAGAACCTTTATATAACTAATTAGATAATTTGTCCTAATTACCCCCAACATATTTTATTCTTTTGGCTAGCCTCATACTTTATCTACATTATTTTATGATATGCTACGATATGCCATAAACTATTGATCATGCATTTACCATTATCTAGATACAAGGATGAATTATGGAGTCTTTTGGGTTTCATTGCTCACAACAAAGTTATGTGGAATGATTATATGGATATTTTGACTAGAAAACATACATGAATATCAAAACTTAATATATTGGACTAATTTTTGTGGTAGTAAAGATTATTGATTGAAGTTTATTACGAAACTTGGTCAAGTAAATCTATATTATTTTTTATTCAATGGAAAGATATGTTGTGGTGGAAACAAATTTGGAAGGTTGACATTCCTTTTAAAATGACATTTTTTTGTGTCTCTTTCTTAATCGTAAAGTCTTAACTTTGGATTCACTTCAAATAAGTGGATGGTAGAGCTCTCATAGGTATATTCTAGAATGTAGAGGTTATATAGAAACTATTGAACATCTACTTCAAGATTTCTCATATTTTCAAAAAAAATTTGTTGAGCTTGCTATTATATTTGGATTCTCTAACTCTTGCTAGGAAAATACACTTGTTGATTTCTCAATACATTTGTTTGAGGCAAATAATAATAATAATAATAATTTAAGGCATGAATTTTGTGGTGGCCCAAAGCACATTATTTTAACAACTATTATATTCTATTTTATCCTCCTACCATCCATATTAGATTTGACTTTGAACTAACAACATCATAAAGAAAACTTCAAACTACCAAATTGATTGTACCCTACCAGTCACTATCCTAGGAATACCAGTCCAATATTCCTAATTCAAAATGCAATGAAATAGTAAAAACAAGGTGTGGAAAGGTAAGCAATAACTAATACAATTTTTTTACATTGAGAACCAATACCAAACACGTTTCAATCCATCCTAGGAACTCACTATTCCTAGACTGTACCATGAGACAAAGAGTAAATTATAGAGAATAAATATAGTTTTATTGATAAAAAAACTTCACTATAATACTTTGTCTCCCAACACCAACTCTACATACATCCTACCCACGCCTACACCTACCAATTAATAGGCTTCCAAAGCCGGTTACCTTCCATGAGTATTGAGTTAATTGAAATCAGTACAAATAATAAATTATAAGTCATAAGGTTTTAACATTATTATGTAATTTAGTTTTGCTTTATTCAATGTAAACAATGGAGATTTGAGTTTGAATTTTTAATAGATATGTTATACATTTATATGTATCATTGTTTAGTGTTCAAGTTAAATAATCTATTATAATTTAATTAAAAGAATATGAGGTGAGCAATTGGACACACAATGGAATTTTAATCATAAATTTTATTGGCTCATTGCTGAATCTAATTTTAATGCTTATCTAAATCCCATCAAACTTGACCCACTCAATTGGATTTGCTAGAATTTACTTGATTATTAATGTTGGATGTTATTTTAATACACTTGATATAGAATCTGCAGGTTGCAAACAAGTCATCCTTCTTCCACCAACGAGTCATTCCATTCAAGAAAGACCATGTCTGACGATATCAATGCACAACAAAATAGGGAGACAATTGCTAGACTGTGGTCTAACTTTAAAAGAAAAGGTGACGGAAAATGTTATTGTCCTTGCAAAATTTGTAAGGGCTTAAAGACTCGAAGATATCTAATCAAAACAACTGAGGAACATTGTAGGCAGCATGGTCACATTGAAGGGGGAAATGAATTTCGTCCATTGGTATGTATTTTAATAATTTATAAAATACATAAGACATGATTTTATGATGACATCATGGTCATGGTTAATATAAGGTCATCATTTTCATATAAGTCAACCACCCTAGGTTTCATGTTATGGACCATGACAAACTAGAGAATGTGGATTTCCAAATGAGGGAACATGGAGGTGTGAATATAGAAGTAGAAGGTAATGATCCCATGGAAGAAGACCACGATGATGAAGAAGATCACGATGATCAAGATGATGATGATGATGATGATGCAGACCTTGGTGTACCTATACTTGAGAAGGCACAGAAGCCCCTATATGAAGGCTCCCAAATAACTCTTCTTGTCATTGTATTGTTGTTGGTGAACTTGAAGGTTATGAATGGTTTATCCAACGTAGCAATGACACGTATGTTAAGGTATGTCATCTTTTTTCATTATTTTAGTCATAATTTCCTTACAATTAACATTGGGTGAATCATGTAGCAATTAATTTTCTTTAAATTAACAAATTATATTTTTGGTTGTAGTTTGATAGGTGAGTGTTTGTTACCACCATCAAACATTCTACCTCGCTTGTATCGAGAATTATCTACCATTATGAAAGATATTGGAATGGAGTATCAAACAATACATGCATGTTTGAATGATCATATTATATATCATAAACAACATGAATTTGCAACAAAATGCCCTATTTGTCATATTAGTAGATATCAATCAGATCGAATAACAAAAAAGGTGCCTCGCAAGGTTCTTTGGTTTATTCCCATTATTCCACGTCTACAACGGTTATTTAGGTGCAATAGCTTGGCACAATTTATGGATTACCATGCATGCAATAGAAGTCAAGATGACATTATGTGAATGCCTATAGATGGTTTGGCATTTAAGAAAATAGAGGAAAAATGGCCACACTTTAAAGAAGAACCTTATAATCTCAAGCTTTCATTGGCACGGTGTCAATCTGTTTGGAGAGATGAGATCTACTTACTTGATGTGGCCTGTTTTTGTTATCAACAATAACATTCCTCCTTGGATGTCCATAAAGAGGGAGCACATAATGTTGGCACTGATTGTTCCAGGTATTTTTTCATTTAATAGTCATCTAAATTAATTTATTATAAATAATCCATCAAAATGGTCATAATAATTATGTAATGTTTTTGTTCATTCAACTAGGTAAGTACCAAGTTAAAGATATCAATGTATATATTGAGCCCCTTATCGATGAGTTGATGGTGTTATGGAATGGGGTCACTATGTATGACATCTCTAGACCAATAGGACAAAGACAATTTCAATTCCATGCAATGCTTGTATGGACAATACATGATGCCCCTGGGCTAACACATTTTTGTGGTATGTTCTCTTTTTAACACCTTTTTTTTGGTATGTTATAGTGCTAACACAAATTTAACATATTTAATCCAATTATACATGATGTTGTAGGTCTTCAGACAAAGGGAAAATTTGCATGTCTAGTTTGTGGTCCAAAGATGAAATCTCGTCATTCAAAAAGTTTAGGAAAGCAGGTGTTCGATGAGAATAGACACTTTCTCCACAAAAACCATAAGTACTGAATTACCAAAAAATATATTTTCAATGGGAAAGAAGAGACTACATCAAACCCACAGAGAATGACACCACACCTATGGAAGTTGGAATATGATAAAATAAATCATCAAGGTAATGTCATTCCATTTGATGGTTTTTGTTTGAAATCTATATGTTGATATTGTGTTTTGTTTACTAATGATGTAATTGATGCTCATGAAGGTCGTCAAGGCATTAATGACCAACTTCCAAAAGGACTAAAAATTTATCCTACACAATTTAGTAGGTTGTCGTACTATGAGAAACTCCCAATCGTGCATTTGTTTGATCCTATGCATATTGGAAAGAATGTAACAGAGACATTATGGAAAATCTTGGATGGAAGGCATGACAAAGACAAAATTGTCAAAATTTGTAGTGACTTTTACCCAATTTTTCCTATTCCATACAAATTTGGTTAGACTGAATTCCATCCAGAGGTTTGCATTTTGATCTTGTTGAACACCTTGAGAATTTCCATGGTCTTTTGCCTTTTCTTCTAGTCTCTGCAACTATCCAAATTCTCTGGTCTGCAGGTTTTGATTTGAAAAGGTGATCATTATAACAAAAAACCCTAAAACCCTTTGGGCCTATTCTAATTTTCCTTTACCTTTTTCAGCCACTTAAATCTCCATTTCCCATGTGGGCTTTATAAGCTTAGGCTAGTCACAAGATCTCTAAAACCTAGTGGAATATTCTTTTATATCTCCCGATCCCGCGACTACCCTTTATTCGTGAGATCTCCCAGTCAGAAGGCATATTCCATTTTCATTCCGCGACTTGGCGATTTCCCTTCAGTCAGGCAATCTCTTAATGTAACCTAAGGTCACCATGTTAGGAATAAGGTGTCTCAACCTTGGATAATTCCTATTCTTATTATTTGTTTTGTAAAATGTATTTCTTGCAAATAATGTTGATGTGTCAACATCTTGAATTGTGTGTAAGGAGATCATGGCTAAAACGGTTATGACAGATTCCTATGACACGTAAGAGCTATGTCAAAAAGATTCAATGATAGGTGAAGACATGTGGCAACTGATAAATTTGAGTACTGTACACTCTTCCCCAATCAAAATTTTGGGGTTCCTATTTTCTCGGAGAATGGTAAAACCCTAATACGATTATCTTTGGGAGTAGCCATAAAAAGTGAAGCGCATGATATAAGCTTTTTTAGGGTTGCGAAGAGATGTGATGTGAGTGTATGGTTGGAACATTTTTATGCTGCCATGATTTGTCTTCAAGGTTTTGAAAATCTTCTGAAAGAACTTGCATTGCAAGTGTATTGTAAGCTGTAATAGTTTTGATCAATACATTGTGCAGGTTTTGGAGTGCTGGGGTTTTTTACCGAAAGGTTTCCCCAGGGTATATCATTGTGTCATTCTCTATTTTTCTATATGCATGGTATGTGGTTGCAATATCTTTGTTAAAGTAGTTAATGAATCTGAAATTGTAAGGATTTATAAGTGTTTGCACAATACTCTCCTATAGAGATTAGCGTAGGAAGCTATTTTCGCACTTGAGTTTCCTTACACACCAGTCCTTTTGGTGACTAAGAGACTGTGTTCACGAGATCTCCTATTCCTAATGGTTAAATCCTTAGCATCTTGCGATCTAGTGAGTGGTTAAAGTTTTGTTTGGCAGTCTTAGTTTTGAGGAAGCAGAAGCAACAAATGAAAGAGTGACACATGTCGGCTGGGCCTAGTTTACTAAAGTCTTAAGCGTTTCTATTTAAGAGGGTTAATCTCTTTAATTAGATGGTTGTCGCATGTTCTTAAGACTTAATCTTGTGCCTTGCGATCATGCAACGACCGTCGATCTTCATTCCAATACAGTGTTTCAGTCGCTAGTGGGTCCACTGCCACATAGTCTGAGGTGTTTGCTTCTGATTGGTTGAAGGCTTGTGATGTGCAGATTTGTCAGAGTGGGCCAGTGTGTTGTCTTAACTTTTGATCTGATGGTTGTCTTATGATCTGATGGAATATTCTGAGCCCATGCGATCATACGCCAACCGTTGATCTTGCTTTATTGCTAGGGCTCTGTCAGGTGGGTCCTCTTATTGTGACATGCTCATGTTTTATTGGCCAGCTGAGTGGTGATAGGAATTTGTTAGTGGGACCATTTTTAGAGAATCTATAGGGGTGCCATCTTATACAAGATCTAACGGTGGTCTTATAATCGCATGGAATATTCTGAGCTTTTGCGACTATGAGACAGTTGTTCAATCTTCCAGGTGTTCAGGCTGGTGTCAAGTAGGTTCGTCTGACATGCTAAATTTCTACTGGTTGCTGGGTAATACAGTTGGCATCTGACATGGGTCTGGATTTCTTAAGTGAGGTGGTAGTAAAATGAGATCTATGGTTGGCGCATGATTTGAAGGAATCTTTTGAGCCATGAGATCATGTGACAGCCATCGATTAGGTATCAGGCCATGAAGGAAAGTAGAGTGGGTCTTATGCCAAATAATCCAAGGTGTTTGCAAGGCAAGCAAATGATATCATGACAAGTGGCAAGATGGGCCTAGGTTTGTGGGTTCAGTCAGGAAATCGCTCAATCAGAAGGAATATTCTACAGACTTCAAGCGACTCGGCGACTATCAAAGTGGGATAAACATTTTTCATGTAATTGCCAAAATAAGCCAGGGTTAAATAAAGCATCGTGAGATTCAGCAACTAAAAGGAAAAGAAGGCCCGAGGTTAAATGCAGAGTTAGGGTTAAAAACATAAGCGATGCCCGGGTAAAATAGAGGATCTGACAGCCATGTTTTAAAGGATAGGTCAGATTTGAATATCAGACGTAGATGGAAAAAAGCCTGGCACCACCTGTGACTGTTATATTCTTTTAAATTCAAATATCTAAGAGTACTAGATTTAAATAGTTATGGCACGCCCGAGTTGCAGAGAGGTAGATAGATCAAGGTAGCTTGTCTGTAGGCAGATATAGTACAAAGATGGACATGAAAATAGTAATCTAATCGGTTGGGATATTTTCAAGGGCATTTATGATCAGAATTGATAGAGTTAGGATTTGATTATTCTATGAAAATCTATGTAAACCCTAATTAGGTTTTGGCTCCTGCCTATGTGCAATCAAGGAGATGTATATATTTGTTTTTTGGAGCTTTTAGAGCTCAGAGTTTATAGTTTGTAAAAGAGAGATTTTCTTTCTGAGAAGTTATCCGTGGCATTCTTTTTTCCCTCTGGCTTTCTACAATTTGTAACCTTTCATTGATGTTTAGATATTGCAAAGGTATTTTGTGACATTCTTTTTGTCCCTATGCCTTCTTGTCTGAATTTTCTCTTATTGAGTTAAGTATATGTATGTTTTCAGTAATATCTTAGGGTTCCTGATCCTGCTTTCTTTCTGCAATTCATGTGTATTCCTGTGGATGATTTGATTTGAATGATCTTGTGGGTATACTTCAACCCCCTGACAATCTGTCTCATTCCTATACCTAGTTGCAGAGGTGAATGTTTGTTTGCAAGTTATAGATTGTGTCTAAATTCTTAGGAATGCTATTGTTTGTGAAATTCTCTCTTTCCCTGAATAGCCTTTTTCTATTGCAGACCCTTCTATGAAATATTGATGCAAACCTATTCAGTGAGTTGTGATCTCCTAGACTTAAGTTTGTACACTGATTTCATTCTCTATACTGTAATTCATACCATCATTTTGGTGTATCACCTAGTAGGTAGTTTTCTTTCAGTCATTTCCCTTTCATGCATTCCTTCTATCCCTTTTCTCCTCAAGGTTTTACTTTCCTGTCAAGAAAAAAATTAAGGTGATTATCCAAGAGGAACCAGTCTAGAACCTAGAGGTCTCATCTCAGTTAGCATAGGTCCTACAACTTGGAGATGATTCTCATGTTATACTAAATTATCAATACCAAGAGAGCTTGAAACAAGGGTGCAAACTTAGTGTATAATAGTGACATTGAAGAATCCAACCATGCAATGAAAAATGTCATTCGATCAAATAACAATGGAGACTAGATTGATACAAGTGCCCTTAGTTGGTTATTGTCGGGGCAGTAGAGCAATGCTATAAAAAAAGTCATAAAAAAATACAATTTCCCATAGGGTTTGATGCAAACATAAACGATCTCATATCAAAGAAAAGTGAATTTGGGCCAGGGATGAAAACACATGATTGGCATATATTTATTAAGGTAATTCATGTTATTTTGTATTCACTATATATTTGTATACTGCATATAGTTTTCATTGCATTCTTTTAGAAAATATTGATAAGATCATTTTACAAATATTGTAGTACGTTCTACCTCTATCTCTCCCACACCACTTCACCAATAGTGTCAAACAAGTTATATATAATTTTAGAAAATATATGAGATGGTTGTCATCAAAAGAAATTAATAAAGAAGATATAAAATATTGGAAGAGGAAAATTCCTCATCTTATATGTGAAATGCAAAAGTGTCTACCTCCAACTTTTTTCAATGCACAAGAACACTACCTCATACATCAAGTTGAGGAGATTGAATTGTGTGGACCTGTACCTATATGCACTCTAAAATGGTCACCTAGACTTTGGGCCCTCATTCAGCAATTTATCAATTTCTTGAATCAACATTTTCAACTCAATATCAATTTCCTTGATCAAATCCTAATTTTATCATTTATTCGATTATATTCTATGGGCTAACCATTTTATCCTAAAGTCTTTATTTAATTAAAAGAAATTTCCTCCTTTTTTATTAAATAAAAAAAGCCCCCACTTTTGCTCTTATCCTAAGTTGCACAAATAAAACATTATTCTTATTTTATAAAAAGAAGAAAATGCATTTTTGTCTCATATGGGGCACAAAAGTCAACTCTTATTTTCTCATTGGAGGAGATTTGTGCACATGGATTGTTCCTCTTTCAAGCTCCACCCTTATTAAATATTTTGCCTCTTAATCTCCATGGTCCATTCCTTTTCAATTCTTTTAAAAGGAGAGCTCTTTTCTCATTCTAGGATCCCCACTCTTTATGCTAATCTTATGCTGCAGGTTTTCTTGGCGATTTTGGAGCTTTGGAGATTTTGTTGCATTTAGCTTCCATTCTTGCATTCTTAGCTTAAGCTTTCATGGCATCTAGCTTAGTTTCCTTTATGCTTTAGATTAGGTCACATAGCTTAATTAGTAAGGACTTGTAATACTTTCATTTCCATAGCTTACTTGCATCTTCATTCTTAACATAGTTGCATTGCATTTCCATCTTGATTCTTGAGGATATTGGCATTCTTTCCCTTGTCTATTTGAATCTCCCATTGTGTGGTTTACTAGCAAGGTTATAGGCTTAATAGCTCTAGCTGAGAGCATTCTTAATATCCTTGTGACTCCATGCCTAGGGAGCTCTAGGTTGCTTTCTCAAAGTTTCTCATTCATGGATTCTCTTGGAAGTAATGACTTAGAGAAGTGCACATCTTAGTATGTACAATACCAACTAGGTTAATGTGGATGGTTGAGAGGTACTTGAAATTTTTGAAAATCTTGGTTCGACAGAGAGCATATCCTAAGGGTTCTATGGTGGAGGGATATATGGTATACCAGACCATAGTGTACATTAGTGAATGTCTTTTTAAGTTTGTAGCAAAGATCCATGTAGATCATATTTGGGATCCCAACTCTATTAACAAATTCAAAGGGAAGTACTTGATGGGCAAAGGTAGATTGAGGAAAGTGAGAGGTAAATATAAGATGTTATTGTAGTTAATTAATTCTTATAAATCTTCAATATAAGTTATTTATAATTGATGTATTTTTTTTATACAATTGGTCGAGAGTGGGATGCAATACATTTGTATATTGCTAACAATCTTGATTGGATGACAGTATGCATTGAATGGTGTCAACAAAATGGTTTCTCATTAACATGGGAAGGTGTTGCTTCATTGGTTAGAGAAGCTCATCGTAATGGATATTCCAATGTTACACCAATGGTAATTGATTTAGCATATGGTTTAAGAGGTAGAGAGGTACGTACAAATTTATTAATGATCATGACTCGTATGTTTCATATCAACTCATGATGCAAATAATTTTCACCCGCTTGAAAAATTGTAGGTCAAGTACCACAAAGCTATGTACTATCATGGCCACAAATTTTGCATAAAAAAGTTGGATGCCATGAAGAAAACTTGTGATTCTGGGATAACTACAGTTTTCGAGGTCACTTTAATATATTATCTAGAAATGACATACATCCTCAACAATCTCAAAATTGATACTATGACATCTTGGATGATGTAATTGAGTGCAACTTTAACTCCTTCAAAGTAGTTCTATTTGTCGTCAAATGGTATAGGCTACGACTGAATCAAAATGATCCAGATAGAATGTTATTCAACATGATAATGGATTTACAATGATTAATACAAGGTCGTTTGAGCCAGTTGGAGATGAGCCCTATGTTCTTCCAAGCCAATATGAGCAAGTATTTTACTCAGAGGTTCCACATAAACAGGGTTAGTCATTTTTTGTTAGACATGATCTAAAAGGAAGGCCGATAAAGTATAATGTTATGAAAGAAGAAGATATTGAAGATGATGAAGAAGCACCAAATGATGAAGATCAAGATGATGGTGATGATGATGATGACGGTGATGATGATGATAATGATAATGATGGTGATGGTGATGATGGCGATGATGATGGTGATGATGGTGATGATGATAGTGGTGATGATGATGATGATGACGATGATGACGACGGTGATGATGATGCAATAGATGAAGAAAATGATTAATGACATGATTGAAATGTACAAGGTATATAGGTGATTTAATTATTTATATATATTTATATTGATTATTATATATGTTTAATATTGATTTATTGATTTCAATTCTAATGATTACATATTTATTGTGTTCAATTCTAATGATTACAACATATGTGATTTATAATTACCAATGTTTTGCTTACGATACTCAATTAATTGTTGCTAATACATGTATATATTGTGTTTGATCATCACCCTTTTTGCAAATAGGCAATTGACTATAGACATTGTCACCCTTTCTGTTGATGATCTTGCATTCCATATATAAGGTAAATTTGTTCATGTTTACGATGTTGCATATTGTTCATGTTGTCTTCTAAGTTATTTGTAGCATACGTATCATGTAATTTTTATTGTGTTCAATTCTAATGATTACAACATATGTAATTTATAATTACCAATGTTTTGCTTATGATGCTCAATTAATTGTTGCTGATACATGTATATATTGTGTTTGATTATCACCCTTTTTGCAAACAGGCAATTGACTACAGACATTGTCACCCCTTCTATTGACGATCTTGCATTCCATATATAAGATAAATTTGTTCATGTTTACAATGTTGCATATTGTTCATGTTGTCTTCTAAGTTATCTATAGCATATGTATCATGTAATTTTTATTGTGTTCAATTCTAATGATTACAACATATGTGATTTATAATTACTAATATTTTGCTTATGATGCTCAATTAATTGTTGCTTATACATGTATATATTGTGTTTGATTATCACCCTTTTTGCAAACAAGCAATTAACTATAGACATTGTCACCCATTTTGTTGACGATCTTGCATTCCATATATAAGGTAAATTTTTTCATGTTTACGATGTTGCATATTGTTCATGTTGTCTTCTAAGTTATTTGTAGCATACATATCATGTAATTTTTAGCTAACTTAAGATAAATAATTAACATATGCAAGAAATTTAACCCCTTTGGCATGGATCATGCACAGTGACATGGATCAACAGGTATAAGTCAATAAATAGACATAATTTTCTTATATTCTTCTTGCTTATAACTAAGCACATATGTTATAAATAGACATATTATATAATCATATAATGTATATATAGACAAAGAAGAACCATATAGAAATATAATTATATAATCACTTTCAACTTAGTACATTTTATATCTCCCACATATAGATAAAGAAGAACCGTACGTATGGGTCACGACTTGATTATTTTATATATATTATTTAAATATTATCAAAATTTTATTTGAAGCGGGGACTGACAATATCTCATTTGATGGATTATAGGACCCACCAAATAGGTACTTGGCAGATCTATCTACATCAAATGAGGGAAATGAGGAAATGGTAGATAAAATTTCTACATGTAGTACGACTAAAATGGGGAGATCAACTAGAGGTCAAAAGATTATAAAAAAATTTGATAAATGCATGCAATTTTTTCCTTGCTAAAGGGGGGTCATGTTCTTATGATGATGAGACCAAAGGCAACATCAAGGTGCCCTTTCGGTACACACATATTAAGAAAGAATGGGTACCCAATGAGCTACCTCCAATTAACACTGATTTTTGTGTTAATGAGAGGATATATTGCATAGCTCCATCCTCATTACATGGTTTGGGCCTATTTTCCATGGATGAGATAAAGGTATGTTACAAAAAAGTTGTTGAATTGTTCAAGTATGTCGGTCTGTGTTACAATTACAATGATTGGATGCGAATTGTTCAATATAAAAAAAGTATGCGTAGGTATGCACTATCAGGCAATTATATACAATGGAAAGAAATGATCAAAGTACAAGATTTGCAATGTACATTGATGGGAGACCAAAAGCAACAGGTAATATTACAAGTTTTATAAATAGTACGTGACCTTCCTCAACTAATAAGCAACCCAATTGCATATTTGAGGCACGTGAGGGGAATCAAGTTTTTGTATGTGCGATAAAATCAATAAGTGCAGGGGAAGAACTGCTAATAGATTACCATTTAAATCGTATAGATATAAACAAAGTTACTATCATGAGGGTGGTAAGTACTATATACCATTTTATTAATGCTTTTTTTGCTAAGTCTATTGCTTTCAGTTTGCTGAAGTTTTTATATTTAATCTTTGTCACAGGACGATATGGATCCCCCACATGATAGAGGCCACGAGGATGCTCCTCCCACCCATTCTTCAACAATGGTAAACCTTATTAAAATTGTACAAATTAGATAGTTGAAAAATGTCATATTATTACATTATTTTATTTATGGTTTTGGAGTTTTTATGATAGTTTTACTGATATTCCTGTCATAATTTGATGTTCAGGATAAGGGAAAAGCACCTACAGCAATAGAGGCAATAGCTACCCCTTCTGATGATGATATTGTAGAAACGCATAATGTAACAATTATGTTGAGGAAAAAACTTAAAAAAATCAATTTAGAAATAATGAGAATTTTGGATGAAGAAAATCCAACTGAGGAGATGCTGAAGAGGCTATCTGAATTGAAAGCGCAAGCACGTCGTTATGAAGTAAGCAATAATGAATCTTTAGTTATAACAAAAGTTCAATAAAGGTTTATATTTTATACTCTTTTATGTTGTGAAGTAAAATATGTAATATGTGTTCTTGTTATAGGATTTTTTGGAAACTCTAGAACCTGGTCAAGGACAACGCGGTGAGGTCGGTACTAGTAGAGCTCCAGCCGCCTCAAGTAAAATAATCCTTTAGTTGACAAGTTACAAGGAATTTTTTCTTTGGAACATTCAAAAAATTCTTAAGTTAACTCTTACTTTTATTATTTTAGAATGTCTTTGCTAACAATGTATTGTTCAAGTCATCAAGTGCAGGCGACTCCTAGGAGGTCGACGGACGTCCATTCGAGATTGCTAAGTGGAATGTTGGAAATAAGGGGCATGCAAACATCAACGCCTTCATGGTCTATGCTTGGTAGATCCTTGTTTTGCTATGTTTGGTTTTGTGTTAATTATGATTTGATAATTTGTACTTTAATCTTGGGTGCATCTCATAGTGGATTAATTTTGTGGAGTAGGAGTTACACCGGCACTATCTAGTACACTAGATACAGATTAGAGTACATGTATTGGTGATAATTCATTGTCATTTCCTGGATCTACCTGTGTTTCTAGCACGGGAGTTATGTAGACGTCATTGTTGATTGATGATAATGAATTGATACCTTTAAAATGTCCTAAGCTTCCAAGTACTTTAAAATTATTATTTTTTATATTGTAATATGCATTTACCTATTCATAACAAGTTTTGGATCGATTATCCCATGACATTTTTTTGCAGGAAATGATTCATTTTATAAGATGCTTTATGACCTCACACTGAATATATTCGAGCCCACCATATGTACAAGGTGGAACATCATAAGTTAACTAACGTTATCCCACTATTTTTTTTTCATATCATTAATTGGTATAGTATTTTTCCTTTCATTCGGGTCTTTTCTTTTACTATATTCAAGGTACACAACTTTAGTTCATTTTTCTATCTAACAATTTTGTGTTTTTTCTTAGAAGGTGGAACTTGCAAGAAAAAAAATTAAAAGATAAGCTCATTAAAGATTTAGAGCATGAGTTTGGTAGTAATATTTTTGAGGAGAAGAAAATTTTAGAAAAAGCTTCCAAACATCTGAAGACTGTGAGGAACTCATATAGAAAGAGTCTTGTCCAGAACCCAAAGTACGAGCGTCCTCCCTTTATTCTAGTGAGGGATTGGAATGAGTTCATTTTGGATGCAAAGGAGAAAAGGGATGCTCAAAGAAGAATTACACCAGCAAATGAGAGAAGAAGGTATGCAATAGTATTAACTATTGGTACAATGTAATAATGCACTAATTAGTGATCTTTATATCTATATCATCTAACATATTTCAAACTTTTCATAGGTTGCAGGACACATCAAAGGCAACAAAGGCCAGGTTGCAAAAGATTTGGGATAGCACAAACTTGTCTCTGGTGGATATTCCATAGTTAAAGCACAAATTGTAAGTACCAATAAAAGAATTGCAAAGAAAAATTATTTATAAAATGTAAATAATTTTGTTTAATCAAAAAATGCAGGGCTCTGAATTTAATTTAGAGGCCACGGTAGAACACAAAAAAATTGCCTTCAAGAAAGGCGATCAAGCTGTGGCTAAACGCCTATGCCAAGTTTCCACTGGCCCAAACCAAGAGTATCTTGCATCAGTTGAAGAGGTAAATATGCCAAAAAATATATTAGAAATTGAATACTTGAGCAACAATCTATTTTATAATAATGTGCATGACATTGCAATGCAACCTCTTAATCATAATACATATCCTACACCACATGATGAAGCCCCTGATGTGCATCGTAGTGTTGATGGAGGTGTTCATTTTCTATTTAAAATTAATTATGTAATTATTAATATAATTTAACATCTTAAATTGAACTTGATGTGACCTTTTTTGTGTATATTTTAGAGGATACAGAATGTCATGTTGAATGAGTGCCGGAGGATGTTCAGACTGATCACCATGTAGATCATGTGGCACATTTAGGTAAAGAAAATCTATGTTTTGTTCTTTTAAATTAATTTTTTGATTTATAGTTCTTTTACTTAATTAAATACTTGTAATTCACTAATATAAAATGGTGTGAATTTAACTCATGATGTAGTTGTTATTGCAGCGGACCCCCCTTTGGCGCAGTGGCCTCCTGTTCTTGAACAGATGAGGAGGAGACATGCATTGCAATTAGAATCAGTAGAGGAGGGGAATGACGAGGACATTGATCTTCCTCTTAAAAATTACATGAAAAAAAACAACAAGAAACCCAAAAAGAAATGATTATAATTAACATTTTTTGGTAATGAAAGAACGTTATCTTAATGGATGTAATTTTGTAGTAGTAATGTTGATGAATGATGTGTTAATGAATTATTCATGAATGTTGCGTGTTAATGAATTTTATGTGTTAATGAATGTTATCATGTTATTATAATGATTGAATGTTATATTTCAAAAATGGATGAATGAATGAATGTTATTAGATGTTAATAGGGAATTTAGAGTGATGTTAGGGGGGGGGGGGGGGGGGCGGAGGGGCCAAATGAGCTTCCACTTTCACGTGGTTGGCCTTATTAAGCAGAGAATATTAAACTATTCTCGAAACCAAGTGAAGCTCAAACTTTAAAGATAAGCTTAGAGTTAATAGTGACACCCAATTAGCAAGTCAAAATGAAGTTCATCATTACAGGTATCTTGCATTCTCAATGTTTGGGGCATTATTAAAAGCACTGTTATAAACATTTATTACTGTTATGACCATAATTTATGACCATTTTAGTAACTATTCTAACATCGCTATATGCTTGTGATTTGTTTATCTTGTTTCTTTGTAGTCCTTGGTGCACTTGGAGAAAAGTATGATGAGGCAATGAGAAGAAATGATGTGAGGGAAATTGTTGTTACTGGTATGTATGCCCTTTTAATATCCACACTCAATTTCTTATTTTATATTTCCAAAGGTTCATTGCATTACATGATCTGTCTTAAGTTTCCAATTCATTGTGTTTGTGAAGTCTTGTCATGCTCGTATTTCAACGCCAAAAGCACAACTTGGGTTGCTAGAGCTTTCTCTTGGAGTTATTCCTAGTTTTGGTAGTAAGTGTTGGCACCTTTCTCTTGGTTGTGTTTGGATGTGCCGTATGTAATCCTTAATAGTTTGAATTTCTGAATATGATAATCAAAATTTCCTTCTGCCTGTAAAGAAAATAACTATAAGTAAGCGTTATGTCTTCGTATATGAGTTACCATGAATCAAAAGACCTTAAATAGACTTGTCCCCATGTATTCTTTTACTATAAGAACATAATTTATGACCATTTTAGTAACTATTCTAACATCGCTATATGCTTGTGATTTGTTTATCTTGTTTCTTTGCAGTCCTTGGTGCACTTGGGGAAAAGTATGATGAGGCAATGAGAAGAAATGATGTGAGGGCAATTGTTGTTACTGGTATGTATGCCCTTTTAATATCAACACTCAGTTTCTTATAATGTAATCTTATCAAAACTTAGACTAAGCACAATAAAATCTAGAGTAAAGAAAGATGGAAATAACATATGACGTGTAATATACCAATTAACCTTGCTTGTTATTTGTAATCTAAAGCAATAAGCCAATAAATAACTAAGCTAATAGCATAAATGAAGGAAATCTTCTTCTTGCTTGACAATGATCTCTGATAGCTTGCTCTATGAAGAAGTATGTCAAAAGTTAACCTACCTCAATTGGTGATGGAGAAGGTGGAGAAGCAATTTGAGATGTGGAGCAGTATGTCATACCTCTTTACTATCTATTTGTAAGAATGACCTATGGAAGAATAGGATGAACACTAGTATAGAAATTTGATTACAAGCAACTTAGCCTTAATAGAGTGTTGTGTGAAATAGATGACAATTGGATAGTGTTGATTTGCATTAATGAGTTGAAATTCTAGCAACATTTGGGTAAGGTATATTGCAAAATTGAAAACAAAGAGCATGAGACTCCAATACACAAATTTAGTCTTTCATCTTCAACTCATAGATGTTTACATTATATGGATTTATGAAGCCATCCAATTTATTAACTACCCAAACCACTAACTACCAATTCATAACTAATAATTATCTAAAAAATAACATATAATAGATAACATTAACATGTTAATTAATTATTTATTACATTATTCTATCTCATGCACTATAATTTGGAATTCTTAACACCCTTCTTTAGTGCTGACATAGGGACTTTATTTTGGTGTTGCAATATCAACAATTGGCTTACCTCAAATTTGCTCTCTTCAATGAATTTTTTCTTTCGGTCATCGATTTATACCAATAGTGCATCCAAAAATCTATTTATGGCTGAATTAGCAATAACCATTGTCATGAACCCACATGATACAACGGGCGTACATGTGATTGGGGGGCAATAGAAGCCAATTCTTTTTGATTGATGGCATTAAGGCATGTTAACGTTGAAACAAGTAATTAAACTATTTTAAGATAACCAATTTCATATTAGAGTAACCACTAGCTTTAAGAATTATTACCGATTAATTAAGGGAAGAGGTGCAACCTTTCATAAATGATGTGAACTTCAGTAGGAGGGTTGTGATAATTTGTTCTCTCTCATGAATATATATAGTCTATCATTAAGGTGGTGAAGAGATTCAAAGGAAGAGATAAATAATAAATACCAACGACAGAAAAGACAAAAGGCATTTAACAGAGATACTTTATACATCAATATAAGGAAATGATAATAAATCAATATACCATCATGCATATACTTGATGAAAAAAATGAAATAAATACCTGTGATGTCTTATCTAAAATACTGAAAACTTTTTAGTGGCCTGATAAGAATAGAGGAGGATTTTATATTTTATTTTCATTCAAGTTTGAATGCACAAGTTGAGCGGTAGAAATACCAAGAATGGATACATGAGGAACTAATGATACCAATCAAGAGAGGCTCCACCCATTGCAAATGCATGAATACAAAACAATAATTTCAAAACAACATCCAAGGTACTATTCAGAATTAGAATTAAATCATTGTCTATAAAAGTTTGACAAAGGTTAGAAACAGTGATCAGATCGAGGAACAATACAGAGATAGATTAAAGGTATCTATATTAGATATCCTATCATATCCTTTACCATCATAAATCTGATTGGAAATACCAAGAATATTATTACCTTTGTGATATAGCATATACAGTATGTGTGTTTGAGAGAGAGAGAAGCACTCTTTAGATGGGCACAAACATGCATTCTCATATTGATATCTATGCAATTGCAAATGGGTATCTCTTATATCAGTGGTTATATTGCACCATTAATCTACCAAACCTAATACATCTAAGATCATAGTAATCATTAAGTTTAGATTTATTCTACAAGATGCACCCATTAAAGTTGCATCCAATTGTCAAAATCAGGGGTACTAAGTGGCCTTAATATTATTAATGGGATATATCATTGACTTTGTATTAATAATTGAGGAAATTATATTGGCATCAAGAACATAATTCATACAGAGTAAAGGAATGGAAGCTAGTTGTCCCTAAATTACAATGTATCCTTAGAGGAAACATTACACCTCTTTTTTCCATATGTAATCATGATGCTCTATTTCTTGGTAGTTGTGACTTTTAATGATTAAACCATCTCTTGATCATGTTATTGCACTTGATATATGCCTATTTCATGTAGGTGCCTTGGTTGATCTCATATCTCTAGTTGAACATACTATAATTATTTATTATCCTTGTATGCATGTCATGGCCTGATCTATGTTCCATGAATTTAGAAAGAAAGAAGAAGATTCGCTAACTAATTCTGAGATTAATATAAAACAAATTTCTATAACAAGGTTGAGAATAATATAGACTAATATAAAATAGATTTCCATAATAAGACTTTATAATAATAAATTTTATATTAGATGTGGATGTGGATGTGCAACCTGTATATAAGTCATCATCATCTTTATTTCAAATAAAAGCATTAAGAAATTCATAACCAAATCTAGTTTGCAAAATCCGCCACAATTGAAACTCACCTTCTCAATATTTTCTCTAATAGCATACTTGCAAGCCCACTGAAAAATCTCTGTAATATAGAGAAATCGGTTACAAACCCATCAATAATATATATATATATATATATATATATATATATATATATATATATATATATATATATATATATATATATATATATATATATATATATATATATAACAAAAATTTAGTATTGGTGGATTTTTTGACATTTTAATATTAGTAGTGTCGACGAGAATGCTATGTGTTCGACGTCGATTTTGACTAACTTTGGTCGAAATAGAGACACACTATGTTTGCTATTTTGATGAGACTGCTATGTGTTCGACGTTGATTCCAACCAATGTTGGTCTCAATTGCGACGAACTTTGGTTGCTTAGATAAAAGGTTTGGTCTACAATTCTTCTAGCTTCAAGAAATTACTTTGGCAAAGATTTAGTCGATAATTCAACCGCTAAGTAGGTCAAAATTTTGATGATGGACCCTATCAAATAATCGACGAAAAAAGTTTGACAACAGTTTGGGTCATCTAATTGACCAATGGGTATCAAAAATTTGACTAATCCTTGTCGAAAAATAGGGTAAAATTTACTAGTGAAATATAGTGTCGACCGAGCATCAGTAATTATTGAGTGACAGATAAATACCGAGTGAAGATAGTGTTTGCTGAGAAGTAAAGTTTTAGCGATGACTGAGTTATTCAGTAATGACCGAGGAGATGAACACAGTATTGACCGAGTGTCAGTAATTTATAGTTTGAGAAAGAATTGAGAACCCCAGCCGACATAGGTGAATTATTGGGATATGCAAAATGTGTTGACATTATTAATGAATGGTATGGAGCATTTAATGCATGGTAAATCATTTTCAAATTCAAAGAGAAGTTTGGAGATGTATCTAGAAGGAAAAGAAGGAGAACAAAATGATGGAAGGATTCAATGAATCTGACCTAAACCTAAGATCTACGGAAGAGATTAAGCGACAAAAGATTGGTCTAATTGATCAAGGAGGTAAAAGGATGACCTAATTGTGCGGTTATAAAATGAGTGGAAGAAGTTGATGTTATTGACTAATGGATCTAAGAAGAAGGCTGAAGGTGAAGTTGTGAAGAGCTGAACAGAGTTGTGGTAATTTCTTGAAGAGAATTCTGAGAGGATCAGAGATGGATATGGTAATGAAGGTTAGACAGTAAATCAACACATGAGTGAAGTGGATATGTATTTGCAAAGTGAGTTGTATATTTCAGATCAGAACCTACTGTTACTTTCTAACCATTATATTAATTAAATCCTTTAATCAAGGTTGACCTAATAGTCATTGTGTAAATCCTTTAATTGGGTCACACCTAACAGTGTTTATTGTAAACGTTTAACATGGTTGGCTTCTCACAGAGCTCACTTCATAAGAGTGAAAATTAGTAGCATGTTACTGGTGGTTTTTTCCCATATTGGGTTTCCACGTTAAATCCTGGTGTTATACTTGTGTGAATGTTATTTGATGTGAATGATGTTGAAAGTTTTATATTCTGCAAGTTTATTACTTTTGGACAGTGGACTGCAATTTTTATGTTACTGATATATGCTATAGAGACCAAGTGAATTGTTGATTAGATCTAAGTTTGTTGAAGAGATAGAAAGTTAAATTGGTACATCTGGACCTGAGGATAACTAATTCACCCCCCACCCCCCCCCTCTTAGTTATTCTCAAATCATTCTAACAAAAGGGATATATAAAATTGCAAATACCAAAGCCTATACTAGGAAAGTTGAGCTCTTAAATGATTAGAACAAAAAGATAAAGATAAAGTGGGAAAGTCTAAGATGCCCAAACATCAATATTACATCTAAAGTTGCAAGTCAGAAGGTGGTCAAATGGTCTGCACCAAAAGATGGAAGACTTAAACTCAACTTTAATGGGGCAACAAAATGGAATCCTAGGGAATAAAAATACAAATGCATCTTAAGAGATAGTAGAGGCAAGATGGTCTCTACCATGTGTGGTTATCTCAAAGTGACTACCAATAATAAAGCAGAAGCAATGACATTGGAAACAATATTAAAACATTGTGCTAAGTAGAAAATGAGAGCATTGGACATAGAAGGAGACTCCCCAATCATTATTAACGCATTCAAGAATGAAGCAATACCAAACTAGAAACTAAAAAAAAAGTGGAGATGATTTTGGAACACTTAAAATAGATACCAGATTACAAAATTTCAAATGTTTTTTAAGAGGCAAATAATCCAATTGTCCATATGGAAAACCTGGGGGTTAATTTGAAAAGAACTGAACAAAAAATTATCAATGTCAATGAATGGAAGGACCTTATATGGATCTTGAAGGATGATTCTTCTTGCCTCATTTCATGGGAAAAAGTTGGCATTGGATAAGTTGATCAATCTCCAGACAATCTCTATTTGATACTACATGCCCATACTCAGGAATGAATAACAAGTACCCAATCGATCTATCAACTAATCTCATGATAGATTGATTTTGATTCTAAATTGACCCCCTCTGGCCTTTGCATGTTTTCTATAATCAAGATGGAAAAAATACACTAGACAACAATCTAAATCAAGACTAGCAAGACACTAGCTTAGTGATAGTCATATCAAGCCTCGATGATGTTGTTACACTAATTGAATCACAAAAACAAGGAATGCCTATAAATTGGGAGTAGGTGTTCTCCTAATTAAATAGTGAAGGAAAATGGTCCAACATCTTGGTTAAGCTACTTGTGTAGGGAGGAAACTATCCAGGCCCACTGTTCATGCCTTTTCAACACCAACAATGAGTGGGTGTGGGATGCCTTAGGAGGTGGTGATTGTTTGTCTTGGGGGTCTCCACTAGTGTGATGGATTTTTATATGAACTTGTGATATGCCCATTAGTAGACATAATGGACACTAAGGAAGGCTGCATTGGGAAGATATCTGGATTCATTCGAGTGGTGGATGGTTAGGCCGTTGCCATTATCATACTGGAACTAGAGGTGGGTAAATTTGTGAGCATTTTGGTCATATATTTGAATAGTAAGTACTCACCCCTAATGAAGAGGGATTTGATTTAGAGATGCCAACATCCTCCTTCGAACAGACAAATAAAGAAATGAGGAAGATCTTCATTTAAAATGTGTGGGAAGTGTATTGAATGGGAGCAATCAACAAAAACCTGGCCCCTTTTTGCAAACTACGTGTGTGTGTGTGAATTTTGTACCTGATCTATAAACACAACACTTCAGTAAAACATTAGAGGTTAGTTGAAATCGAAATAATGCAATAAATGAAAAACTAAACTAACCAGGCGATTTACTACCTTCTAGTAGGTGCAAGTATGTATTCTCAGATTAGACTGAGATCAGTGACCTTGATGACACCTAAACAATGGATTTGAATGCAAAATATAGATATGGAATGAATGCAATTAATCTATTTTTTTGGATTTTCTATGCAATTATGATGAAAAATCTGATATGAGTTCTAAGCTAGATGAAATTGATCTATGATATGCAAATTGATATTTAAAAGTATCTAACAATGATATGCTAAATGATATGAAAAACTATGCAAAAATAATGAAAATCTCACAACAAATCGAATTCTTAAGATCGATTCTTTAGTCTCTAATTCAGCAGTGTGAGTGTGCAATTTGTGGATCAATTTTGGTAGAGTAAGTATGAAAACTTGTGAGATGATTTGTGAAGAGTTGAGCCTTGATTTTCCAGAAATCCAGGGCTTTGGGGATGCATGGAAAAAGCCATGAATCACTCTAGTTGATTTTTGAGTCAACAAGGAATTAAAGATAGTTAACTCACAAAAAAATCATGCAAAAATAGCTTTTTGATTTAAATCAGAAGTTGAGATCAACTTTTAACTCAAAAGAGAGTTGAGTTTATTTTTAAAACAACTTGAATTGATTTTCTGATTTAAAGTTTAACTATTTTTTTGGATGTGCATAATTAAATATGAATTAAATTAAATAAATAAAGTGATTTATCCTCAACTTAACTGATTTAAAAATAAAACAATTGATTTATGGGTTAATCAATTATTAAATCAAACTTTTATTCAAAAACTATATTATTAAATATGACAATTTTCTTTAATTAATTAAATAAGAATTTAATCAATTAGTCATAGGATATTTGATTTATTGTCAAAATGAAATAATACAATTTAGGAATAAATATAATTAAATCTAATTAAATAATTAAGTGGCAGTATTAAATCTAATTAATTAAATATTAAAAAATATTCAATTAATCAAACTTTAGGATAAATAGGATTTATTGCCAAATAATCATTAAATTAAATATAATTAAGACAATTATGAATATTACTAGGAATATTCCCCGATGCAAAATTTGAGATAATCAATTAGGATTCGATGATGTTTAGATGTACCTTAGGTTAGGATTTTGATATCGATTTTGTTTGATTTGATGATGTAGGAGGTTAATGAACTTATAGCCCATTTTTGGGGTATTACATTTTGCCCCTCTTTGAATTGATGTGTGAAGCGCAGTGGTTCAAAGACAGTCTGTGTATGATGTTGAAACTGATGTTTGAAATTGATATTGATATGAGATAGAAACTGATTGAAATTGATATGAAGATAATAGGTCTTGAATGACCAAAGATAATGTTAACTATAACATCAAATGAACCGATGATTGTGAAAAAGTGTCAAAATGCCTAATTTTGAACCTTATGATTGCGAAGAAGTGAGTGATCGATTTCAGACCCGATTGTCCTTGTATTGAATCACATTGGTATCACATCTGAACCCTTCAGGTACCGAAGAATCAAGGAAATAACACAATTGAACCGATAGTTACAAAAACTGATACAATTTACAAGATTAAGAGAATACCAGATTGATATGGATCTCGATGAATCTGAGTGATGATTGATTTGCCCCGATCGATGAGGTCTTTTTGATGAATCAGTAACTAGATGTGGTTGTTGTCTTGATTACTGAGGAAAGATATGATTTCAGCTTTAGATTACAGACTTTGAATGATATGCAATACCATGCCCCCTTCGAGATTAAAATTGAAATCTGACAAGAAAAGTCAGTGTTGAAGTTTAGAATCATGTTAATTGATTTGAGAAGTGGTTATACACATTCGAGAATGCATTCTGCATCGTTGGAGGGTCCAAAAGACCAAGTTTGACTAGGTTTGACCATGGGTTGACCATAGCTGACCAAGTTGAAATTTTGATAGTTTGATGTAAGATAATCAGTTAAGTTGAATTCTAGACTTCTATGATGATTGAAGGTTGATTATGCAAGTATTGAATAATATAAATGATCTCAAATTTCAATTTTGATCTCGAAAAAGGATTCTACTTGCTATTTCATTGGATGGACCTTCATGTTAGGTTTCAACTCTTGTTAGATTTGAAGATGTGATTGAAGAATCATTTAAGCATTGAAGTTTATCCAACCATTGTGAGATCATGCAAACATGCAAGATGCAAAGAGACATGCAGTATGAAATGCAACCTAAGACCTAGGACCTAGTCACTGATCATGTGTCGGTCATTCTCATTAATGAATTTTTTAGGTAACCGGATAAATCAATACAATGCCCACTAGTTATGAAACTATAGACATATGAATATTGATTTGTATGCGCAGGAATCAATACAACACCTACTAATTAGGAAACCATGGATATATGAATATTGATTTTGTTTTCAGAATGTTGGATTAGATATAAGCATCAAAGCATAAGCGCCAGGATGACCTGAATATCATGTCCATTTTGATATAGCAATTTGTATAAGCATCAAAACATAAATGTCGTGATGACCTGAATACGCCTTGCGTTACAAACACATCAAAAAGTCAAGAGATTATTCTAAATCTAATGTGAATTACCCTTAGTGACCCTTTATCATTCACATCCTTAGGTAAGATCGCAGTTCACAATAGAAGAAAGAATTCACTTAAAAAGATAATAGTTAGATCAAACGTCCTTGAATTTTCTAGGTATCAATGGTCGAGGTATGCATGGCCATCCAATTCAAGATAGAGGCTCTTATAGTCAGACACCATTTCAATCCAGAATTTCTAAAGTTGTTAGATTTTCACATACAAGCAGAAGACAAAGAAAAGATTATGCCCCCAGTCATCACTCTCTAAATCCTATAAAGGACATCATCGAAGAGCTCAAAGAGACACAATATGCAAAAAAATCTCAATGTGAATCAGTAAGCATACAAGGAGATAAAAGCATGAAAAAGCATAGATTGTTTTCAGTTTGTGTTTGATGTTTGATTGCATTGTTGTAGATGCAAAATCCTTTCTGGAGACAAGACAGACTAACTGACTCAAATGAAGCTTCAAAGGACTCTAACTGGATATGAAACACCTAAGATACATTGGAGGCCATAGGATATGACATTGATTGCCCTTAAGTTTGAACATTGATAGGGTATAGACGCTTGAGCTGATTGGCATACAGATTGACTTATTGAAAATAAGAATGCAGAAACAAATCAGGAGATATGTACGAACTAAAGCAAGACTGAAAGCTAGGAAAGACCAAGATTGCACTGATAGATGGAGCATTTTGAAACAAGTGGCACCCGTTTGCCCAATTTTTACCATCTTGGAAGAGATTCTATTTTTGCTACCAAGGCACCTGTTTCCAGGTTTTCACCAAGGCACTTTTTCTATTTTTTTTTTAATTTTTCATTTTTTAAATTTTTTTGATATTTTTGATATTTTTAATTTTTTTTTGTGAATCATCAAAGTGCCTATTGCTAGGTTTTCACCAAGATGTTCATTTTTTCAGGACTTTTTCAAAATTTTAAGATTTTTTCAGGACATTTTAGCATACACTGAATGTCTTAGGCATAGAATTTCTTCATATGGAGAACATTGATTGGTTCTCGAAGCTGTTCTCCTTCAGTCATTGAGAGTTGATAGGCAATAGAGCCAAAAGTAGAAGTGATTACAAAGGGACCCAACCAGTTGGGTTCAAACTTCCCCTTGCGTTCTCTATGTGATTGATTTTTAGGATTCTCTCTCAAGACTAGATCACCAACCTGAAATTCTTTGTGTTTGACTTTCTTGTTGTAACCTCTAGACATTCTCTTCTAATATACTCTGAGATGATCATACGTTGCTTTTCTGTGCTCATCTAGTAGTTCAAGTTTTTGCAACCTAGACACTCTATAGTCATCATCAATTACTAGATCATGCATTCTGATTCTTAGTGATGGGATTTCAACCTCAATAGGCAGTACCACTTCAGACCCATAAACTAAAGTGAAAGGTCTAGCCCCAATAGGTGTTCTGATACTGGTTCTGATACTAGTTCTAATACTTATTCTCATACTAGTTTTGATACTTGTTCTGATACTTGGTATACCTGATAGCATCTTTTTCCATTGCAAACTCCCAAGCAAGATCATATCGTGCAGTCCCAATGTCTAGCAAGGTGGAGAACAAGAGGGATTAGAAAATTGGTCGAAGAGATGGAAGACAAGATAATGAAGGAGAATGAAGGGAAGAAATCCTCAAGGGAAAACTTCTCAAGAATACCCAAGCTAGGGAAAAATTATCATGTAAAGCACATTTGGACAAGCAATGAAAGGCCAGCATAGGATAAGTCACAAAAGCGTAATGCAAGAGTAGGAAAGGATGGAGTCCAAAGGAGTAGACATGTCAAGAGGCTTCATAGCATTGTGTTTTACTCTTTTTTTGTTATTAGATCAAGACCAAAGGGGAAAAGGATGGCGAAAGGCTAGAATGAATGGAGGAAAATAAATATGAAGGCTAAACATGAATGGAATGAAAGTAAGATCATCGTAAGATAGCTCACAAGATAACCAAATGTTCATGTATAGATCAACATTGTCAAGATCAAAGAGAGAAGATGAAATTGATGAAATATGTAGAAAAACTACGCATGATGCCTGATTGCTAGGTTTTCATCACGGTACTTATCCAAGGCGCCACAAGGGAGTGGTTTTCACCATAGGATGAATTTATTTCTCTTTACTTTTGCTACCAAGGCACCTGTTTCCAGGTTTTCACCAAGGCATGTTTTCAATTTTTATTTTTATTTTTTGGAAGAAGGCAAGCTTTTTAGATAATGCTCCTTGAAAGGATAAACTGGGATATGCCAAGGATTCAAATGATATGCTCAAAGATGCTGATAGGGAAAGGAATATGGAAGAGAAAAATGGAGGATAAGATTTTATGTAAAGTGAGTGAGGTTAGAAGATAGGAGGAATAGGCAAATGAGGAAAAAAGATAGAAGGTAGAAGGATAATGAATGGAAGGATTGTGAAAGGGTAGATCGAAAGGAAGGCAAGATCAACATCAACACACACCTTAAAGGGTGGTGAGAGGATGTAGGAAATGTGAATGAAGGAATACATGAAGGAATATGGTGAATGGATAGCAGAGGTTGAGGTTTAGGCGCATGGAATGGAAGAATATTTTTGGAAGGAGATGAAATGGAAGCCTTTGGAAGCTTGAATGTCAATTTCACTTTTTTCTTAACACCAAACTCTTTCAAGAGAGACTTTGGAATCCATATAGCTGTAGGCTTTTTATTTCCTTTTGATGATCTAGAGAGAATATCTTCAATGATGGATTTTGGAACCCATACTTGTCTTGTAGTTTTTTTTTAGATATCTCTTTTGACTTTATGCCTCCATGTCGATTAGAGGAGACATGGTGATCTTTTTTTTTTATGGATTCTTGTATTGCTTCTTTTTCTTGTATTGAACATTCAAGTTACTTCCAAAAGAGTTGGGACTTGTGGAAGGAGGATATGACTGGTTTAAATGGGTGGGTGAATGAAAAGGATTGAAGGGTATGCATCTATGTTGATCTTGAGGAAAGATGGGAGATGGAGGGATGTAAGGACCCAAGATGGATGGTGCATTAGGAGAGTTATTGGGGAAAGTGAAGGGACATAAGGACCTAAGATGGAAGGTAGATGTGAAGCCCTTAGTATTGGTGGAGGAGGTCCAAGGATGGACATGGAAGATACAAAAGGATAATCAATAAGTTCATCAGCATCTATATGACAACCAAGGATATCAACATCTTTAGAGTGAGCATTAGAATTTTCAATAGAATTGTGGACATCTTGAATATGAGCACCTTCTTTGATAGGATTGTTCAAAGCTTGCAAAGACTTAGGAAGAGTAGAAAGTGGAAGCGAAAATGGAGTGGTAGAACAAGAAGATGGAAGACTTTGATCTTGAAAAGGATCTTTGGATAACATAAGCACATCATTTTTCTCTTGATTTTCAATAGGCTTAACATTGGAAGTAAAAATACCATTTTTACCAACCTTAATGGAAGTATCATCTTTGGAAAGTGCAAGTGTAGTAAGGTCATTTTGATTGTCAATAAGCTCAATAGTGTGAGTAGTAGCCTGATCTTGCTTAGGAGAAGACTTAAGACATGGTGGAATGCATGAAAAAGGGTGTGCATGATCAAAAGAATCCTGAAGCGGACAAGAGACATCATGAAAAGGATTGGATGACATGGAGGTTTCTTGATCTTGATCTTTCTTTATGTTATTTTCTTTATCATTTTTAGAGTCCTCTTGACATGGAGTCACTTCTAAGGACAAGGAAGCATGTTGGGATTGTATGGAAGTAGGGGATGGAAGGGAACCATCACAAGAAAAAGGTTCAACATTAACATGATCTTGCTTGAGAGTGTGATCTTCATTTTTAGAATGAGATTTCTTAGAAGAGAGATCCTTGTAGTATTGATGTTTATAATTAGCGCAGAAAGCTTTCTCTTATTTAAGTGAAATAGATGGATCATCTAGGTATTGTTCACATAAATCATCAAAGTCTCTTTCAAAATCAGAATCATATGGATCACCATCACGATCTATCCAATGTGACATCCCATTTCCAATAAGAAAGAGCACATGAGGAGGACTCTTGGGAGCAGAGGTGTCTTAGGTATCATTATATTGTCCATAATCATAGTCATCATAGTCTCCAAAGATGGATGTGTCACTCTTCGTGGAAGAGGTATCATAAGGGTTGTCACATTGCTCACATTCTATTCGGGGGCATGGTGACATGTACAAGTCTTTATCAAATGGAAAAGGGCATAGAGCTTCCATGGAGAACTCTTTAGGGTCCTTTTCTTTCTCAAGTTTGTTAAGTTTGACTTGCATAGCGTACATTTGTTTCATCATAGCTTGGATTAAAATTTCTTCCTCATGGGTACTGATTCTTTGAGACATGTTAGGAGTTTTAGGACTCCCTGGGATAGATTGAGGTGGAGTTTGTTGAGTAGTCAAAGGTATGATATGCGATTCTTCTTCCAATTTCTTATGTGAGGAAGCTCTAGTTCCCACCATTAACCTTGGATGACGCAAAAGAATAAGATACAAATGACTGAAAAATGATTTGATTCAAGAAGATCTGATGACGCAACCTTGTCAAGGTTTGATTGATTGAAGATTGGATTAGATGTAGATGAAGGAGGCTGTGCCCTAGATGTATGGGTAGATTCCCAAAAGATAGCGGACATGAGTTCACCACACTTAGTCATTTTGATGATTGATTGAAGATTGATAGCTATGACAAGGTTTTGACACAAGATGAAAAAGACTCAAATCGATTAAACAGAAGGCTAAATCAGATTCAAAAGGCCACTTTAGGAAAATGATTGGATTCGTTATAGGCTTTGCTCTACTTCCAACACAATGATTTGTTTGACAGATTCCAAGATGTGTTTCTCAACTCTAGACATGCAGTTTTAGACAATGTGCAATAGGAAAATAGGCATACAAACCCTAGACAAAAATTAGATCTAACAGAAAGTTGACCAACTAACAGTAATAAGCTCTTTGTTTTGCAAATTTCAAGACAAGTTCATGTGAGAGAATGTTGTTTCACGCGAGGAAGTACCAGGTTGCGCACGAGAATGTGTTGTCTCGTGTGAAATAATACTCAAAAAGCTAAAATCTCGCGCGATAAAAGGACATAGTTTGACAGTTGTGGCACAAATTTCAAGGTATAGATTTCAAGACATAGTGCTGGCTATTCTCTGACAGAATATTCAGTTCTCAAACCAAAAAAGGATTTTTGCTTCAATTTTGCAATTGTTGAGTGTTTCAGTATCAGATTGTTTACAAAATTGTCTGTCCAAATTTGAAGATGATACTGGATTGATTCGTTCTTAGTAACTAGATAGATAAATAGGCATGCAAAACAACAAGCAAGTGATTCCAAGCACATCTGAAAATAATGAATAGGGGACAAAGCAACCCTGCGCATGAACAATCAAGTGACTGAATGTGCTAATCCGTAAGAGTGCTAATTGTGTATGTTCCAAAAAGTTTTGCAAAGATGCACATATTCCTAGAAAATGAAAATTTGGCCTCACTAAGGTTTTTAGTAATGGTTTGACTCTGCAACTTTTATGATCTCAAGAGGGCGAACTCCAATCCAGGCGCACCGAGGTTTTGACATAGTCCAAGAACTTAATCTTCAGGATTTGCTAGGGAGATTTGACAGTCCAACAAGAGACCACACCTGTGGAGATTTCTTCCACAAGGACATTTATATAGCGGTTGTCACTACCACAACAAAAATGGCTATTACCGCTTGAGGTTCCATCAACGTGGTTGACCTAATTAAGGGAATGTCCACTACAGTTAACCCTCTCTAAAGGTGACTCACAAAATATACCACAGGGGGACTAGATCATATTCAAGGATCTGGGTTTCTGGTACTATCCAAAAAGGAAGTAGAGCATAATCCCCTAGCCTCTTCACTTCACCAAAACAAAGCAGATAGATTAATCCAACAGGCTAAGACTAAGATTATCTCACAAAGATCTATGATGTCAACCACTCATGATCTATCAACCTCTCCGGAGAGAGAATGTATCAATTAGAAGCTGAAGACACACAAATCTAGTATAACGTGAGACTCCCTCAGTATCCTCCCTACCTACAAGGGTTCCTTCATTGAGAAGAGTTTCACTAGAAACCCACTCTCTCAAGAACCACGAATAGTGTTCATAGGGCCTAATTACTACGTGTAACAAAGATGCTGAAAAGTAAATCTATGTTCATTTTTATAGCCCAAAATGAAGTATATGATATGAAAGTGATAAGAGTCACACAAGCTTGACACGTGAGAGTTTATTTTAATCCAAATTGAAATATTATCAGCTTGAGAAGAATACCTTAGGTCCAATGCTCTACAATCCAGAATTTAGCACACATTCGAAAGTACAAAATCAAGACAAATCAACAACAAACTGTAAGTGTTAGAAATCAATAATCTGAAAGTACGGATTCACAAATTTTGTGTCTCTGTAGCAAAATCTCATGCGTGTCAGGATGTGGTCCTGCGCGAGGAAACACTGTCTCACGCGATGAAGGATGAAATCTTGCGTGAGGAACTACAGTCTTGCGTGACAAAAGATGAAGTCTAGCACGAGGAAGTGCTGAAACTAGCAAAACTTTGCACGGAACGATAAAAAATCTCATGCGAGAATCCATGCAGAGATGTACAGAAGTACGGACAAAAACTTAAAAATCATAGTTTTGATAGAAAAAGTGCTAAAAAACAAAAAATAACGTCGTGTAGAGTATACCAGAACCCTTGAAACCCTTAACCTCAAAAGATAGAAAATTGATAAAAATGAAGGGAAACCCATTTAAGGGCCCCACGATGGGCGCCAGAGATGTGTGTGTGAATTTTGTACCTGATCTGTAAACACAACACTTCAGTAAAACATTAGAGGTTAGTTGAAATCGAAATCGTGCAATAAATGAAAAACTAAACTAACCAGGCAATTTACTGCCTTCTAGTAGGTGCGAGTATGTATTCTCAGATTAGACCGAGATCAGTGACCTTAATGACACCTAAACGAAGGATTTGAATACAAAATCTAGATATGGAATGAATGCAATTAATCTATTTTTTTGGATTTTCTGTGCAATTATGATGAAAAATCTGATATGAGTTCTAAGCTAGATGAAATTGATCTATGATATGCAAATTGATATGTAAAAGTATCTAACAATGATATGCTAAATGATATGAAAAACTATGCAAAAATAATGAAAATCTCACAACTCAAATTCTTAAGATCGATTCTTCAGTCTCCAGTTCAGCAGCGTGAGTGTGCAATTCGTGGATCAATTTTGGTAGAGTAAGTATGAAAACTTGTGAGATGATTTGTGAAGAGTTGAGCCTTGATTTTATAGAAATCCAGGGCTTTGGGGATGCATGGAAAAAGCCATAAATCACTCTAGTTGATTTTTGAGTCAACAAGGAATTAAAGATAGTTAACTCACAAAAAATCATGCAAAAATAGCTTTTGATTTAAATCAGAAGTTGAGATCAGCTTTTAACTCAAAAGAGAGTTGAGTTTATTTTTAAAACAACTTGAATTGATTTTCTGATTTAAAGTTTAACTATTTTTTTGGATGTGCATAATTAAATATGAATTAAATTAAATAAACAAAGTGATTTATCCTCAACTTAATTGATTTAAAAATAAAACAATTGATTTATGGGTTAATCAATTATTAAATCAAACTTTTATTCAAAAACTATATTATTAAATATGATAATTTGCTTTAATTAATTAAATAAGAATTTAATCAATTAGTCATAGGATATTTGATTTATTGTCAAAATGAAATAATACAATTTAGGAATAAATATAATTAAATCTAATTAAATAATTAAGTGGCAGTATTAAATCTAATTAATTAAATATTAGAAAAATATTCAATTAATCAAACTTTAGGATAAATAGGATTTATTGCCAAATAATCATTAAATTAAAGATAATTAAGACGATTATGAATATTACTAGGAATATTCTCCGATGCAGAATTTGAGATAATCAATTAGGATTCAATGATGTTTAGATGTACCTTAGGTTAGGATTTTGATGTCGATTTCATTTGATTTGATGGTGTAGGAGGTTAATGAACTTATAGCCCATTTTTGGGGTATTACACTACGAGAATCCAAGGACAACTAGCTCTCGATTGCAAGTGTGGTAAGGGTAGTGGAGATCAAGATAAGACTGGTTGTGATCTATAGTTTTCTCATAAATAATTGAGTATATTACTTAGTGTTGTGAGGTCATTTTAAGAATGTAGTAGTTCATTAAACAGGAGTGTAAAAATTTGAATGTAATGGGAGCTATCCCCTTTTGATAGCACTTATCTATAAAATACACACACACACACACATTATGTATGTATACATGTACATGTGTGTGTGTGTGTGTGTGTCTATATATATATATATATATATATATATATATATACGTGCGTGTGTGTACAAACACACACACACATATATATATGTGTGCGTGTGTGTGTAATATACACACACATAAATTTATTATAGTTTATAATTATACATATTATTAATGATATAATATAAGAGTTGTTCCCCTTCTCATCATTTCTCTATTCTTCTCCTTATGTCTCCCCCTTTTTATATATTTATCTCTCTCACCACCTCTATCTTTCCAAAGTTGTATCTATCTTTATATCTCTCCTATCTTTATCACTCCCTCTTTCTATCGCTATCCCTTCCACTCTCCCTATCACTCTTAGTGACATGCACCAACTTATACCATCAAAATAACCAACCATACTCAAAAGTATCTAACAAAAAACATTTGTGTGTGTGTGTGTGTATAATTTCCTACATCTTTATCATTCTATCACTCTACCTCCCCCCTCACTGTCTGGACCCCCCCCCCCTCTCTCTCTCTCTCTCTCACACACACACACACACACACCCAATTTCTTTCTCCCCCTCTTCCTCTCTCCTCCCATCTCTCCCTCTATATATATTTATACATCCCACTTCCTCTCTCTCTCTCTCTCTCTCTATTGACCTTATTTATTGCACAAATGTATACAAAAAAGACCACTTTTATAATTGAACTTCCTTATCTCTCCCTCTTTCCCTATTGCAATCATAAAATAAGTGTGTTGGTAATGGACCTTGATTATCTTTTGAACTCAAATGTTTTGTTTCAGTCATGTTCAGATCCATGTAAGTGGACAGATGATAGTCGATTTGAAGCTATTAGTTCTTCATGATAGTCGATTTGAAGCTACCAGTTCTTCATTGAAACTTTTGTTGCATGAAAATATCATTTGCTATATGGCTTATTAATTGATCTCTTGTACTACATAATGCATACAAAAAATAGATAAATTTAATTTCCTAAACAACCTTCCATCTCTCCCAATCTATATATTTACATCTCTCTCACCCCCCTCTATATTTTCCAAATTATATATATATATATATATATATATATATATATATATATATATATAAACTAAATCACGGAACTATTTATGACATAATCAAACCCAAATAAAAAAAAATGTTGAATTGAATCGTACTAGCCTCTATTGGGGGACCTTTGAAATAACATGACCAAAACCTGTTGCCTTATCGCTTGGCCACGCCCCATAGACAACTATAATTCCCCCCCTTTTGGGCACAATAATAGAAGGAAATCTTTCTTCTTCTTCTTCACTTTCGTCACTTATCTGTATTTTTTTATAAAGTTTTAAAATAGCTTTCTACTTCCCGTTATACCAATCGTAGTATGTATCATACTCATGTATCACGTACCACATCTTGCTCTCTCTATCTATCCATCTCTTCATATCACTCACTACTTCTATATCTCTCTACTTCTCTATCATCTCTCTATTTCTCTCCTCCCAAGTCTCTCTCTCTCTCTCTCTCTCTCTCTCTCTCTCTCTCTCTCTCTCTCTCTCTCACACACACACACACACACACACACACACACACTTTTTCCCTCCCTATCTTTATCTCTCATTCTCTTTCTTTACTTGTCTCTATCACCTCCCCCCCCCCTCTCTCTTTCTCACACACACACACACACTTTTTCCCTCCCTATCTTTATCTCTCATTCTCTTTCTTTACTTGTCTCTATCACCTTCGCCCCCCGCCCCCCCCTCTCTCTCTCACACACACAACCCTCTCTCATCCTATTTCACCATATCTATTTATCTATCTCTACTTATCTCTATTTATATGTATCTCCATCTCTTTAATCTCCCCCTCTCTATGTTAGTCTATCTCATCATCTATATCTCTCTCTATATGTCCTCTCCCTCTTCCTCTCCATCTGTTTATCTCTTCATGTATGTATATGTATATGTGTATGTGTATGTGTAGGTGTGTGTACACACTTGTCCCTCTACCTCTCTCTCTATTTCTCCTTCTCTCTCCTATCTTCATCTCTACCTCTTTCTTCTTCTCTCCCCCTCTCCTCTAAACATGCCTACCTATCTCTATCCATCCATCTCTCTCCCTTTCCCTCTCCCTCTTCTTAGACCTCTATATTTGTATCTCTTTGCCTCTTTATCTCTCTCCATATTTCTTATTTCATCACTCGTTATATTTATTGCATTATCTCTCCAACTCTCTCTACCCCTATATCTTTGGACCTTAATTATCTTCTTGAACATGCTGATAATGGAGCTTAATTATCTTCCTTATTCAGAGGTCCTTCCAATTGGCATCATGTATTTTGCATAAATGTATGTAAAAAATATACCAAAATCTTACTTAACTAACAACATTCTATACCTCTTAAGCCTACCTATTGCACACCAAGATACAATTGCTAATAACTATTCTTGAAAAAAGAATTCATAACCACATAATTGTGATTACATCATCTACATAAACCGATGAGAATTGTATTTGGTAAGCCCCTTCCCTTTGGAATGAATGCCAATGTGAATGTTTTCCTTAAAGCTATAAGCTATTTTCATCCTTAAAACATTAGCAAAAGGAAAATTAGAAGCTTCTGCTCCAGCGTGCACGTGAAAATATAAATGTACTTTCACCGTCTTCACTTTTCGCCACGTAATTGATGGAGAAGTCCCCCTATGACATAAGCAATGACGTCACTACATGCAGATGATTGACCATTACAAACCTTCATACGTTTCTTCGCAGACTTCAATTCTCACCCAATCACTTGAACACATGGTGAAATGTGTCTACAGCCATAACCACAAACGACTTAAAACTATATTATTTTATTCGTCACATTAGGTAACCACAAATATTTGTATTTATTTTTACATAAAAATTACAAATTAGTTTAGATTTTGTTTTGAAGTATCTTAGTTTTAGGACACTTTTCAAATTTTGTTTACGGTTAAGCATTGAAATTATAGTATTTTTTCTATTTATATTATAGAATTGAAAAGTGACTTTTTATTTATTTATTTAGACATTCATATAATTTACTTTAACTTTTATGATTTATAACATGTGAATTTTGTAATTCATTGATTTTTTATGTAAGAGACATTTGATTTTTGTCAATTTTAGCTAATGATTTTATTTGTATGATACTTTGTATTTAAAGGATTGTTTCTTTTCTATTCGTGTGGTTTCTTTTTCATTGAATTAGAATCAAATGTATGATAGGATTTTAAATATGTTGAAATATGTGAAACAACATAGGATATGATTTGTCTTACATTTACTTTTCTTTTTATTGCTCAATTCTCTTTTGAATTTCTCACGGTGGAGTTGTATCCCTCATATATTGATTCTTATTATACTTTTCAGTCTCATAGGCCGGTTTTGACCTTATAGATTCAATATCATTATTGACCCATTCTCATTTGTTATAATTATTAATATATTTTTTCATATAATTAAGAAAAAAACAATTTTGGTATAAACATTTTATTTAACTTTTTTATTAGAAACATCTACTTAGAATAAGTGTATCTATTGAACCACAAACTAAACGTGTTATTAAATTAATAATATAAAATAAAACTTATTTGGATTTACAAGCTAAAACTAATATTAATTTAAGGTAAATGACCTATTAAGACAAGGCCACATAAAAGAGAAAAAGAGACCAAAATTTGAGGTATCATGGCAAGATGAGAACTTAATAAAACCATGGATTGATGTCTTTGTCCAATTAGAGTTTCCCATACCAAGCCCACATCAATCTCAATAATTATTTCTTTGTCCAAATTACCATTTTTTGTTAACCATCTCCACTCATCAATGTAGCTTATCCACTAAATGGATTGACACCCACTAACTACTACCACAAAAAACCACATCTACACTGGCTACCCTTACTTCCTAAGGTTGTTGCCTCTACACTTACAAACAACCAAATTGGGCCAAAAACTTGCCTACCAAATATTAAGAAAAAATCCTCAAAATAGGTCAATGAAGGCCTACAAGATGCCCAAACAATAAATTAATGACCAAAAGGAGGATTTTACAGGGGTGAAACTACCCTTTGCGATTTTTCTTTTTTCTTTTTTTTTTTGCAATTTTTGTACAACTATTCCATATAGCTCAATAGGGTGTTGTGCATCAAAACTCATAATCTTTAATTTATTAGACCTTTTGGATGCAATTTTATGACGCTTGATTTGCTTTTGAGGCACCTATTTTTTTTATCATATTCACCCTAAGGTGTAATAGCTACGTTGAGAAGGATATATGTGTGTGTGTGTGTGTGTGTGTGTGTGTGTGTGTGTGTGTGTGTGTGTTGGATTCATAAAAAAAATGAGATGAAACTTGCAATTCAATGTTTTGATATCATGTTGGAGTGGCAAACAATGAACACAAGATTTAGAACTTCCACAAATGAATCAAGCACAATAGATTAGCTAATTAATTATCACAAAATGTTTAAATGTACAATAAACTCTTTGTGTAAATATAGGACAAAGAGGAAGCACCATGATGAAACAAAAATACTAACCAACCCTCCAAGAAATGTGAGACATGTAGAACACTTGGGACAAGAATGAGAGCATGTTTCAAGTGTGTATGAGGTGAGCTTACTAAAGCACTACATGAATTAGGATTAATAGGTACATATGAATTAGATAAAAGATACATAGATGGATAAAGATACTTTTCATATTAACAATTGTATTATTATAATTATAAAACATATGATAAACCATATTCTACATCTAATTATAAACTACCTATTTATATTCTTTATTTAAATTTTCAAACATAAATTTTCTTTTTTGAAAATAGTTATTTATGAAAAATGAAGGCAAATTATTTGTTTACATTATCCTATAAATTTATTTTCACTAAGTAAAAAAAAAATGGAGAAGGGCCCTCAAATAAATTGCCTTTCAACAAACCATTGGCCTCCCATCAAACCACATTCTCCCTATATTCTAGATGGTGTTGAAATGAAGCCAACATGTACATAGGTATTGATATGGGGACTTCGATTCGGCTGCATAAAAGTTCACACCTCAAAAATCAAAAAGTCCCTTGTAATCTCCTTGCCCCCAATTCAAATCCGACATTCTAGAGATTTGCAGTTTTCTCTCTCATCCCAAACTCCTGGTCCAGAATCGAAGCTTCCTACAACAGTAACGTACCGACCCAATACGCTTTCACATTTTACTAATGTAGCAAAAGCTCTCACTGTTCTTCTATATAAACCCATTAACCATTTCAGTGAATCTCACAACTCGCACACTTTCGCTCATTGTTACAGTGAACCATCTATAGGGTGTTGTTTATCGATCAATTGAGGAATAAACGGTAACGAAATTTATCCATTTCGATCTGGGTCCTCTCTATTTTCTCCAAATCCCAAATTTTCTACCATGGGTGGCAATTCATCAGAAGGGCATGCTAATGTCTATGATTTTACAGTCAAGGTACGTTCAGATTCCACCTTGTACTATTAAATTAGAAATTGCTCTCATGGTTTTTGTAACCCTGGGGTTTAAATTGCACGCAAAAGTCATACCCTTATGTTTGTAATGTTTAATTGCAGGACATTAGGGGCAACGATGTGGATCTCAGTATTTACAAGGGGAAAGCTCTACTTATCGTCAATGTTGCTTCTGAATGGTATTTTTCACTAAATTTCGTCAATAGGGTTTTGTTTTGTATATGTTGGTTTTGCTTTCGTTTTTTTCGCTCTGTATAAGTGCTTCTGACTGGGATGTAAAACATTGGTGGGCGGTTTGGGAAAGTGGGTGACTGCCACACCTTCATTGGTATTTTTGTATCGTTGTCCCATTTTCAAACTTTTGATGATCGATGGTTTATGATTTTTGTTTTGGCAGTGGATTAACTACCTCTAACTACAAGGAGATGAATGAATTGTATGCAAAGTACAAAGAGCAAGGTGATTCTCCATGAATATAATAACTTTCTCTCTCTTTAAACCTTTTGTTTACTTTTCTGCATTAGCTATATGGTTTTGTGCACTCTTCAATGGGTAATGATCTTCAGGGGCCATTAGATGTCTTAAAATTGGATTAGTTTATGTAAGATGCTGTAGTGCAATTCTCACTTTATGGGGTCAATTACTTGCGCTTTTTAAGGATGTGTTTATTTCTAAATGCCTACATTCTGAATGTGTATGTGACATGTCTTGCAAGTGTTGCTAATGATTCAAAAATTTCATCTAGAATGCTGTTCAAACACTGAGCATAGCCTGGGGATAGTTCATAGAATGCAAATTGTACGTGACGGAATTATGCAAAGAATGATTCAGAACTGGAAGCTTGATCTACTAGAAATTTTCATTCATGGGTCTTGATAAGATCTTTCTATTTAGTGACACCTTTGTGAGAGGACTAATTTATATAGAATTTTCCAGTGACTAATGGATGATGCATGTAGCCTTTGCAGTTCAAACACCGAGCATAAACTAGGGAAAGTTCATAGAATGCTGTAATTTATAAGTTATGTTTGATAATTCAGTGTTTCTCATCAATCAATCAAGCAAATAGATAGATAATTAGTAGATCTAAGAAAAACAGCTTAGCTCATTCTTTTCCAAAAAATCTGTTGAATGCATATAGATTATCAGCAATCCAATCTTTTGAAATGTGTTGAAAAGATAAGCCCCCAAAATTCGTTCTTGCCCTTCAGCTTGGTGCTTGTATCTCCTAACACTGCTCCTTAAGGTCACGTGAAATCATTGTAGATTGAGGCTTCAATCTAGGGCATCTTGATGTCCCGAGAACTATATCATTGAGCAAAGGCTAGGAAATGTGAAGTCAATTCGAAATATTGAATTCAATGCTTTTTTTCTCCATAGAAATGAATTTTTAGAATGGTTTTCAACTTGTAGAAAAAAATGGAATTGCTTTAGCTTGAGATCATTATAAAAAATTCAATGGAATCTACTTACACTTGTTAAGCTCATCAATAGCTATTAGTCATTAATTTCTTTTATATTGGATCTCAAAAGCCATTTGAAACATTGAATTCAATGTTTTTTTTCACTATAGAAATGAATTTTCATGGATGATATTTAACTATTAGAAGAAAATGGTGAGATTGTTTTGTCTTGAGAACATAATCAAGAATTCAATGGAATCTACTTACACTTGATTAAATTCATCAATAGCTATTACTCTGTAATTTCTCTTAAATTGGATTTCAGACATTTATTTATCATCTTTATATTTTTTTAACAATATACAGTTTTCTGGAAAACTTTTTGCAGGACTAGAAATACTGGCCTTCCCATGCAATCAGTTTGCTGGGCAGGAACCAGGTGACAATGAGCAGATTGCAGAAGTGGCATGCACTCGTTTTAAAGCTGAATTTCCAATCTTTGACAAGGTCAGCATATCACTCCTATTTTGTTATTTTCATGGTTATTTTGTTTTGTTATTGATGTGAATTCGTCTGTCATAGAAGAATCAATCTTGTAATAAATAGCTTATGTCGTATGCTTACTGGAATTTTAGTATTTATATTGCACTTCTGTGATGCAGGTTGAGGTCAATGGTGATAATGCAGCTCCTATCTATAAGTTCTTGAAATCAAGCAAAGGTGGTTTTTTGGGTGACAATATCAAGTGGAATTTCACCAAGTTTCTGGTGGACAAAGATGGAAATGTGGTTGATCGATATGCTCCAACAACTTCTCCACTGAGTATTGAAGTACTTAACAATCCCTCTTTTGTAGTTTCATACCTTCTATATACTTTCTTATGATGATTAATTGTTTGGGCCTTTGTTGCATGTCAATCATAACAACAGCAAAAACCTATGTCTGGACAGCAAATGTTTGATGTGGCAACAAGGTACATGCCTCAAGACAGACTCTAATATTTGCTTTTTGTGTTTGCAGAAAGATATCAAGAAGATCCTAGGAACTGCCTGATCCTTCAGAAGCAAAAACATTACAGCCTTACTATAGAGTCCACATAGAGCTAAGGAATAAGATGCAGAAATCCATATAGATATGATTCTGATTACAGAACAAGGCTGTAGCTGAAGATGTTAGGAATTTCCAAGTTGTAACCGCTTAAAATTCTTTTTTGGTAGTGCTATAAGTCTCATTTCTTTCACATGGTTTGAACTATACCATAAATAAGGGTTGTATTTTAAATACCATCATATATTTTCCCAGCAGAAGAGCAATTTAATTTCTTTAGCATCACATGCACTCTAAATAAGGGTTGTATTTCCAATCCCATTATATATTTTCTTAGAAGAAGTGCAATTTAATATATCAAGGATCACAAGCAATTTTGTTTTGCTAGTTTCCTTAACTGGTAAAGATGTTTATCATGCTTTTATGATTAATAATTTGCAAGCTGTCCGTGGATTGTACTCAGCATATTGTGTGCTTGGTCACTTTTTTTTGTCAAACGAGACATGATGCAAGATGCCCTGTTTTATTTTTCTATCTTATATTCTCATTGTGAAAAAAAAATTAGGATTATGAGGTCTATGAATAATGGAAGCACATACAAACAATTAGCACGTGGAAAGGAAGGAACACTTTTAAAGGGTACAAGGAAATATGGGTAATAGGAGAGCTTATTTCATCAGACTAATGAATAGTAGAACTTGAACTTTCTGGAATTATGTGAAATCTCATCCTTTCAAAATGACATATGGTTGATACCTTTGAGTCCATACCAAATTAGCAGATCTGCAAGTCATTGAAGTGATGTCTTATCATAGGACATAAAAAGATATTTGATGGTTGGGATTTACAGTTACTACTTATTGAAGGATCATAAGGATGCAGTTTCATAGCTTATTTGATAAACGTTAAAATGCATTTGATTAAAATTTAAAAGTATTAGAAACAAATTACAATATCAAAATTTGAGCGAAATAGCAGCGAGGTTGAAATATATTAAAGGGATGTTACAAAACATATTTTAAATTCACAAACAAATCTACCAGAACCAAAGACATTGTATGCATCTACATTTACCAATTTCAATGTGGCATTAGCTTGTAGAATATATTGGCCTTAGCCAAACATTGGTAGCAACCATTCTATAGCTTGTAACACAACCATTCTATAGCTTGTAACATGACTCTGCATAAGTTTTACTTCTAATCCATGCCCACCCCATATCTAATTTTCCCTCTGTATAATTCCTGGCACTTTAAAGCTCAACGGGGACTATTTGAGACTTCTTTATAGGATCTTTTCATTTTATATATGGGCTGGAGAATAGAAGCTTCAAGTGTAGGCTTATTCTTTTGTTTATCTTTGGATTTTTTTTTGATGTGTATTGATTTTGCGACATCATTTGGGGTGAAAAACACTTGATTGAATTGGAACGGTTGTTTCTGTAGCCCCAAGCTAGTTTTGAATAGTAGTTGATGGACCCTGGAATGTGGTTGTCATTTCGAGCTGGTTCTACGTGTGATGAGGTTTCCGTTTGTCTGCATATGCCCTATGATATTTATCCCCAGTCTGTGGTGCTTTACCTTCAAAGTTTGCCAGTTTTTTCTCTTTGGTAAGGATAACTGATTGTTGTGGAGGTTCTGAATAAGTTATGATCTATTTGGATAGCTTGTTAAGTCTTCTGGTTGATGTGCTTAGCAAACCACATACCTAGCCATCACACAACCCATATGGGGAGGATCTTCGTATAATATACTAACTGTACCCATTCAACCCTTGCTATGCTTAAAATGTTACGGCCAGTTAACAATTTTACCAGAGCAACGCTGATACGAACTACTGCATTGTTAAGAATCCCAATGTACTTGGTTTATTCAAAGTTGGTAATATATTCACCTAATGTTCCTTTTATTTTCTAACGGTGAATTTTTGACAATATTCACTAAGAAATAGGGTAGGCTGACTTATACTAAATCAGTGGTCTATAATATCACTTCTTTTAACTAATGAATGCTTTAATGCAATAACATCAAAACACATTATAACAGACAATAGGATTTAGAGTAATAACACCTAGGCATATATCCACCAACAAAACACACGAGTCATATATGCAAGTCACATAACACAAGTGTTCGAGTGGAAAATTCTAGAAGGGTGAAAAACCACTATGAAAAAGAGTTTTATTTAAGGCTCACTGGCCTAATCTTGCTGATTACAGTTTAGCTTCACTTGGCAATACCTCACTGGTAAACATGTCTCACTGCCAACAAGGGCATTTACATCAAACTTTTGAATGAAAACAACTATACACAGAAGGCTACTCTATTTCAATACAAATCACTGATTATACTGCTTTGTATCTCTGCAACAATAAACATGTCAATATAACACATTGGCTCCCTGTTTGAATAGGACATTAAATGTGTTATTAATAGACTTACTCAATCTTCATTCCATGCCTGCAAAAGAGAAGACTTTGCTCGTTTCAAAACATAGCTACAACAATGCCAAGTCATCGAGCAAAGGTTTTGCTTCAATTACAAAAGCTTAATGTTATCGATGCAATGCTATTTTCAATGCTTAAATCGTATCTTCATTATGAATAGAGAATTTAAATATTTGTCTTTTTAATTCTCTCTCTCAATCATCAACTTTCCATTGAGCAGACGTTTTCATTATAAAACCCTTGAGGAGTTTGTAGAATTTGTTACTTGATAACTACCCGTCAAATTCTTGTTACGGGATCTAGCTGTTTGTGTTTGAAAATGAACTTCATACCCACATACATAACAGATTTTGACCTTAGACATAAAGATTGCTCTAATGATTAGTATTATTAACATTCGAAACTATGATGTTCATAGTAAAGTTCCTGTCGCCATGATGACAGGAACCAAAACCTCATTTCAAATAACACATCAAGTCAACTACATTACTCACAAAATTATAGCTCACTTTTCTTCCAATGCTCCTTTGCACTCTAGCATATATGCCAGTCTTAGTATCAATGCATTTGTTCAAGCAAATGATGAAGCTTTGATAACAAAATGTCAACTTAACACACAACAACGATAGTGCTGCTAATACAGAACTAATTTATATCTCAATCTTATTGTAACTTCTTACTTTCCCTTCAGTCCTTCACTCTTTAGTCCTTGAAGAAATATTTCACGAACTACAAGAGTGATCTGCAGTATGGTTTTGCAACATATCTGTTTATTGCAATATTGACAAAATAATTCTTCCTCCAAGGCTTGGCACTCTTTTTATCTTGAGTGCTAACTTTTCCTTTATTACTTCTTTAACTCTCTTTCTCTCCTCAAGTTGTAATTTGATATCAACAACCAACTAATCTAATTCTTGAATTTTGTGAATCAGATTTTTGTTGTCTTGTATAGCATGATCCTTTTGTATACTTCCTTCTTTAAAACTTTGACCTTCTTTAGGGCACAAATTAATTTACCCTCAAGATCAACATCAACAACTTTAAAATCACTATCTATCTCATGTTCATCTTCTTGATCTGCATTTTTCATAGCCATAAACAAGATTTCTCCGTCTTCATCAATAGAGTCTTTTGAATCACTATCTGACACATCAACATAGAAGCTCTTCTTCTCTTTATAAGAGATCTTTCTTCTAGGATTAACCGATTTCTTTTTGCCTTGCCTTTCAACACCCTCTTCTTCATCGTTAGATTCACCGTAAGGACATTCCACAACAAAATGTCATATTTTTAGCCACAATTGAAACATTTAAAAGGAAGCTTTCATTTTTATTTTCCTGACCCCTTTTTCAACTTCCCAACAAAGTAGGATTCTTTAATATCTAATTCTTCAGAGTCTGAATTGACTACTTTATCTTTTTTCATAGTCTTAAAGGTTGTCTCTCTGCTAGTAGACTCTTATTTACATGTTCTCATCTCATATGTTGTGAGAGCACCATGTGAGTCATCCATAAAATACTTGTTCATATCCTTTGCTTCTTGTATTGCAATTATTTTTGAGTCATACCTAGATGGTAGAGCTCTTTGGACCTTTTTAACATCTTTGTCATCTAATTCTTCTCCAAGACCACAAATAGCATTGACTGTCTCATTACTCTAAGAAAGTACTCAACTACATTCACTTCTTCATTCATTTTCAGCCCTTCGAACTTTGATCTAACAATTTGTATTTTGGCCTATTTTACCCTATCATTACCATGATATATACTATTCAACTTATCCTAGACCTCCTATGAAGATTTGCAATGCAAACTTTTACAAACACATCTTTAGACAAAACACATAGTATAGCTTGTTTTGTCATAGCATCTATTTCATGTTCTTTTTGCTCAACAACATTAGTGGGTACAATATCAAGAACAATATTATCATTGACAACTATACTCCATACATCGACCCCTAGAGAGACCAAATATGTTTACATTCTAACTTTCTAAAAAGCATAATCATAACCATCAAACAAAGGTGCTTTTGCAACTAAAGACCCTCCTTGTGCCATGAATAAAAGTATTCCACTACTAAGGCCAACCTAAGGTTGTTAAACCTCTACTAGGAACCCAGTGCTCTGATACCACTTGTTGGAATACTCAGACCACTAAGATGGGGGATGAATTAGTGCTCTATAAAATCACTTCTTTTAAAAAATGGATGCTCTCGTGCAATAACATCAAAACACATTATAGCTAACCATAGGATTTAGAGTAATAACACCAAGGCATATATCCACAAACATGACACAAGAGTCATATATGCAAGTCATAACACATTTATTTGAGTGGAAAACCCTAGAAGGGTGAAAAACTACTATGTAAAAAAAAGTTTCACTGAGCCTCACTGGCCAAATCTCATTGATTAGAGTTTATCCTCACTTGGAAACACCTCATTGGTAAAAAACATATGTCTCACTAACAATAAGGGCATTTACATCAGACTTTTAAATGAGAACAAGTATATATAGAGGGTTACTTTGTTTCAATACAAATCATTGATTACATTACTTTGTATCTTTGCAGTAATAAACATATCAATATAACACATTGTCTCCTTGTTTGAATATGAAAATAAACGTATTATTAATAGACTCCCTCAATCTTCATTCTATGGATGCAAAAGAGAAGACTCTATTTGTTTCAAAACATAACTACAACAATACTAAGTCATCAAGCGAGAGTTTTGCTTCAATCACAACAACCCAATGTTATTGATGCAATGTTCTTTTCAATGCCTAAATCATATCTTAATTATGAGAAGAGAACTCAAATCTCTATCTTTTTTTATTCTCTCTCAATCATCAACTTTCCATTGACTAGACATTTTCATTATAAAACCCTTAGGCATTTTACATAATATGTTACCTAATAACTATATGTTGTGAGGTTTTCACACCATCACCCCAAAATTTATAGGGACCCCCCTCTTTTCAAACTTGCTTGAAAATTTTTCTCAGATCAAGGATTGAAGGTGAAGTTTGAGGCGCCTTGGGTGAAATTTGGAACGGATTTGAAGGGTCAAGAAGTGAGATACATTCAAGAGGATGAATGGTAGATTTAAAAATGATAAAAAATTGAGTTTTATCAAGTCTATAACTTGATTTCCTAAACATAATGATTTTTCTTACCAATCCAAATTGAAGATATGGATTGGATAATTCAATTTATAAGCAATCTTGGTTTGACATTTTGAGCAAAATTTGGATTTTGTGGACTTATAATTTTTTTGGAAAATTTGGTGAAATTTTGCAAATTGTGAAAATGGATAGATAAATTTGGGCAATTTAATTGTGCAATTTTGATAAAATAATTTTTGAAAAATCTAAATTCTAAGTGTCAAAATTGCAATTTTAATGTTCACTTTTCATAGTTTGGTAAGATGATTCCTGCAAGTTGGTAGACATGTTCCTGCAAGTTGGTAGGGGTGCTCTTGCATCATGACAAAACTTCAATAAACTTGATGGAATTTCAAAATGATAAGATTAAGGTGAAAAATAATTTTTCCTTTAGCCAAGTGGAATTATTACCTTGAGAAAATTATTTTGGCTAAGGAAAATTACAATTTGCAAGGAGGAGACAAAATAGTTTCAAGTTGGCAAGCAAGTCTTTGCAACTTGGCAAGTGGGCTTGTGCAAGTTGTCACGAATTGAGAGAAGTGGTGTTGCAAATTGGTGGAAGTGATTGTGCAAGATGGAGAGGTAGACTTGACAATTTGGCAATTTTAATGATAAATCCCCATGCTTGGTAAATTTTGATCTTTTGTGGGTTGGATTTTATATTCTAATTCCCCAAGGCACAATCAATGCCAAATTGAGAGGCCATTTTACATTTTAAAAAATCAATGCCATTTTAAAATTAAAAATCGATGCTATTTGGGGAGCCATTTGATCACACAAAGAGAGCTCGACTTGGCCTTCTCTATGGTAGTTTAGTGGAAGCTTATGATGAAAATTTCAATGCATGGATTAGGCCAAATTAGCTATTCGAATAGGCCCATAAAAGGATTTTATTTCAAAATTAAGGATGGCCAATTTTATGTTTATGATTTCAAGACAAGTTGATGCCTTTTTATGGGTGACCCCATTCATGATGCAAATCAAAGTTGACAAGAGGGGGGGGGGGGGGGTATTTAGAATCGAAACAAAAGGAGGCCCCATTTTAAATTAAAATTCATCTTAAACGTTACAAAAGGGGGTCAACCTCTTCTTCTTTTTTTCCACGTCGACCTCTATTTTACCGCTTCAAGATCACAATTGAAACTTAAAGCTGTATAGGAAGATTAGATCTTTCTCTCATGAAAGGTTCGAAAAGTTACAATTTGAAAGAAGGCGGAGGATATTGAGGTCTACACCACACCAAGAGTAAGATTTGGTTGAATTGGAATTCTATAAGAAGGGAAGAAATCATTGGGTAGCTGACGCTGTGAGTTGGGCAAGCTCTTCAGGTAGTCCAATTCAAATTCCCAAAGTTCAATGTACTCTAGCTCAAGTAAGCCAGTTAGTGCCAGTTCAAACAAGTTAGCTAGTTCAAGGTCAAGTCAACCAAGTAGAAATGGAACATCAACAACAACCTTCATGGATTCGGAACAATGCTTCACCTCTTACATTCAATCAATATAATAATTTGCCTAAGAATCCAAAGCACTTATGTTCTAAGTTCAACGTGAATGATCTCAATCGTACAATAGAAGAGTATGTCAGGATTTGTGAAGATGAATTATGTAACAGGAAAATTCAACATGAAGATGTAGCATGTAGACTCTTCCCTCACTCTTTGGGAGGAGAGGCATTCTATTGGTTTGTGAATTTGCCAACCTCATCTATATATGGATGGAATCAATTGAAACTAGCATTCGTTGGGAAGTTTGACATTCCCATCACTTTGTTAGATTTGTATAGGAAATTTGCAGATATTAGAAGACAAGATCAGGAGCCCATCAACTCATTCAACAATCGCTTCCATAAGGATTACACATGATTGCAAACTCTATATATAGTCCAGGATGCAAGTGCTCTGGAGATGTACTATAATGCCTTGGATTCTCAAACATCTATGTTCACAAGAGTCTCTCATCTTGCTCCAACGAGTTTCAATGAAACATACACTAAGGCAATGGAGGTAGACAAGAAGATGAAGCAGTAGGTGTCTGGATTCCAAAGTAACCAATTTCCACTACTCACCTATCAGGTTCCATCGAATTAGCTTGTGGTGCATCAAGGACCTCCATTATCTCAAGCACCACCATCAATACCTGTTTATCTACAAAGTACAAGTACATCTACGAGGTCCCAAGAAGAAAAGGATGAGATGAAGGAATTGATTGAACAAGTGAAGAAGCTATCTATAGGAGTTACCTACTAGAGAAATCAGAACAATCAGCTCCAAGATATGCAAAGCAATAATCAGGGAGGAAATTTCCAAGGGATCTATCAGAGAAATAATCAAGATGGTGGATACCAAAGGACTTATCAAGATAGAGATTATTAGAGGAATAACCAAGGTGGTGGCTACCAATAAAACAAATAGAATAACAACTACCAAGAAGGAAGTCAAACACAAAACCAAGGATACAACAATTAGAGGAAGATGCGGAACAAAACTACAAACATTGGAAATGTGGTGTCGCCACTTGATAGTCAACCTCCAATAGATAACATACCAGTGGATAGGATATTTCTAGTAGAATTGGCTTTATCTTATTACTACAGATTCCATGAGACAAATCGACATTCAGAGTTGCAATGTGCTAAATTCAAGAAGGCCTCCAATTTGTTCCAGAAGGTGGTTGATGAATCAATTAATTAGTAGGACACACAAGTCACAGGGTATGAAATAGTTGCCACCAGAAGATTATTAGAAATAGGGAATACTAAGAGGGGGTGGGGGGGGGGTGGGTGAATCAGTATTCTACAAACTTTTACTTTTGCCCAATTATGGATATAACAGATTATCTTCATGCATGCATAACATAGAAAACTAAACAACATGCATAGAAATACAACAAATGAACTCATAACACATTATTTGTTCTCGAGGAAACCTTGGCCAAGCGAAAACCCCGGTGGGTATGGTACCCACAAAGATCCACTGATCAAAAGTATCCTGTTAAGGATGTTGACCCTATTAGGAGCCTATTACATGCATATAGTGTCTCAGTCCTGATTAAGGGACTATAGGCCTTGTTAGAAGCCTCAACCCTGCTAGGAGTTGGTAGTACAAAATATGATTACCAGATGAGCCCACTGTCCAAACAAGTAATATACAATATTTACTGATTACAAAATAGGTCAAGGTACATAACCTTATACTACTTGTAACTTCGCATCAATGTCTCTTCGCTTACTCTTTCACTATCGCTATTACAACTTCGTCATCTATCTTTTACAATTACATCATTACATCTCTTTACACAAGTTATTAAGATTAATAACTCTTACAGCCAGCTTGTCATAAACATTATACAAAATATATCTTTACCCAAGGGTTAACATCTAAGATGTCTTCCCTTTATATTGTTAAGACATTATTTTGATAAACAAAATAATCCCTTAACTCTTTACCAATTCTGTCTTCATATTCTGTCCTATCAGCTTAACACTATCTTCAGTAAAACTATCATAACTTCTTCCGTACATGTCATACTGACTTGCGCTCTTAGGTGAGTCTTCTATAGTCACCATAGTATATATGTTCAAGTGCGCAAGCACTGAACTTACTCCAATCAACATCACTAATCAAAACTATCTTCGGGTACACTGGCAAAAATATTGTCTCATACTTAGACAATTTTGCATTGCGCTTTGTCATACTTTCTCTTTGTCCTATGTGATCTTCATGTAGATCATATGTTGCCATAATGACAACATCTATGTATCTAACTCAGCCAATTTTCCAACAATCTCCCCCTTTGTCATTGGTGGCAACATATGAGAAAATTGGCTAAGTCAAAACCTTCAAAAATCTCAAAATTGTGGCCATAACAAAAATATGTATATATTGTCCTTATAACTCCATAAATCTTATCTATATACTGTACTCCCCCTAGGAGAATACATCCTTATCATATTTAACAATTACTCACAACAATTTTCTGCTATATATCTCTCCCCCTTTGACAACAATGACAAAAAAAGGTAAGGAGGGTGACAAAACTGTGTTCAGACAAAAGTTATACCTTGATTCAATATTGCAAAGCTGGTAGGCTTGCAACACAATCTGTAAAGTTAATCTTCAAGGCCTCTAACTCTTTCTCCCAAGCCTTCTTAATCAAATCTACAACACTGAGTAGTGCGCACAATCCATAAGATGCAATTTCACAGGCTTGAAGATTCTCAAAATTGAACTTCTGAAAATATGTCTTGGATGAAAGACATTCTTCCAATTGTCCTTCAATAGTGCTCAATTTGATAGAAACATGCTCTCTTAGAAGAGCGAATCTTTTCTGCTTCTTGCTCTTGTCATCTTGTAAAATCCTTATCTCATCATAAAGCTTGCAAATTTTCTTTTCAATATCAAGTATCTTCACATTGAGGCTTGAAAGAAGATTTACCTCTACTTGAATTTTTGCTTCTTTGATCTTAATCTTTTGCATTTCTTTTGCTATAAGGATCTCAGATTTTGTACATTGAATGTACAAAGTTTTACCTCTGTCTAGATTCCTTCTCAAATCTTTTATACATATATCAAGACTACTGATATCATTCCTGATATTCTGGCTTATGTCCAGAAGTAGTTTGGCCTCATAGGCTACTTGTGCCTTCACCTAAGCTATATCAGATAAGTTGGTAAACTCATCATCAAATGTGTTCATCACTTTCTTTGCTCTTTCAAGTGGGTCTGCCTCTACAATTTGTGTGGTCACAATACTTTGTAACTTCTCAGTTAATTCTTTTAGGCATCCTTCAAGGTTTTTCACTTTCTTGTTCTTCCCAATAAGCTTATTCAAAGATGTGATCAATTCCATTTGATCAACATCATCTACATCTTTACCCAAACTTTCAAATATAGATCCAATTTGAGTTTTCTTACCAATAAGACTAATTTCTTCTTGACTAGGGACTGCTTCTAGCTTTTCTATCTCTTTAGGCTCTTCAATCCTTGTGTCTCTCTGTTCTTCTCCTACACTGTCTTGCTCTTCAAAATCCAAATTGTCAAAAATGCTCTCAAGGTTCCTAAAAAGATTATCATCACTATCCAGAGTGATCTTGGTTCCTTCCACATTCATAGTTTCATATTCAATGTTGATGGCTGGTGGAGAAGGAATATCCTGCTGTTCTGCTTCCTTTACTTGCTCTGTGGGTTCTGCTGCATCTGATTGTTTCTCAACACTTTCTGTCATCACTTTAACTATTGCTAGTTCTATTTCCTTGTTGACTTCTTCGTAATTACCTCCCATAATCTGAATTGTTCTTTTCTTGGTTCTCAAATGGGTGTTCAGATCCTTCATGATCTGTTTGAAGTGTTCTTCATCTCTCACATCACATAGCTTCCTAACAAGATTTTCTCTAATTCTGATATCTTCATCTGATGCTCGTTTCTTCCTTTTTACTAACTTTTCATACAAATCATCAGGTATCTTACCCTGAATTGTATCAAACTTCATGTTAGTCAATATCATGTGCTTCACCACTGCATTTTCAAGGTTCAATCTTTCTGCATAATCATAGAGGTCATAGTATTTGTTCATCTTTGAAAAGTCTCCATCTTGTATGATCTGTTCATTAACTTTTTCAATTCTAGGTTTCCAAATTTTCTTCTTAACAAGGGTCTCTTCATCATCTTTAATTTCTACAATCTTTCTTTGAACTGGTGGTACTAAAGTCTTCTACCTTTTACCTAGTCCAGTAGCAATCTCTTTCACTCTTTTACCAGGTGTAGAAGAGGATGATCTAGAGGACTTTCTTGTTAAGGAAATATGATCTTTGGAATATATTTTCTGCTGTAATTTATAATGTCTGATGTGTATATATAATAACTAAATATATATATATATATATATAATGCTCCGTGATTGTAATGTGATTGCAGATTGAAGAAACTATGCCGTGGTGATTGATTGTTCTTTCAACCTGCAATCATTACATATAAATATGTTTCATAGCAGTTAGACATGCCCTTTCATAATGAACAGTCATGACTCTTAACAGTCACGACCCCTTGCAGTCACGACTCCTGCAGTCACGACTCTTTGCAGTCACTGATGCATTAGCATAAGCGACTGTTGACAAAAGTCGCTTATGCTAATGCATAAGTGATTGCAATTACTTGAGTCGCTAAGTAAGTGTTAGTCAATGCTTGGAACATTAATCTGAACATCGAACATGGTTCGATTTATTCAATATGATATTAACATATATATTATTATGTTATTATCATTATTATAATTTATCAATAATGATAATAAGATAATAATATAATCATATCTATTCTTTATAATCATTGTATAATAATATATATATATATATATATATATATATATATATATATATATATATATATATGATACGAATGAAGCTATAACTTAACATTTCTAACTTCTTGATCTTTCTTTGTTTCTTCCACTTTCACTTGTATGTATGCTTGCTGTACTGCAACTGATGATAAAGGTGGAACAGACAAAACTTCCTTTTGTCTTATGTCTCTAATTATTTCTGATGTCTGTTTAGCTATCAAAAATTCCTGTTCAGACATTCCTGTGTCCTTTAATATCTTCTTGATTGTACTTTCAACTCTTTTCTTTGATTTATTCTCTTCTAAGATAGTCTTTGCAGAGTTGAAGTTCTTCTCAAAGGTTCCAAACCTATTGCTGTGAATGTCCATCTTGCATTGAAGCAATTTGCTCACATATTCTTCTGTTTCAATCTCAAAGATTTCATAGCCAAGAGGGTCTATGAATTCTACTCTAGGTTCTACTACTTCAATGTATGTAAAGTCAGTATCAACCATAAAGCATATCTCACTCTTATACTTTTCTACTAAAGACCAAGGGATCCTTGATCTGCTTGACATCAAATTCTGAAATGTTTTAATCACCAACATTGCACTCTCATTGACCTTGTCAATAAGATGTCTCCTATATACTTTGTTAATAGTTTCCATTGTAGTGTTACCATCATTCCAATCATTACCAATGGTGTACATAAATCTTCTTAACAAATGGAAAAACATATAAGTGATCAATGATGAGAATCTAAACTAAGAGTACTTAGTCTTCTTTATCTTTTCCAAATTCTCAAACAACTAAATTCTCAAAATCTCACACATATCAACTTGTAGTTTATCAACACACATCAAATAGGCTACATGTATCATTCCTTCTACCATGTCATCTTCTCTTGAGTTAGCACAAAACTTAGTTGTAAGGATCTTGCACAAATATCTAACATCATCTTGTTGTATCTTGCTAATTACTATTCCTCTTCCATTGTAAGATGAATTTGTGTTGTCTATAACTATTTTCCTCATGTTCTTCTCATTCAAAGGAATGGATCCAGTTTTAGATAGACCAATTACCTCATGAATTAGGTCAGCTATGATATCTATCACTCTGTCATCTAACCAAAACTTTCCATTGTGAATTCTGCTTAAAATTATCTTGGTACATTCTTCATTGTCAAACTCATATTGTAGAGAATATTTAATAATCTCATTATCTTTCAAATGTTCAAACCCTACTTTCAATGACATATCCTAATTGTAAATATTTTCATATTCTTTAGAAAAATCACTGTCATTGAGAGTCTCAAGCTTGCATCCCAAATAGCTTCTAACATTTTCTAGGTGTAAAACTCTGTCTGGTACGGATGATAAAGCTAACTTAGGATCTTCCTCCAAGGGTTCTACTGGTTCCCTTTTGACTTTAGGTCTAATCTTATCCCTTACATTATGAATCAATGAAACATCCATGACTTCTAAAAATTCCTTAACCGATTTAAAGATCTGCCAAGTAAAATATCTCGATTCCGCGATTTAGGGCTTGCGTAGATTCGACACAAAAACCCTTCACCAAATCCTTGAAAAACACTTTCAATCATTGCTCTTTGATTGCCTTAGCACTTGTATTCACTTTGATGATCAAATATTACCGATCATAACCTTTTATCATTTTAATCTCACATAGATCTGACATCGCATTCAATTCCTTTACCGCTTCTTCCCAAAAAGTTGTTTCTGCTTACCTGCAAAACTTAAAACTTCTTGTGATCTTGCAAAACATAATATTTTTCTATGCGCTTTTAACCATAGCATCAATACATCATATACTACCTTGCATTAACTACGCAAGACTCAATTCATCATATATCAACTTCTACACTAATCTAAGTTCCTATTCTACTGTAATTTTCATGAATTAAGTACTTTGAGATGGGTTAGGTAGAGATTCATTCTTACCACTTGACACTTCACCTTTCTGATTTACTTCAGTGCTGAATGTGTCTCCTTGATCTATGCTTTTAACAAACTTCGCTTCTTCTGAATTACTACAACATCCTTTCTGACTGTTACTTGCATCTTCATTTCTCATTGCATGTCTTCTAGGGTTAGGATTAGGATGAACAACTCTATTGTTCATTCTAAAAAACTTTGTTGTATGTCCAATCTTGTTACATATCTGACAAACTATTCCATTGTTTCCATATCTTGGTCCAGGTTGATTGATTTGTGATTTACAGTTTCTAGCAATGTGTTCGACTTTGTTGCATCTATAACATACTACTCTATTTCTCCTATTCATATCTTTAGTAGGTCTCTTATCTGCATGGTTAATATTCCTAAACATTCTACTACTATTATTATTCTCAAAAAATTTAGGTTTTCTACATTCAATAGCTCTATGTCCAAAGCCATGACAATTATAACAATAACCATTAAGAGGTTTAAATTGCTTAACTATGCAATATTTCATCATATGACCAATAGTATTACAAGTAAAGCATCTACCTTTAAATTATCTTTGCATACCTTTAGGTGACTCCTCTTGCTTAGGTGGTTCTTCTTCTTTAGGTGTATCTTCAGATTTGTCAATTTCATCATATTTCTTTTCATCTATGCTTTCAGACATTTTCAGATCTGGTTCCTTGCTTTCTTCATTTACTTTAGATGTGTTGAATCCAAGACCAATTTTATCATAGAATGGTTTTTGATAAGACAATTGTTCATCAATCTTCTCACTAGTTGAATATAGTCTTTCAAGTTGCTGCTTAGATTGAGTCAGTTCACCTTTCACAATTGTATTGTATTTCTCAAGTTCGACATACTGCAAATTGACTTTCTCAAGTTCAGATGTTACTTTACCAAGTTTAGATTTTAGCCCTTCATTCTCAAGCTTTAGATTTTCATTCTTAGATCTTAGATTTGCTTCATTCTTGCCATTTCCATCTTTCAGACTTAGCTTCAGATTTTCTATTTTCAATTCATGTTTAAGGATCTCATTTTCTTTTTCTAGGTTGTCATCACAATCTTCAATTTGAATTTCGGATTCCTTTTATGATTTCAGATCTTCCAACTTATTTTTTAGTTTCTCAATGAGGTTTTTTGCATCATCATATTTTCCTTTCAGAGTGTCTCTTTCTTCAGTAAGCATATCAATCTATTCAAGAGCTTCTTCAAGATTCTTTTGTAGCTGATCCATATCCATAGAGATCTTACTCAAGCTGCTAGGCTTTCCTTGAATGATTCTTTTCCAAGTAACTAAGCTCTAATACCAATTGTTAGAAATAGGGAATAATGAGAGGGGGGGGGGGGGTGAATCAATATTCTAAAATTTTTTACTTTTTCCCAATTATGGATATAACAGATTATCTTAATGCATGCATAACATAGAAAACTAAACAACAAGCATAGCAATAAAACAAATGAACTCATAACACATTATTTGTTCTTGAGGAAACCCTGGCCAAGGGAAAACCCCAGTGGGGATGGTACCCACAAAGATCCACTAATAAAAAGTATCCTGTTAAGGATGTTGACGTTGTTAGGAGCCTATTACATGCATATAGTGTCTCAGTCCTGATTAAGGGACTATAGGCCTTGTTAGAAGCCTCAACCCTACTATGAGTTGGTAGTACAAAATATGATTACCAGATGAGCCCACTACCCAAACAAGTAATATACAATATTTAATGATTACAAAATAGGTTAAGGTACATAACCTTATATTTCTTTTAACTTCACATCAATGTCTCTTCGCTTGCTCTTTCACTATCGCTATTACAACTTCATCATCTATCTTTTACAATTACATCATTACATCTCTTTATACAAGTTATTAAGATTAATAACTCTTACAGTCGGCTTGTCTTAAGCATTATACAAAATATATCTTTACCCAAGGGTTAACATCTAGGATGTCATCCCTTTATATTGTTAAGACATTATTTTGATAAACAAAATAATCCCTTAACTCTTTACCAATTCTGTCTTCATATTCTGTCTTGTCGACTTAACACTGTCTTCAGTAAAACTGTCATAACTTCTTCTGTACATGTTGTACTAACTTGTGCTCTTAGGTGAGTCTTCTATAGTCACCATAGTATCTATGTTCAAGTGCACAAGCACTGAACTTACTCCAATCAACATCGCTAATCAAAATTGTCTTTGGGTACACTGGCAAAAACATTGTCTCATACTTAGACAATTTTTCATTGCACTTTGTCAGACTTGCTCTCTGTCCTATGCGATCTTCATGTAGATCATATGTTTCCATAATGACAACATCTATGTATCTAACTCAGCCAAATTGCCAACAAAGATATGATCAATTCTTAACTTTCGAGGAGTTTTCTTTCCTACTTGAGTTCAAAGCTTATGATGAGCATCAAGGAAGATTTCTGCCATATTTGGCTGATGGACCAGTGGATAAGCTAGTAGGTTCGGATGAGTATGGAAATGAATCAGAGTTCTCTTTCCCTCCACTAGACAAAGGGATAGGATCTCATGCTCAAGTTTATACAATGAAAGGTCAAGTTGCCTCAATGGCAGGAAGGTCTCCTCCTAACACAATAAATGTGATTCAAGAGACAAATCCTACACAAAGAATTTCATATGGAGATCTCAATGATTTCAAGAGGCAACATGAGCCTCAACTAGTGTATGTAGCATAAATTTTAGCGTCAATCGGCCAGAAGATACAAGGAAATGAAAACTCAACTAAGAGTCATGAAGCAACGAAGGTAAACTAGTCAACACAACCAGTTGAAACAAGGATGAAGCCTAAAAATGTATACAAGACCCCAGTGGTATTTTATCAAGGGAAAGATGAGCCAACACCCTTCTCACTTTCGGTGAGAATTTTTGGGAAGTTACTTCATAATTTCTTGATAGATTCAAGAGCATCTAGCAATGTTATGCCCTTGGCGATTTGTAGAAAGTTAGGAATTGTCCCAATAGGATCAAATAAGAAGGTCACTCAATTAGATAAAATTGAGGTGCTAGTAGTGGGAAAAATAAACAACATACATATGTAGTTGGCATCATATCCTAGGATAGAACACCTTGTGGATGTATCAATTGTGGATGTAGCAGATTACTATGGTTTGATACTAGGAAAAGATTGGGATAAAAGGTTGAATGGTTATATGGCCACTAACTTATCTCACATGTGTCTCCCATGGAAAGGACTTCCTAACCAGCTTAAAATCAATAGAACTCATAGGCTAAGACTAACTGTCACCGAATATGGAGAGAAAAATGAAGTGTTGTTCATTGAGATGGATCTTGGCGTCTACAGGCCCAAGGCCGAAGAAGTTTTTACATTGAATATCATGAGTGAAGGAAAAGAATCCACATAAATCCTAGTTGAATCAAATTAGGATACTTCATCAAATGAGGGCGAGGGCATGTTTGAGAATTTTAGGAGCTTTATGTTGAGAACAACACAAAAAGGTATCGAGTTAGGTAACAAAATGTCAATGAGAGATTTGTTACTACCCAGCTGGTGTAGAATCCATGACACCATTCATTCGGAGTTGTCTTGCTTTATGTGCAAGATTTCCTTAGAACAAGTAGAGAAGAGAATCCCAGGAGCATTTAGGAGAGACGATCAGTATAGGAAACAAAATGTTGATTTTTTACAAGAAGAGATTGTGGAAAGTAGTAAGATGGATGAAACAAAAAGCTAGACCACATCACCCAATCTAGAAATGAAAAGGAATGATGAATCAAGTAAGCTTGAGGAATCACAAGGGGACCAGCAAGAGAACAAAAAAATTTGGACACTAACGTCTGACGGTTCCAAAACCAAGCAGGGAGCCAGAGCAGGATTTGAACTAACTAGCCCAACAAGGGGCAACCTTTTTGGTGGTGCATAGACTATAGTTCCCATGCACCAACAATATGGTTGAATACAAAGCTTTGATTCTTGGCTTGTTGTGTGCGATAAAGAAAGGTGCAAAAGTGATTCATGTATACGAAGATTCATACTTAGTGACAGAGCAAGTGAAGCAGAAGTTTGTGTGTAATGATAGGAGATTGAAGAAGTATAGAAACATAGTTTGGGATTTAATTGAGAGCTTCGATGCTTTCAACATCAAATTTGGTTATAGAGAAAGAAACAAGATGAAAAATGCTCTCACGCATGCTGCAAGTTCTTTAGCACCTATTGGATTGGAAGGGCTGAAGAATTTTAGAGCTGAGTTAGCATCAATTCCATTGGTGCCTGATAATGTGACCAATTTCCAAGTGTTTGAGGATGATAAGCATATTTTGAAATTCTTGACAAATTCAGAAGTATTCATAGTGCAAATTATTGATAATGATGAAGAAGTAGAAATCAATCCAGAAGCGATCATGAACTTGAAGACTAATACTATCCTGAAGGGGATGATCGAGCTATAAATAATATTTGACATGGACCAGTTTAACAAAGCACCATATCAACCCACAAGGGGAGATGAATGTGATAAAGTAAATCTTGGGACTAAGGAGAATTTGAAGATGGTCCAAATAAGGAAAGTTTGTACACTTGAAGAAAGGGAAGGTATTGTTAAGCTAATAAGAGAGTTCTCAAATGTGATAACCTGGGGATATGAAGATTTGAAGATGTATGATCCTTCAATTATAACACATACTATCCCACTGAAGGAAGGAAGTAAATTGCTCAGGTAGCGACAAAGGCCAATTAACCCTCTATTGCAACTATTGATCTTTCAAGAAGTTAAGAAGCTATTGAATGTGAGGATCATCTTCCTAGTGCAAAACTCAACATGGGTCACCAATCTTGTCTCAGTAAGAAAGAAAAATGGAGAGATAAGGTTGTGTGTAGATTTCAAGAATTTAAATAGGGTGTTAGAGAAGAACAATTATCCCTTTCCATCATTTGAAAAAGTATTGAAAATAGTGAATGGAGCATAGATTATGACATTCATGGATGGATATTCAGGATATAACTAGGTGGTAGTGGAAGACGAAGACAGATTGAAGACAAATTTCAACACCAAATGGTGAATGTTTACTTACAGGAGAATGCCTTTCAGCCTAATCAATGTGAGTGTGACATTTCAGGGAGAAATGGACTATGCCATCAGAGACTTATAAGATAAATACATCATCATCTACATGGATGATATCATAGTTTTTTCGAAAAGAAGAAAATATCATATAGAGGATTTTAAGAAAGTATTCATGAGATGCATAAAATATGGTGTCTCCTTGAATCCCAAGAAGTGCATGTTTGCAGTTACTAAAGGAAAATTGTTGGGTCATGTGATTTCAGAGAAGGGAATTATGATAGATTTTGAGAGAGTGGAAGCAATTTCAAAGCTAAAGTTTCCAAGTAGCAAGAAATAATTGAAATTATTTTTTGGAAAGATCAACTTTGTGAGAAAGTTGATATCAACATTTGCAAAGATAGTAAAACCCATGAATGACATGATAAAGAAAGACTCTAAGATGGATTGGACTCCTGTAGCCAAGATGACATTCAAAGAGATAAAACAAGCTATTGTCAATGCACATGTTTTGGTGAGTCCTAACTATGAGAGACCATTCTACATATATTCATTCACCTTCGATCATGCATGTGCAACCATATTGACCTAGAAGAATGAAGAGGGTGGAGAGCATATGATAACACTTATGAGTGCTCCCTATAAAGAAGTAGAATTTAGGTATCCAAACATAGAGAAACAAGCATATGCGCTGGTAAGAGTAATCAAGAAGTTCTGACACTATATAATGAGAAGCAAGATATATGCAATCGTGCATGATATAGTAATAAAAAATATGTTGATGCAAAATGAACTTGGAGAGAGAAGAGGAAAGTGGGTTGCCATTATCCAGGACTATGACATAGAGATCCAATTGATGAAGCTAGTAAGAGGACAACAACTAGTGAAAAAGATGGCATGTGATGGACCAAGATTGGTACATCATGTTTATGAGTTGGAGGAAGTACGCCTAGATGAATGGTATTAAGACATTATCAGCTACTTGTTGAATCATTAATGTCCTTCACATTTGAATCTAGTGCAGAAGAAGAAATTAAGGTTGAAAAGAAAGAGATACACGTTGCAAGGATTAGTGCTTTATAAGAAAAAGCATATACTTAAGATGTGTTGTTAGGGAAGTAGAATAGAGAATTTCAGAGCACTTTCATGATAGATGGGGAACTGCACACAGAGCAATTTTGGCCATGGCACACAAGATACTAAGAGTCAGATATTATTGGCCAACTTTATTCAAAGATACTCATGAGCATGTGAAGACTTTCCATGTTTTCTAAACAACAACCATGAGAGAGATGACCCCATCAATGCCATTACAACCAGTCGTCGAGGTGAAACCTTTTTCAAAGTGGGGACTTGACTTTATTGGTCCAATCAACCCATTGTCCTTGGCACAACACAAGTATATTCTAATCCTGTCTAACTATTATACTCATTAGTTAGAAGCTTAAGCTTTCAAGAATTGCACTGTTGAAATTTTGATCAAATTTTTGAAAGAGAAAATTGTTACCAAGTTTGGTTGTCTTTATGAATTGGTATGTGATAATGGTTTTTCTTTTGCTTCTTCAAGATTTCATAACTGGGCATTTGATCATGGGATTGTTTTAAAATTTTGATCTAACTATTATCCCTAAGAGAATGTTTGGATAAGAACTCAAGAGATTGGCACACTCATCTAAGGTATGCTTTGTGGGAAGATAGAAGAAGATCCAAAGAGTCTTTAGGAACTTCCCCATACCATTTGGTATATGGACAAGACCCAATGTTCCCAATCTAGTTGAAAATCCCAACATTGCAATTCATACAAGAGTTCTGTGACAACAAAGACAGAGTCCATGCTAGGTTGTCTCAACTGATACAATTGGATGAAAAGAGATGAATCCCTAGATAAATTTGCAAAACATCAAGGGGTTGTGAAACAATGCTTTGATAGAAGAGTGAAGGCGAAGACCTTTAGAATATTATACCTAGTTTTATATTGGGATAAGGCCCATGCAAGGTGTGGAGACATGCCAAATTTGATAGATTATGGAAAGTTCCCTTTTAGATTTATGAGATTTTGGGAGACAACACATTTAGATTGAAGACACTTATTGGCAAGGATGTCTCATTGCTCGTCAATGGAAAATTTATCAAGCATTACTTTCGAGCTTAGGAATCCTTTCAGAGTCCTTTTGTACATAGTTGGTTTAGAGTTTGTCTCGAACCCCTTGGTTTGAGAGGTTAGAGTAGATTTCAATCCTCTAGGTTAGAGTAGGTTTCCTTCCTATTGGTTAGGGTAGTTTCCTTTCAGTTGTTTAGTTTAGGGGCTTTGAGGAATCTTGGTAGTTAATTTGTATCAAGCCATTTGGCTTGAGATCCTTTGTGCTTCCTTCTCTTGGTTGGAGCATTTTGGATTTGAGGCTTTGCAAGTTCAAAGGGTCTAAATTATAACCCATGGGTGAGGTGTGTAGATTTTGCACTTCCGGTGTCAAAACTGGAAGTGTGTCTTGTTCATTTCTTGAATATATTTGATGAGGTTCAAGGGATTAAAGGTTGTGCCTAGTCATTTGTGTGTTGATAGGATTTGCACTAAATTCAAGTCAGACTTAATTGTTGTTCTTAAGTCACCTTTGATAGGAGTTACAACATTTTTCTAACACTTAATTGCCCTGAGCTCTTCAGTAGTTTTGAAGTGAAGTTGGATTTAGTGACAATCATACACCTTCTTTAGCACCACTATGGTCTTCCAAACCCTCTATGGGATTCATTTCCTACAAGCCAAACACAAGATTGAAAGTGAGAAAAAAGGAAATATCATGAGAAAAGAAGAGAAAAATGAAAAATGATATAAAAAATGAAATATCAAAATGAAAAGTGAAAAGTAGAATTGGCTCGAGGGTGTGTAAGCATCTCTATTGGTGCTATAAAAATAATCACTAAAGGTAGAATTGTGCTTGTGGTGCCACAATGATAACTTTGTCGGGGCTATGGACGCCTAATTGGAAACGAGGCTCTATCCAAGATGCTTTTGAAGTATGGATATTGAAATAGCTAAGTTTGATGAATCTGAGAGATTATTGAATTCTTATCGAGAGGGGAATGAATACACTAGCACATATGTGACTAACTTATGGTCAAGGTTCTTAGGATCCAACTTGAGAGTTCTTTCCCTTGTTGAGTGCTTGTCCTTACCATTGAATTATCGGATAGGTTATTGGATAGGTTACCCCCCCAAGATTCTAGGTTCTAAGTTATTTTGTGGATTTGAAAATGATAAAAAATGATAAGAGGATGAGTGGCGGATTTGAAAATCATAAAAAACTAAATTTTATCAAGTCTACAACTTGATTTTCTAAACATAATGATTTTTCTTAGAAATCTTGTATCGTCTTAAAATGGAAGCACTTCCATGATAAGAGCATTTAACCCTCCGAGTAAGTGGTCTGGGGTCATGTTAAGCACCTTGATTAGGTCTTTGCATGTATTTGGCTTTCTCCCCCCATTTTGCTTCTCTTTGCACCTATTTTCCACTTTATTTCTACATTTCTTAGCACTCTGGATTGAGGTCCTGAGGTTTTTGACCTCAAGGTCAAATTTGACCTTGAGGGTCAAAGATGACCTTGACCTTGACCTAGATTAGGGATGACCTCAACCCTAACCTAGGTCAGGGATGACCTTGACCCTGACCTAGGGCGGGGTCTACCTCATCCTTGACCTAGATTTCAAATTTTAGGTTCCCATGATTTATGGATTTTGGGTTTCAGAAATATTTGTTTTCTCACATCTAGGTTGGCCATTTTAGGTTTCAAAATGGTAAATCCTTAAATTACATTTAATATGGGTCCATTTCTAGGGGTTAAGGTTAATTGGGATTTAATTCCCCAATGTCGGCCTTCTCTAGAGGATTGTGCCCTAGATCACTATAAAATGAAGCCTTCTTCTCTCATTTTCACATCCATTCTCATCAAGTAATCTCTCGAGCACTCAAGTGTAATCAAGTGATAAAAAAAGAAAGAAGGAGAAGGAAAGAAAGCAAGAATTCATTCATCCTCAAGCCTAGCATTCAAGCATCCATCAAGGAGATCCATTGTTAGCCATTGAAGGATTCAATCTCTTTGGAGCCCCCTTGAAGATTTCTCCATCCATATTCATCCAAGCCTCCTCATATGAAAAGATCCATTCAAGATTGGTGTTGAAGATCAAATGCCATTTATTTGAGACATCCTACATTCATTCTACATCCATTGGAGCATCCCTACTTGTGGATTCAAGGATTCAAATCCTCTACAAGGACTTCAACATAAGAAAGGTGAATTGTTTCATTTACTTTGTTTATGCACATTACAATTTCAATTCAATTTCAAGGTTAATTCCTAAATTGGGGTTTGAACAAGGCAAACCCTCCATCCAAACAAAAAAAAATCTCTTTTTCTTGCAGGTACATGTGTGGAACTGTAGATCTGAACTTGGATTTGGATACCCTTTTTGATGAACTTTTGAGATCTGCGAACAAAGTCAAGGAGGACCTTCAAAATCTTAAAGTAGTCTTTGACCTTTTAGTGGGGTAAAAGACTACATGCTGTCAAAAAGATAATTTTTTTCTAGGTTTTCTTCATCTCGACATTTCCAATCTGAAATAGGTTGTAGAATTGCCCAAAACTGCACACAAACATCAGAAATTAGCATTTTCCAAATCTAGCCTATTTTGAGGTTAGTATTTTCCTTTCAATTATTTCATATTTTTAGCATATACTCTTTATAGTAAAATATAAGGTTTTCTTCTACATTCCTATTCTCCATAGATTGATTCTTTTGTGTATTGACCTTTTGGTTGATCAATTCGGATCTCTCCTTTGGGGATTTGGATTTAGAAGTAGATCTCATATTTCCCCTATTTATTCTACATACACATACACTATATTATCCTATTCATAAGGTGAATCATATTTTTCATCATTCATTTTGGTGAACCCGACATACTTACTCTCCTTTCTTTTGTGGAATTAGATGCCCTATTATGTTTTATGGTATTAGATTTCCTTTTATCTTGTTGATGTTAGATTTTCCCTTTGTGTTAAATGTTTCATTTCTTTCTTTTCTAATTCAAAAATTCAAAAATATTCATGCTTTACATGTTCTTAGTTAAGTTCATTTGCATTGTATTGGTTTATGAGCTTTACTACTACTAGTCCTACTTATAACATTCTGGTTAGATGAAGTCTAGACTTATGGGTGCCTTTGATCTTGAGTCTTCCTATCCTTTCCTTACGATCCTGGATGATAATTTGATTCTTCATGATTCTAATCCTATTATGGAGCAAAAATCCTCTCACTCATCTCATGATGAGGATGATGCTTTAAGAGTTCCTCTTGAACAAGTCCAAAAACTTTCAACTGAACTTGATAAAATGGGTAATTGGCTTATTCAAGAAAACCATAATCAATATTCTATTCAAGCTATAGAGGCTCTTAAGAAAGTTCTTCATGATAGTGATCAAGGTGTTAATCTTCTTTGTGGTATTACTCACCTTGTGCATTCAAATATTAAACCTTTAGCTCAAGAAACTCAAGACTTAGGGTTGATTCCTCCTATCACTACTGTAGAACCCTCTTCTAATCCTTTACCTAGTATTCCTACCTATACTCCTTCTTTGGTGACTATGATAGTTCCCTTTTCTCCTACGAGTGTTCCTCCTGTGTCCCTTCCTACATCATAACCTTCATATCATAATGTTCCTTTTACTTATTCCAATCCGCTTCCAATTGTAGTTCCTAGTGTTCCTCCAATTGTATCTTCTATTCCTGTAGCTTCTTACACTTTACCTAGTGCTTCTAATGTTTCTATTCCTCCTATTTCCTCTAATGATTCAACAATCATCAATTTGGATCAAACTATGTCATCCTTACAACAAAAACTTGCTTCCCTAACTCAAAACAAGTTTAGTGTTCCTACATGTGACATGGGAAGTCCTTTGTCCTGAGACATTATTCATACTCCTGTTCCTCAGCAAGTTGATATGCCTCATCTTGAGAATTATAATGGAAAAGGGGATCCCGTTCATCATGTTAAAACTTTTCAAATCCTTTGTAGTGATTATACTCATGACCATAGGATTTTAGCCAAACTGTTTTCTAGAACTTTCCATGACAAGGCCTTACAATGGTATTGTTCCTTGCCTCCTAATTCTATTGATTCATTTCCACAACTTGTTAATGCCTTTATTCAATAATTTCAAAACAACATTGGCCCACAAGTGTCTTTGACTGATTTGATGCATTGTAAATAAAGTGCTAAAGAAAAATTAACTAAATTTATTGGTAGATTTAAGCATTTGTATGCTCAAATTCCCTATCCTGTTCCTGACATTGATATTCAACGTATGTTTATTTCAAATTTGCAAAAGGATATTAGAGATAAGATTCTTCTTATTGAATTTACCTCTTTTCAACAACTTTGTGCAGTGCTTCATCATTATCAATTACAAGTGATTCAATTTGAGAGCAACAATCCAGTGGCTCCTGTTCTAGTTGATAAAAGTGATGCTGCTCCTAATCCAAAAAAATTTCAAAAATTCAACAACTATGTCAAGATAAACAAACAAGAAAATGCAGTTGCTGATCAATTTGTTGTTGCATCTCACAATGCCACTTTTGCATCCATTGCTTTTCGATTAAATCATACGTTTACTCCTCTTTCTGAATCTTTACATTCTATTATGAATAGGTTGTTAACTACTAATATGATTACTTTACCTCCTATTCAACCTCTTTTACCTGCTATAATTGCATCTAAATCTTTTGATCCTAAAGCTTTTTGTTAATATCATCATCAAAATGGTCATGATACTGAGAAGTGTTATTCTTTAAAACATAAGGTTCAAGACTTAATTGATTCTAATGCCTTATATGTCGATAATCTTGATGGTAGTGGGAATAAATTTGTTTCTCCTCCTAATCAAAAACTTCAAATTTATATGAATCCTTTACCTACACATAATAATAATACCATTGCTCAACCATCTTCTATGGACATTGTTTATGATTCAAAGATGGATGATCTCAATCATGTTGTTAATCAAGTGGAGCATGTTGGTCAATCTATATCTCCACCTCAACCTCAACCTCAACCTTAGATTCAACCTCAAGTTCAATCTCAACCTCAACCAAAACCTAAGCCTAAATTGAAAATTCAACCTAAACCTTGACAACAACTTAAGAATAAAAGACCTTGGGAACTTTTGATTACCTTTGATGATTCTGAGACTATTAAAGCTCTTGATGGTCCCCTTTATATATATGCTAGGATCTCTCAAAAACCTACTCGTGGTTGTCTTGTTGATCCTACATCCTTAGTCAATGTTATTACTAAAGAAAATCTTTTTTATGAAAAGCTTACAACATGATTCTTATGATACATCATATGTGTGGATTCAAACTTGTAATGGTTTTCTTTATCCATCATTTGGTTCTATTAACTTGCCGGTTGAACTTTGTGGAAAAATTGTGAACACTACCTTTGTCGTTGTTCCTACTTTCGATCAATTTCAAGTTAAGCTAGGTTTGCCATGGTTAAATGCCATGCATGCTATTGCTTCACCTATCCATAAATGTCTTAAATTTGTTCATGATGAAGAAGTGAAGATGGTTAATCATAGTTTATATCAACCTTCTAGGCCTAATTCATGTCCTCCTCGACCTGATAATATTTTTCGTTCATATCAAGCTTATAAACATCGTAAGATTCTTGAATTAATCATACCTCCTATGGATCTTAGTCATGGTCTTTTTCCTACACCTTCTATACCTCCTTTAACTATGGCTTCTATTTCTGTTAATCAAGTTCCTCCTATTGTCGATAATCCGATTGATCTTCCTAAAGAACCTATGAAGGATCCTGTGGTTGTTCCTCCTAGTTCTCAACCTATTTCAAGTAAAGAAAAATGTAATTGATCTACTAATGAACGTCGTAAGAAGCGTTGTGCTCATGTTAAAGCATGGATTTATATTTTAGGATCTCTTGATCCCTCCAGTTTCAAATATATATATTTTTGATCCCTTAAGGTCGGAGGTGTCCTTAAGACTGTATCTCTTTTGCTTTTGGTTTTATTCTTATGGAATAGAATATTCCTAAGGATGAATCCTTGATGGGTTGACTAGTGAGTAGCCACATTCACTAGGCAGTTCAATTCCATCTTTCTAGTTGCGCCATTTCCTTGTGTGGTTCACAATGAGACATAAGTTCTCATTGGGTGAGATAATCACACCCTCTTTCTCTCTCTCTAGAGATGTCTCTCTTATTGTGCTCTTCAAGTCAATGAAGACTTGAGTCCCTGGGGGCTTGAGGTTTCTCTTTTTCCCCTTGATTACGATAAGATTATCTTTTCATTTTGATCTCCTTTACCAAGAGTTTGCATCAAGTCCATACTCTTGCTAAAGTGGGGGCTTAATGTATCATCTTAAAATGGAAGCACTTCCATGATAAGAGCATTTAACCCTTTGAGTAAGTGGTCTGGGGTCATGTTAAGTGCCTTGATTAGGTCTTTGCATGTATCTAGCTTTCTCCCCTCGTTCTACTTCTCTCTGCACCTATTTTCCACTTTATTTCTCCATTTCTTAGCACTATGGATTGAGGTCCTAAGGTTTTTGACCTCAAGGTCAAAGTAAAACTTGAGGGTCAAAATGACCTCAACCCTGACCTAGGTTAGGGAAAACCTCGACCCTGACCTAGGGTGGGGTCTACCTCATCCTTGACCCAGATTTTAAATTTCAGGTTCCCATGATTTTCAGATGTCGAGTTTTGGAAATATTTGTTTTCCCAATTCTGGGTCGGCCATTTCGGGTTTCAAAATGGCAAATCCTTAAATTACATTTAATATGGGTCCATTTCTAGGGCTTAAGGTTAATTGGGATTTAATTCCCCAATGTTGGCCTTCTCTAGAAGATTGTGCCCTAGATCACTATAAAAGGAAGCCTTCTTCTCTCATTTTCACATCCATTCTCATCAAGTAATCTCTCAAGCTCTCAAGTGAAATCAAGTGATCAAGAAAGCAAGAAGAAGGAATGAAAGAAAGAAAGAATTCATCCTCAAGTGTAGCATTCAAGCATCCATCAAGGAGATCCATTGTTAGTCATTAAAGGATTCAATCTCTTTGGATCCCCCTTGAAGATTTCTCCATCCATATTCATCCAAGCCTCCTCATATGCAAAGATCCATTCAAGATAGGTGTTGAAGATCAAATGCCATTGATTTGAGACATCCTACATTCATTATACATCCATTGGAGCATCCCTACTTGTGGATTAAAGGATTTGAATCCTCTACAAGGACTTCAACATAAGCAAGGTGAATTGTTTCATTTACTTTGTTTATGCACATTACAATTTTAATTGAATTTCAAGGTTAATTCCTGATGCAATCAAGGATGGTGGATCCAATTAAGGATAGTCCAAACCTTGCAACCATAAGAATTACACAGCAGAATACTCAACAATGCAACTATTATACACTAAGTTTGCACCCTTGGTTCAAGCTCTCATAGTCTTGATAACCTAGTATAACATGGGAATCATCTCTAGGTTGTGGGACCTATGCTAACTAAGATGAGACCTCCAGGTTCTAGGCTGGTTCCTCTTGGATAATCACCTTAATTTTCTTCTAAATAAAAAAGTAAACTTTGAGGGAAAAGGGGTAGAAGGAATGCTAAAAGGGGGAATGACTGAAAGCAAACTACCTACTAGATGATACACCAAACTAAAATGAACATAATACACTGACCAAATTAGCATGAAGGCTCTTAGATCTAATAGAACACAATCTTCCTAAACAGGCTTGCATAAGTGTTTCATAGAGAGGCCTGAACAAAAGACACGGACTGTGACCTACAAGCAAACGTTCTCTTCAGCAAAAGGGCACAGGAATGAGACAGAGTGATAGGGGGTTGAAGTATACCCACAAACTCACTCAAATCAAATCAAACACAGTGGTACACAAATAAGCTGAAAGAAAGAAGGGCTTTGCAACTCCAAGATTTCTCTAGCAAAGACAATATATTATACTCAATAAGAGAAATACAAACAAGGGAAAGACCAGAGGGCAGAACAAATGCCACGGATAGCCTCTATTAAATCTGAGATTTCAATGAAAGGTTACAGACTGTAAGAGCTAGAGTGTAGAAAAAATGCCACGGATAACTCCTAAGAAAGAGAAACTCTTTTTACAATTGTAAACTCTAAGCTGTAAGAGCTAAAAAACTAATATATACATCTCCCTTGCATGCAAGCAAGAGTTTAAAATCTGATTAGGGTTTCATAGATTTTGCATATAATAATAGAAAAACCCTAATCTATCACTTCTGATTATAAATGAATCGTTGAAATATCTTGATCAATAAAAAATCCATCTCTGCACATAATTCCATCACCATAACTACTTGCAGATGAGCCGCCTTGATCAATTTACCTCGTTGCAAGCTGAAAACCTTACGCCACTGCCATGACCTCGTACTGAATCAGGTTTATCATGAATGCTCAAATCTGATCTTGGTAGATATTTGTATTTTGGAAGTACAAATGGTCACAGGTGGCGCCAATCCTTTAATGGTCCTTTGATGTAAGAACACTGACATGGTACCTCAGGAAACAACAAATCAACACGCAACAACCACTCAGATCTTCCTCATCATCTTCGCAACCTGCAACCGTCCTGAAAAAAATCAATTCTGAGATACCCCCACTTCACATATGGCCCATTGGATCAAACACTGGTGAAAACCTCGCAAAAAGATTCAAATTCAGGCTCCAATAGCTACTAGGTCCAAGTTTAAAACATGACCGTCGATCACATTCTTTCCCGGCAGATCGGATGACCTAGATCAACCTAGTGCAACCTAGCAATAGACCCACCTAGTTATCGGCCCTGATCAGATGGTGGTCACAAGTTCGCAAAGGGGAGGAATATTCCTTATGACCATGCGACAACCATAGATCAAGGAATTTTAATCCCACTGAAAGCCTCGGGCCCACCATCATTTCTTCATCATCACCCTTCAGCCAACCAAAAATGAGCACTACTGCACGACTGGCACCTTGGACCCACCTGTCAGATCACCTTCCCATCGAACGGCTGTCGCAAGATTACAAGGGGGAAGAACACTCCTTACGATCACATGAAAATTGTAGATCCTTTTGCACTTTAACCACCTTAGAACTAAGACTGCCAAACATAACATAACCACTCGCCAAATCGCTGAAGAGTGGGGAACAAACCGCTGAGGTTGCGTGAACACGCGACTGAAGAAAATGCTGGGTCACTGAATGAAAAACTCTTAACTGCCAGAAATAAGGGATCAAGAAAACACATAGTCACCCAATCACCAAATAAGAATCTATCTGCCAGGAAAATCTAGAGCTCAAGTGACTGAACCACCAAGAAGAACCGGGTCCCACGCAGTCACAGCAATGCAGATGAAAAATGTTGACATCTAAGATAAGCACGCATATGCAAAAAGGAACAAGGTAAAAAACAACTAGGGTTTTCACTTAAAACCGAAAAGACATCAGAGAAATAGAAAACATCGAGGGTTTTATACTTAGACAAATTTGACACCACTCGACATAAACTATGTCTCTGCAGGCCTTAGAACTTGAATATCTCCCCAGTCCTTTCAATTCAGCACATGTAATCAGAACTAGAGCATGGTGACATATTGGAGAACATGGGTCTAAGGGCGCAAACCATAAAAAATTATGGATTTACTTCTCAAGTGAAAATAGGCCAAAACTGTATGACAGGGAAATTTTGGGTAACATTTTGGCAATTTCTGCGGGATGTTAGCCTGCTAGACATTAGATTAGTGGCCTTGATGCAATCCATTGGGCATAGGAGTCATCTCAAGATTACAAGGACCCTCTTGAAAGAGATAGGAACAAAAACTATGCTCGAGCACTTCTTGGAAAATAGGAAAACTAACCTAGAAAAAGGAAAAAAGCAGGGAAGCCTAACCTAACCTAAACTAACCAGTGTAGAAAACTGGTTAAACAAAACCATTCACTGGTATGCTGAAGTAACTACGTTTCCTTATTAAGACATTTTGCACTAAATGCATAAGGATAGCTACAAGGATGTGAGGCACATAAAAATTTGTTAAATAATTAAGAACTACCTCTACAAAAATAGGATCAAGTTTACCCTCCTCTAATTGATCATATGGAGAGGTATTGGTAAACTCCCTCTGGGCTATGTACCTGATGGGCCAGCCTCTTGAAAGTCTGAAGGCAGAAACTTCCTTGATGGTTTCTTCTTTATCTTCATGGTTACCCTCCATCATGGATAGCCAAGTCAAATCATCATCTATGGTCAGGGGACTATCATCATCTTCTTTTAAACAGGCCAGGAGCTTGTCAAAGTTGTCAATATCCTGAAGATCTCTAGGAATGACCGGTTCTTTATAATCAAGTTCCACACACAAGTCTCCCATGATGCCCTAGCTATCCTTTGCATATTGAGAAGTCTCTCCCTCAAAGATGAGATCCAGCTCATGAATCAGCCCATCCTCAGGATCAAACTCTTCTAGCTACTACAATTTTATAGGAGTGGCTACAATCATAACCTTTTCATTTTTCTTAACAAAACTAGGCAGCTCGTCTAACAAGGACATGGCATATTACTTTTCATCAACAAAGAAGGGAAGCTCATTTCAACCAAGAGCTCAGGCTGGGCATCAATCTCCACCTCCTCACCTTGTTGTCCCACTTTATCACAATTGCCACTCAGCACTAATACCTCAGATTTTCTCTCGCCCTCATTGCATGAAAGCTCATTTACCATGGGTCCTTGCTCGGACACTAGACTAGTATCTTTGAAAAAACTTGGCATCTGATAGCTAGGAGGCAGAGTCCATTGGGGTATCCATAATAGTTCATCATCTTGAGAGACTAGAGGGGCCTCTTGGGATAAATATTGTTCTTAAACGGACTGCTCTTGTAGAGTGGTAGACTGAATCTCAAGTATAGGCTCTTGGAAGGAACTTTTTGCCTTAAAACTTGGGATGTGAAATTCAGAGGGCCCAGAGGGAGATATAGAGGGCATATACAAATGGGCCTTCTAGCTTGAGATCTTAGGTCTAAGAGCCTCTTGTTCAGCAATTCATGATCTCAGCTTTGCTGACTCAATATCAGCTCAGCGGTTAATCTCTTCTTGAAATTTTCTTATTTGTTGCTCATCAACAAGGGCCTTTACCACTTGGTTGGAAATGAACCCTTTTTCATAACTTTGAGCTTCCATATCCTACTACTCCCTGATCTCAGACACTTGCCTAATCATATCAAGCAACAAATTCTTAGTTTTTTCTTGCTCCTTCATGAAGTCCAAGCTCTGAGTCCATTGCCAATTAGGTTGAGAAGGGGTAGGTGGGTGGTAAGCACGATGAGGTAGCTGCACCTACATCTCCCATTTTGCCCTTTGTGCCCATGATCCCTCTTGTCAGAGGGCCTGCTCATAATCTTGTACAAGGGCATAACCATTTGGGGTATACTAGATATATTGATAGCCTTGTATAGTATGGAAGCTTGGGGTAAAAGAAGGTTTTGGGTGATTTTCATATGGCTAATGACTAGCCCATAAAGCACTATTCTCATAATAGGATGGTGAGTAACCCGACTATCCATAATAGCTTGACATGTGTACTCATGTAATTAGCTAGAATTTGAATATGAAAGATTTGAAACATACCAGCACTTGATCTTTGAAACTAGTAGACCTTCTAGAGTCACCAGATATGTAGCAAAATGACCTCTTCTAGATCTATAGTATGTTATCAACATATCAGAGATAGCATAACTTTTTAAGATGAACTTCTTTACTAGTCGCACCGGGCGTGCCAGAAATGTTATACACTAAGTTTGCACCCTTGGTTCAAGCTCTCATAGTCTTGATAACCTAGTATAACATGGGAATCATCTCCAGGTTGTGGGACCTATGCTAACTGAGATGAGACCTCCAAGTTCTAGGCTGGTTCCTCTTGGATAATCACCTTAATTTGCTTCTAGACAGAAAAGTAAACTTTGAGGGAAAAGGGATAGAAGGAATGCTGAAAGGGGGAATGACTGAAAGCAAACTACCTACTAGGTGATACACCAAACTGAAATGAACACAATACACTGACCAAATTAGCATGAAGGCTCTCAAATCTAATAGAACACAACCTTCCTAAATAGGCTTGCATAAGTGTTTCACGGAGAGGCCTGAACAAAAGACACAGACTGTGACCTGCAAGAAAACATTCTCTTCAGCAAAAGGGCACAGGAATGAGATAGAGTGACAGGGGGTTGAAGTATACCCACAAACTCACTCAAATAAAATCAAACACAGTAGTACACAAATAAGATAAAAGAAAGAAGGGCTCTGGAACTCCAAGATTTCTCTAACAAAGCCAGTATATTATACTCAATAAGAGAAATACAAACAAGGGAAAGACCAGAGGGAAAAACAAATGCCACGGATAGCCTCTATTGAATCTAAGATTTCAATGAAAGGTTACAGACTATAAGAGCCAAAGGGAAGAACAAATGCCATAGATAACTCCTAAGAAAGAGAAACTCTTTTTACAATTGTAAACTCTAATCTCTAAGAGCTCAAAAACTAATATATACATCTCGCTTGCACGCAAGCAGGAGTTCAAAATCTAATTAGGGTTTCATATATTTTGCATATAATAATAGAAAAACCCTAATCTATCACTTCTGATTATAAATGCATCGTTGAAATATCTTGATCGATAAAAAATCCATCTTTGCACATAATTCCATCACCATAACTTCCTATAGATGAGCCGCCTTGATCCATTTACCTCGCTGCAAGTTGAAAACCTTACGCCATCGCCATGACCTTGATTCTGCTAAATCAAGTTTATCATGAATGCTCAAATTTGATGTTGGTAGATATTTGTATTTTGGAAGTACAAATGGTCATAGGTGGTGCCAATCCTTTAATGCTCCTTCGGCACAAGAACACCGACATGGTACCTTAGGAAACAAGAAATCAACACGCGATGGCCAATCAGATCTTCCTCATCATCTTGGCAACCTACAACCATCCTAAAAAAAATCAATTCTGAGCTACCCTCACTTCACATACGGCCCATTGGATCAAACACTGGCAAAAACCTCGCAAAAAGATTCAAATTTGGGCTCCAATGGCTACTAGGTCCAAGTTTAAAACACGACCGCTGATCACATTCTTTCTCTGTAGATTAGACGAACTAGATCAACCTAGTGCAACCTGATAATAGACCCACTTATTATCAGCCCTGATAGTACAGTCTTCATAAGATCACAAAGGGGAAGAACACTCCTTACGATCACGTGACAACCATAGATCCTTTTGCACTTTAATCACCTCAGAACTAAGACCGCCAAACATAACATAACTGCTTGCCAGATTGCTGAAGAGTGGGGCATAAACCGCTGAGGTGGCATGAACATGTGACTGAAGAAAATGCTGAGTCACTGAATGAAAAACACTTAACTACTAGAAACAAGGGATCAGGTGAACACATAGTCGCCCAATCACCAAATAAGAATCTATCTGCCAAAAAAATCTAAAGATCAAGCGACCGAACTGCCAAGAAGAACTGGGTCCCACACAGTCACAACAATGCAGATGAAAAATGTTGACATCAGAGATAAGCGCGTAGATGCGAAAAGGCACAAGGTCAAAAACAACTAGGGTTTTCACTTCAAACTGAAAAGACATCAGAGAAATAGAAAACATCAAGGGTTTTATACTTAGACAAATTTGACACCACTCGACATAAACTATGTCCCTGCAGGCCTTAGAACTTGAATATATCCCTGGTCCTTTTGATTCAGCACATGCGATCAGAATTGGAGCATGTGACATATTGGAGAACATGGGGCTAAGGGTGCAAACCATAAAACTTTGTGGATTTACTTCGCAAGTGAAAATAGGCCAAAACTGTATGATAGGGAAATTTTGGGTAACATCAACACAAAGTAATTGTTTAACTCTGATTTTCATTAACATTCCTAGTTGTAAGGCCTTTCGGGTTAGAGCCAATTACAATCATAAAACAATTTTGAAAGATCCACAACCAGATCTAATACAATCACCAGCTAGTTCAACTCTGAAGACAATAAGAAGCTGATGGAAACCCTAAGAAAGATCTAAACTTGAGCTTGCAAGCCTCCAAGCAATCTCCTTGTTCCCAAGTATGGAAACCCCTAGCTCTACTACAACAATTATCAGATTACAGATCTGCAAGATCATCAAGAAATTTTCCACAACTTCACCAACTTTAGCTTTAGAACCTCAGATCTAATTTTCTTCAACCTTCAAGTCATGAACTTCTATGATCTTTCTCTAAGTTCCTATGTCCTCCTCCCAAACATCTACCCAAACCCTCCTTAAATACTAATCATCAGCCACAAGTCGAAAAGATGAAACCCTTAACTCTTCTAAAAATTATTAAATGCCATACAAGTCAGCTTAAAAATGTATACAAACATTTAATTCAGCATGTCAGCCCAAAACTAATGGCTACCAATAATAAATGCACCAAGTCAGCCCAACAAATCACACAAAACTTTAGTCGATAAGTCAGAACTATTGAGCATAAGTGAATTAACCGAGCAAGCCAAGCATCGTCGAGTGCTAGTATCGACCGAGAACTACAGGCATGACCGAGTAACACTATCATCAAGCACCAGAGACTACTGAGTTCCTTCAGTGACCGAGCTTCCTTCAATGACCGAGACTATCAGTCAAGGCTGCAACCAAGTAAAACCAGCCAAAACACAAACACTTTTGCAGCTTCACTGAGCATACAAAATGCCCCTACCTCAACCTTGGATGCCCCTACATCAGACACCCCAGGTTCCAAAAGATGTTCATATGTGAGAAGAACATCTTCCAGGGTTCAACACATAAACCCCTAACTGGTTCTTCACATACAAGTCCTCCATCTTTTCTGCTTGCATACTCTTCCACTTCTATTTCGTTTGTCTCTTCAAATCTTTCCTAGACAATGTACATGTCTATTCTCCAAACTGATCATTCATTTTCTCTAGATCCACCAACTCAACTTGTTAACCAATACTCAAGCTTCTCCTACCGAGCATTGTATCCATCAAAGGCATCAGTGAAAACTTCATGTTATCCTTCTCCATAGTAAAGACATTCCTAACACAATCATAGATAGCTCTACAATCATACTACCAAGGTCTACCGAGAAATATACAACTATTCATCTTCACAATGTCACATAACACAAGATCCTTATATTGGCCAATCTGAACATCAATGAAGCATTGTTCTCTAACTTCTAGAGCATGATCATTTTGAAGCCAACCAATCCTATAAGGACCTAGATGTTTCTTTTTATTCAAGCCAAGTTTCCTAACCATGTCCTCAACAACAAGGTTATCAGTACTACCACTATCAACAATAACATCATAGAGTTTACCTTCATATTTGCATCAGGTCCTAAACAAGTTACTCCTCTGACAAGGTTCATCCTTTGTATTGAGCAATGTTCGCTAAAGTAGCAAGTTCTCTAATTTAGGTTCATTCTGAATGTTTTCATTCACCATAGCAGTTCGTCAGTCAACCTTCTTCTATGTACACTCAAAAGAATGGTGTCCTTCCTCTCCATAGTTATAGCAAGTACCTTTAAAGATAACTCTACCTGTCTTCTTCTTAGGTTCCACAAGTTTTTGTTCATCTTCTGCATTAGTCGGTTTATCCTTCATCGAGTGATCAACTTTCTCCTTCCCTCGGGAGTTATTAGGTTGTTTCCTTTTTAACTTCTCTTCTGCCCTCAGAGCATACTGATAAGCATCTTTTGTAGAATCAATCTTTAGCATACCAAGCTCATCCTAAATATTGAATCTTAGACCATTCACATACCAAGCTACCTTTTCCTTACCAAGTTCTCAGTGTCCAGTCCAAATAGTAAGTTTGTGGAACTCCTCGGTATAATCTTCAACAGACAAATCCTTCTGTTTCAGATTCTCTAACTTCTTAAATAATTCAAGCTCATAGTCAACATGTATAAACTTAGCTTTCAATTTTGTCACCATCAACCTCCACTGATTGATCTTCATTTCACCTTCATCTTCTCGGTCTCTTTGTAATTATTTCCACCAAAGATTAGCATGTCCTTTCAACTTTGTCTGTGCTAATCTCACCTAAAGAGGATCTTCAATTTCTTCCAGCTCAAAGAAATGTTCAAGTTCACCAATCCAATCAATCAGATTGACGGGTTTCAAAGTACCAGAGAAAGTAGAAACTTCCATTCGGTAATTACTAAACTGAGCAGCAGATCTAGGTAACCAAGTAGTTTTCTCTTCACCAGATCTATCCCTCCGGTCATCACCACTAGATCTAGCTTGTTCAAATTCTTCAACAGCTTCTTCATAGCCATCCTTAGTACCAACATTTTGAGGTATACCAGTAATAGCTCTCATGATATCTACGATCATGTCATTCTTCATCAATTCCATCTCATATCTGAAATCTAATTTTATCTTCTCCATGATTCAGGATTCAACAGTATCACAAAGATCAGAGATAACTCTAGGGTCCAATCTTCTCGGAGGCATCCTTAAAGATAAGAGAAACCCTATGCAACAAACCATCACTGACAACCTTTTGACAATTTCCAAGTTGGATGCAAGTTAGATTGCAATCTAAAATCTTGCAAACAACTAGGGCAAAATTTCACAAGTTCAGTGCTACGAATTTGTAATCTAGATTGCACACAATCTCCTTGCCGACAAGATAAACTTTGCAAGGTCAGCCTTTCTAGGGAAACCTTCTACTTCAACAAGATCAAACTCTCAGCTCCAACATGAACAAACTTCACTCTGATACCACCTGATGTAGTCAAGGATGGTGGATCCAATTAAGGATAGTCCAAACCTTGCAGCCAACAAAATTACACAGCAGAATACTTAACAATGCAACACAAAGTAATTGTTTAACTCTAATTTTCATTAACATGCCCGACTATAAGGCCTTCCGAGTTAGGGCCAATTACAATCAGAAAACAATTCTGCAAGATCCACAACTAGATCCAATACAATCATCGGCTAGTTCAGCTCTGAAGACAATCAAAAGCTGATGGAAACCCTAAGGCAAATCTAAACTTGAGCTTGCAAGCCTCTAAGAAATCTCCTTGTTCACAAGTATGAAAACCCTAGCTCTGCTACAACAATTATCAGATTACAATCTGATCTACAAGATCATCAAGAAATTTTCCACAACTTCGCCAACTTTAGCTTCAAAACCTTAGATCTGATTCACTTCAACCTTCAAGTCATGAACTTCTATGATCTTTCTCTAAGTTCCTATGTCCTCCTCCCAAACATCTACCCAAACCCTCCTTAAATACTAATCATTAGCCACAAGTCAGCAAGATGAAACCCTTAACTCTCCTAACAATTGTTAAATGCCATACAAGTCGAGTTACAAATGTATACAAACATTTAATTTGGCATGTCAATCCAAAACCAATGGCTACCAACAATAAATGCACCAAGTCGGCCCAACAAATCACACATAACTTCAGTCGATAAGTCAGAACTACCAAGCATCAATGAATTCACCGAGCAAGCCAAGCATCACCGAGCACTAGTGTTGACCAAGCACCACAGGCATGATTGAGTAACACTATCATCGAGCACCAAAGACTACCGAGTTCCTTCAGTGACCGATCTTCCTTCAATGACCAAGACCGTCGATCAAGGCTGCAACCGAGTAAAACCAGCCAAAACATAAACACTTTTATAGTTTCACCGAGCACACAGAATGCCTGTGCCTCAACCTTGGATGCCCCTGCATCAATTCCTAAATTGGGGTTTGACCAAGGCAAACCCCCCATCCAAACAACAAAAACTCTCTTTTTCTTGTAGGTACATGTGCGAAACTGCAGATCTCAACTTGGATTTGGATACCCTTTTTGGTGAACTTCCGAGATCTATGAACAAAGTCAAGGATGACCTTCAAAATCTTAAAGTAGTCTTTCACCTTTTATCGGGGTCAAAGACTACCTACTGTCAGAAAGATAAAAGTTTTTTGGGTTTTCTTCATCTCAACATTTCTAGTCTGAAACAGGTTGTAGAATTGCTTGAAACTACACACAGACATCAGAAATTAGCATTTTCCAGATCTACCCTATTTTGAGGTTAGTATTTGACTTTCAATTATTTCAGATTTTTAGCATATACTCTTTATAGTGAAATATAAGGTTTTCTTCTACATTCCTATTCTCCATAGATTGATTCTTTTGTGTATTGACCTTTTGGTTGATCAACTCGGATCTCTCCTTTGGGAATTTGGATTTAGAAGTACATCTCATATTTCCCCTATTTATTCTACACACACATACACTATATTATCCTATTCATAAGGTGAATCCTATTTCATATCATTCAAATCCAAATTGAAGATATGGATTGAATAATTTAATTTATAAGCAATCTTGGTTTGACATTTGAGAAAAATTTGGATTTTGTGGACTTAGAATTTTTTTGGGAAATTTGGTGAAATTTTGTAAATTGTGAAAAATGTCTAGATAAATTTGGGCAATTTAATTGTGCAATTTTTTTAAAATAATTTTTTTAAAAAGCTAAATTCTAAGTGTCAAAATTGTAATTTTAATGTTCACTTTTCACAGTTGGTAAGATGATTCCTACAAGTTGGTAGGCACGTTCCTGCAAGTTGGTAGGGGTGCTCTTGCATCATGGATAAATTTTAATAAACTTGATGTAATTTAAAAATGATAAGATTAAGGTGAAAAATAATTTTTCCTTTAGCCAAGTGGAATGATTACCTTGAGAAAATTATTTTGGCTAAGGAAAATTAAAATGTGCAAGGAGGAGACAAAATGGTTTCAAGTTGGCAAGCAAGTCTTTGCAACTTGGCAAGTCAGATTGTGCAAGTTGTCACGAGTTAGAAGTGGTGTTGCAAATTGGTGGAATTGATTGTGCAAGATGGAGAGGTAGACTTGGAAATTTGGTAATTTTAATGATAAACCTCGATACTTTGTAAATTTTGATCCTTTGTGGACTGTATTTTATATTTTAATTCCCCAAGGCAAAATCGATGCCAAATTGAGAGAACCTTTTACATTTTAAAAAATCAATGCCATTTAAAATATCAATGTCATTTTATAATTAAAAATTGATGCTATTTGGGGGGTCATTTGATCACACAAAGAGACCTTGACCTAGCCTTCTCTATGACAGTTTAGTGGAAGCTTATGATGAAAATTTCAATGCATGGATTGGGCCACATTAAATGTTTGAACATGCCCATAAAAGGATTTTATTTCAAAATTAAGGATGGCCAATTTTATGTTTAAGATTTCATTAAGGCAATTTGATGCCTTTTATAGGGGGGCCCATTCATGATGCAAATCTAAGTTGACAAGAGGGGAGTTTGTTTAGAATCAAAACTCGAGGAGGCCCCATTTTAAATTAAATTTAATCTCAAACATTATAAAAGGGGGTCGGCCTCTTGTTTTAATGATTGGCCATGTCGGCCTCTTGTTTTAATGATTGGCCATGTCGGCCTCTATTTTACCACTTTAAGAGCATATAAATGTGGGACCACTTGCCACTCATTTGGCATTTTTTTAAAAGTGATTTGCCTCTGCCTTTGGGATTGCGAATCACTCCTCTACCACAATAGCAAATTTTTCCCTTTGGCATGCAAATTACCTAGAATTTCCCAGCAATGACTATCATTGCTTTGGCAACAAAGTGTTTTGGTGTTTTAATGATAAGTCAGGTGGTCTTTGGAAAGTGATTTCCACCTTTTATTTGGCCCATAAGATCCTCCTCTCATTGGTAGCAAGTTTATTATCTTAGAGGCATCAATTTTGAGGTCTCATTGCATCTGTGTGGGCTGCCTTTATACTCTAGATCAGATCGTGTGTATTACGAATTGGGAAACAATTATTGATCATTTGGAAGCATCAACTAGGTATTTTGAGTTGATCAAGTTGGCAACTTGAAGAGCTTCATTTCCAACTTGGGTGGCAGCCTCTTACGATTTGGACAACACACCTCTTGCATCTTGGCAAGAATAATTTGAACATTTAAAGGTTTGGGGTAGTGTTAGTTGCATCATAGATGAATTGCATTATATGATTGTTATAACATGGCATTTAACTCCTTGTTTCTACATGTTTACATCTTGATTGGATTAATAATTTGAAATGTAGAATCACAGGTTTGACTTGAGAGCTTGGACTTGGATACTTGATAGCTTGGACTTGGATATTTGAGAGCTTGGACTGGGATATTTTAGATCTTGGACTTGGAGATTTGGAGAAGAGAACCTATTGCATTTCAAGACCCTACTTGGACCCACTTCCTTGATTACCTTGTCCTAGTTTAGATATTTTTATCTTTGAGTTTAAAAGGTAAAGTGTGCCAATGTGAGCACCATTGTAATAGGATTAATGGACATGTACCTTTTTTTTGAGAAGGATCCTCCTTGATTTGAAGTTCACCCACAAGATGGTGAACTTTGTGGTTGGTTCTTTTCTTTCCTAGATTAGGTGTTTCTTTGTTTCTTTCAAGATACAAACTAACAACAAACACTATCTAATCTAATTAACAATTGCAACATCACTAGTTGGAAAGTTTGAAATGAAAAATAAGTGAGAAACAATTGAACAATAAATAAAAACCAAAGGAAAAGTGAACATTCATGATAATTTAGATAATTGAAACAAAAAAATTGACAAACTCAATTAGAATTAATGCAAAGGCTAAATTGACTAAGTTAATTGAATAAACAACAATGACTATCTAACTCAATTAACTTAATATTATATACAATTTATATTCAAGGAAAGTAATTGGTGGATTATAGTCTTTGCAGGGGGCATGGATGATATGAACTCCTCCAAGGCACTAAGAGAAGCTCAACTCAAGGACTTAGAAGACATGATGCCTAAGTCCCTCTTTCCCTCCAAGTTGAAGAAGGTTGGATACACTAGCCTAGGGGAAATGAACATGATGCATATGATGGTTCAGCTGAGTAGGAGCAAACACTTGAGATGAGAAAGAAGATGATGGATGAGGATGAGAGGAACATTCAATGCACCCCTTTCTCTTACTTTGATGAGATCAACAACATGCTAGCCAAGTTCATCAATTTGGCTAAGAAGATGAAGGAAAAAAGAAAGACTATCTTAGAAGATCATTTGATGTAAGCCCAAGTGGAAAATTTTCCTTTCTTATTGGGTTGGGTAGGTGTCTAATTCTAATTGGCTAACCACTTGGTGCCATGTCATTGGTTTCCACCTTTGTATTTTTTTTCATTGGTCCATAGAATGAGGTGTCCTATTCTCATTGGCTGATGGGGTGGTAACCCTAATTAGGGTTTATGGGATGTAATCTGGGCCCTTGATTTCAAATTTTTTTCTTTTAATCTTGGCCACTCATTGTACTTGAGCCTCTATATAAGGCCATTTTCTCTCATTTCTAAAGGGGGTTGAAGAGAATTGTTTCTTGATAATGTCAAAATTACTCTTCTTATCATTGTTGTGCTTTGCATGGTGATTGAGTTGGAACACTTGGTGTTATTGCATGGTTTCTACTTCCATAATTAAAATATGATTTTATTTCAAAGTTGTTAAAGTAAGAGTAAAAGTAGATAGATTGTGTGGTGATATTGGTGGATGTTTCATGTAGTGGCATCTTGGCTTATTACTTTGTGCTTGAAGATTCTAGCAGTCTCGGTAACTGTCTGGTGGATTTTGATTACTTGGCTAGTGACCTTGGTAGAAGACTAGACTTTCTTGGTCTTGGTGGTGATTCTCAGTTGGAAGTTCTAGTGGATCTCGGTGGATGTTGGTCACTCGGTGACTTGGTGTTTTGTTTCTCGGTGCTTGGTTACCAACGGGGTCTCAGTGTTTATGTTCGTTTCTCAGTCGTTGGAGGACTCAGTCACTAAAGGGAGCTCGATCATTGAAGGAGACTTAGAATTTTTGGTGCTTGGTAATGCTTGTGGAGCTTGGTTGGTATGGTTGCTTGGTAGATTGGCTTACCGATAGTTTTTCTTGGAGATCCAGCTTGGCTGAGTAGTGCATTTAATTTGGTTCATGTTCCTCAAGTTATGGATTGACCGTTGGATGTGTGGGGACCTAGATCTGGCATGTTGCATTCTCCTATGCAGATTTGGAGGCTGACTTGGTGAATTAATTATTTGTGAGGTTATTTGTGAGCTGATTGTGTTGGCATTTAATATTTGTATTTTTTGGAAGCCGACTGGCTTTTGGAATTTAATTGTTTGTAAAGCTGACTTATGACTGGCAATTAGTATTTAAGTAGATGTTTGGGTAGTTGTTTAGAGATGGAGGAGATTGGTAGAAGTAGAGATCTAGAGTTAGTAGCTTGTGAGCTTAGGTATCAGAAGATTGCTTGGTGACCTACAGGTACAAGTTTAGATCCTTCTTGGAGTGCCTACCAGTGTCCTGTTGCATTGTAGACCTGGGCTAGTTGGAGTTGGTGAAGTTGCGGAAAAGATCTTGCATGATCTTGTAGATTAGATAGTTATCTGATAGTGGATGAGCTTGTGGATCCTGTGTGATCTTGTAGAGCTATTACTTGCTTTGTAATTGGCCGTAACCAAGAAGGCCTTACAACCCGACACATTACATGTAATAAGTTATTTCATGAAAAAAGAACTTGTTTTCTTTCAGATCTAGTTTCTTGTTGTGTTATTTTGCTATGTTTGTGTTTGGCTGCAAGGTTGGATAGTCCTTCATTGGATTCTCCATCCTTGACTACATCAAGTGGTATCAGAGTGAGGGTTTGATCTTGTTGGAGCAAAAGGTTGACCTAGAAATGCTGATCTTGCAAAGTTGATCTTGTTGAGGAAGAGATTATGCACAATCTGAGTTGCAGATCTGTGGTACTAAACTTGTAAAATCATGGTCTGGTTGTTCATGCGAGGTGGCAGGTTGCGATCTGACTTGCATACAACTCAGAGATTGTCACAAGGTGGTTGGTTGGGTTTGTTGCAGAAAGTTTTCGAAGATCTTTGGAGATGTCTCTAAGAGGATTGGACCTTGGTGATGTGATTTCTGAGAGGTTTTCTCGATTGGAAATAGATTTTCTAAACCAAGTTAAGAACCTTGTGAGGGAAAGTGTTGTTGAGCTTTGTAGAGCTTACTGGAGTTGGAGCATGTCAATCTAGAGGAAACTTGTTTGGCTAGTTGGTAGATTATTTCAAGAGAGAAGACATCTTGGCAAGAATTCTTATGATAATTTAGAGGTTGAAGAGGTATGCAAAATTGGTTTTGATGTTTAGTTGGTGGATTCTGACATGAAACCTGCAGAGCGACATGTGCTTGTTGCTGAGTTACCTGTGATTACCGACGATGTGGTTGAACTTGTTGAGGTTGGTGAGAAGATTGGTTTTCATGTTTATTCAGTCATGCCAAACATGGAAATTATAGAGCATCTAGTTGTGCTTGATCAGACTACTGTTGGTGGATAGTTACTTGTTGTTGAACACCTTCCTGATGTTGGTGTTACCGACTTGTTTCTGTTCGGTGTTGTGATACAGATGTTGTTTGTTGGCTTTGGACTTGAGTTGTTGGTTGACAGTAATAAGTCTTCTGATGAGATTCTGGGATGGGATTCTGACTTTGGTGATGGGATGAATCCTCAGCTTGTTCAAGATGTTGGACATGCTGATTGGTTGAGTTGTAGATTGATTTTCTTTCCTATGATGGATTGGAAACCTTTGGTCAAGATGAAGTGGAGTTGGTTTTTTTTAGATGTTCCCTTTGGTGAGAAAGTGTGGGACACACTTTTCTTTGTACCCCAAGAGTTTGATGCAATGGCATCCTAGCTTATTGCTCAGTGCTTGAAGATTCTGGCAGTCTTGGTAGCTGTCTGGTGGATTTTGATTACTTGGCTAGTGATCTTGGTAGAACACTGGAGTTTCTTGGTCTTGGTGGTGATTCTCAGTTGGAAGTTCTAGTGGATCTCAGTGGATGTTGGTCACTCAGTGACTTGGTGTTTTGTTGCTCAGTGCTCGATTATCGACGGGGTCTATGTGTTTATGTCTATTTCTTAGTCGCTGAAGTGGCTTGGTCGCTGGAGGACTCAGTCGCTAAAGGAAGCTTGGTCATTGAAGGAGACTCGACATTTTTGGTGCTTGGTAATGCTTGTGGAGCTTAGTTGGTATGATTGCTTGGTGGTTTTCCTGACGCTTGTTAGATTGGCTTATCGACGATTGTTCTTGGAGATCCAGCTTGGCTGATTAGTGCATTTAATCTAGGTCATGTTCCTTGAGTTATGGTTTTTCTGTTGGACGTGTGGGGACCTAGATCTAGCATGTTGCATTCTCCTATGCAGATCTAGAGGCCAACTTGGTGAATTAATTATTTGTGAGGTTATTTGTGAGCTGACTATGTTGGCATTTAATATTTGTATCTTTTGGAAGCCAATTGGTTTTTAGGATTTAATTGTTTGTAAAGCCGACTTGTGACTAGCAATTAGTATTTAAGTAGATGTTTGGGTAGTTTTTTAGAGATGGAGGAGATTGGTAGAAGCATAGATCTAGAGTTAGATTAGATCTAGCAAAGTTAGTAGCTTGCGAGCTTAGGTAGCAAAAGATTTCTTGGTGACCTACAGGTACAAGTTTAGATCCTTCTTGGAGTGCCTACCAGTGTCTTGTTGTGTTGTAGACCTAGGCTAGCTAGAGTTGGTGAAGTTGTGGAAAAGATCTTGTAGATCAGATAGTTGTCTGATAGTGGATGAGCTTGTGGATCTTGTGTGATCTTGTAGAACTGTTACTTTCTTTTTAATTGGTCATAACCAGGAAGGCCTTACAGCCTGACACATTGCATGTAATTAGTTATTTCATGAATAAAGACCTTGTTTTCTTTCAGATTTGGTTTCTTGTTGTGTTATTCCACTGTGTTGGTGTTTGGCTACAAGGTTGGATAGTCCTTCATTGGATTATCCATCCTTGATTGCATCAATGTTTGATTGGTTGACACTACAAAACTAGGCCACTAGCTCCTTGTAGATGCAAGGGTGCCTTGTGTGGTAATCTAGTAGTTGTGCTCAAAGTTCAATTGGCATTGGATCCTTGATTTGTACTCTAAGTTGGATTAAGGGGAAGGTGTTGATATCAAAACCATTTGAGATCCTTTGAAGCTTTGCACTAGGTGGAGTTGAAGTCACAAACAAGCCTCCATTTGGTAGGAGTCCTAGTCCATCCATTAGTCTTCCCATCCATAGTTAGAAGTAGTGTTGGATATTGCTAATGCATGGGGAGGTGATTGTGACATTTAATATGTTTAATCACTACATTACTAAATGGGCTATCATACTGTTATCATTTGTGTTTTGTCACTGATGTCAACATATGTTTCTATGAGGGAATCAGACTGGTAATCAAAGTGTACAAAAACTGTACAGATGTTTCAGATGCTGCGAAGACAGATGAGAGTTCAGGAGGATGTTGTGATCTTATATCCAAGATCGCATTATGTAATGTTTCATATTGGATGAGTTACAAATGTTTTGGTGAAGACTTGTCACTGACTGTGATAGTGAGAAATGATCGAGTTAGTCTCTGAAGTTTTGTGTATAGCTTTCTGGTGATGTGGAATCAGTACATGCAAACTTCAAAGATGAAAGATAGAGTATTGAGGAATGTTCTATGAACTGCGCAAGGTATGGAACGCAGGATGACATTAGTTGTGGCATGCACTCTAGAAGGTGATCTATTTGGAAGCTGAATATAGAGATGTAACGTGTATGATGGATGGAAAACATAAATTAAGGATGTTGGTACTTAATTGTTGTAATGTAATCATTGTAGACTTGTCCTAGATACGATGTGTACCTTAGCAAGGGTTTATGTAATTGTTTGTGATTAGGAAAGCATTATGAGCTGACCTGTTTATAAGAATTTCAATAAGGTATAAAAGGTCTTTTCTTTGGAAAAGATAGGAAGGTGAAGAAGATGATATAGAGAGGTTGTGAAAGCTATGAGCTTGTGTCTGCTATATGTAGAGAAGAGGTTTATTGGTGGACTTCCTTGGAACTGGTCAAGCAAAGACATTTTTTGTCGAACAGTTTAAAAGATTGTGTATTTCTTCATATACACTTGTGTTGTGAACAGTGAGTTCTGAAGGTGGACTTAACCTTCTTTGGGTAGTGATCCTTGGGCAGTGAGCCCTCCCTTTTGTTCTTGACTCCTAACAAGGTCCGTCCTCTAACAAGGACTATGTACTGTAATGATTCAATAAGCTCCTAACAGGGCTATATCTTCTAACAAGGATAACTATACTCTCAGTACATCATTTGTGGGTGCTAATTCCCACAAGGGTTTTTACCTTTAACAGGGTTTCCTGGAGACCAAAATATTGTGTTGTTGTGTTGGCATTAATTGTGTTCATTGGATCTGATATTGTGGTGCTTAAAGTTTAAAGTTTAATAATTTGGTATACAACTGATTCATCCCCCCTCTCAGTTATATTGTGAATTGTTGTTCCTAACAATTGGTATCAAAGCTTGTGGTCCTTAGAGAGAAAGCTTAACAGCTTGAGGTGATCTTGGAGATGGCATTCAATAGGAAGGATAGTCTGAAGTTTGATCCTGAAAACTTTGACAGTTGGAAGAACTGTAATCACCTAAAATTTGGCTAATACAACCTAAGGCCCTATTTGCCCTTAATTTGGTATGTGACCTTAATTATGTTAATTTGATCCCTGATCATTAGCATAAATTCCCAAAAATTCAATAAACCCCATCAAATCCTAAATCAAGCACTTATTACTAAGGTTCAAGAAAAAATCAAACCTATTAACTCTAGGCCTATTTAATTAATTCAATCCCATCAAATGCAAAGGCTAGAGTTATTAATTAAAAGAAATGCATAAATACCTCCTAAATCAAACAAACACAACAAACACACTTTCATGATTAGGAGGCTTGCACATGGATCAAGGATCAAGCCAAGATGCATCTCAACCACTCCTCACAGATGCATCTCAACCGTTGAATCCCTTCAATCTTCTATAAAATAGAATTTTCAAAGGCTTCTTTTCTTCTTCTACATGTTTTAATTCTTCTTCCTAATGCTTAGACTTTTTACATGCTTGTGAATTTGAGGCTTCATAATCCATGATTATTGAACTCTCATGCTTGAAGGATTTACCCACTAATGCTTAATTTGATAGTTGTTTCCATGTTTTCAAGCTTTGATTAATTAGCAAACACTTCAAATTGGTTTAAAATGGAAAGAGCTAGGATTTCATGCTTCATTTTGGTTTCATGCATTCACTCTTGAATCTCTCATTTTAGTGTAGATTGTCACTGTTTTAAGGGTCAAATCTGAGAGCAAACTGACCCTTATTTCATACTCACATTAATTAGAGAGCAATAGGATGCTTTTTCTTGTTAGTTCTTCAATTAAATCCTTATTTTTCTCTAACAAGTGATGTTATTATCCTATTGAAGTGTTGTGTTGCGGGTCACAAACTCACACATACATTTTTAGCGCCCACCATGGGGCAAAGACCATAATTTTTCAATTTTCTAGCATTTTAAAATAACGTGTTGGTACTCTGAAAAATCTAGATAGTTTTGAGCCCGTATTCAGAGGAGTTTCTCCTAAGGCAAAGTTTAGTGCTTCAAAGGAACAGTGAAAAAGACTTAGGTTCAAGTGCATGTAAAGATAGGGTTGTTGAATTTCATGGCATAGGGCTTAGGACATGTGTTCCTCTCCTTTCACTTGGCATATACAGTTGGTCACAATTTCTAGTATTAAGTTTGGACAAGTTTTAAGGGTACCCATTTGGAGGCCAGTGTTCAAATCTACACTTTGCATCATGTTCAATTTTTACTAAAGGGCCTACTTTGGAGGCTTGCATCTGATGCTTGGTCGATGATCATGACAAAAGGAATGTTGCATCATGTTTTAGGTATGAGAAAGAAGTACCACACTAATTTTCAGCCCCCCATGTGCCCGTTTGACATGTTTACTAAAGCCATTCTGTTTGCAATTTCTTAGTTTCTCTAGGAGTGCACAGTTCAGTTTTCTGAGTGGCCTACTTTGGGGCCTTGCCATTTGCACATGTTTCGAGGTCAAACATAATTGAATGGTGTTCCATACTTTAGACATGGAAATATTTCCCCTTGATAAGTTTTAGACTATGACGAATCCGATTGATCACTTTGTTCGATCAATTCCTAATGCAATTTCTACAAATTTGATTGTTTTCAGTTCATAGTGTTCCAAGTGGCCGATTTTGAGGATTAATAATTGATAATTGGTTGACCTCTTTGGGAATCTAACTATGACCTTGTTTTCTATGCAGAACAAAGATCATCTATCCAAGGTTTCAGGCCGTGAAGTTTCCATTTGTTCGGTTTGCAGGATCAGACAAAGAGGTGTTCAAAAGATGTAAAAAGTGCGGATAGCATAACTTTGTAAAGTGGGCATTTTTGAAAATTTGTAGCTTTTTTCCAGATGCTCTTCTCCAGTTGAGGGTTGCTTTGTTTCGATCCTTGCATATGAGATTTCTTCCAGATTTAGTGGCTCACCCTCAGCTCATCGTTTGATATTTTTCATCTATCTCTTTCTGGGGCAGTCGACAGTGATTTTCAGTTTGTGTTTGTTGGCAATTCTGAACGAGCGATTTCAAGTTTTAAAATCTCTTAACTCGTTCATCTTTAGGCAAAGCCGTCTGACAGGGTTGTTCTCTATGGTACAAAATTTGTACTCGCCAACTTTCAGCTTCTAGTGTTTAATTTTGCTCAGTGTTTTTAAAAGGTGACTGGAGACATTTTATTCAAACTTGCTGACTGGCGAAGTATTAAAATTTGAAGTTTTTAAAGGTTTATGGTTATCCGGATTGGATCTGATTGCACGCGCTAGTTGTTCTGGATTGTTTTCAGGGCCGGTTGTATGAGTTCAAAAAAAATTTAGGCTGGACCTGCTTGGGATCCAGCCTACCTCATTATTTTAAAGTAAAATTTTGCCAGCTTCATTACATAGAGCCGCCGGAAATTGGTGAGTTTCAAGGGAAGATAGCAAAGTTAATACGGGGACATTGGAATTAATTCCAAAAATAATGTTGATATAATTCAGAATGGGAAATATCCATTTCAAAAAGAAATGAGTATTGTAAAAAAAAAATGCCTGGAGGATTCACGTGAGGAGTGAGTGTGAATGGATTTGTAAGTTAAAAATTGTGTGTGTTGCACATTGGAAGATTTATAAGTAGTGTGCTTTCCTTAATTAAACAAAGAGGGTGTTGTGTTATAAAAAGAAAGAAATGAGACTAGCTAAGGGGCTACTCACGTGAGTAGCCAATGGAAATGCCAAAAGTTTAAAGCAGTAAGGAAGGCCAGCGTGAATACAACCAACATATAATGAATCAAAGGCAGGGGTGTGTGCTGTTTCAAGCAGCATGTTAAACACACAAAATGAATGATGCAGCCTGCGTGAATGCAAAAGGGGAGCAAGCAAGCAAGAAGCTACTCTGCATAAGGAAATGTAGGAGTTTGTGTGAGTTTGAATGAAGAGCATGCATAAGGCAATGAAAGTAATAAAACAAACTAAAATACCATTGCATGAATATGCCTGCAATAAATAGGGAAGCTTTGTGTTGCCAGTACATTTTAATGGCTGCCAGTCAAATATAGACCCAGGCACCAAAAGTTTAAAGTGGAAAGGAAGCCAATGTAAGTATGAAAGAGGGATGCTAGTGTTTGCTTGCAGGAATGTGTTAATAAAGGGACAAAAAAAAATGAAGTCACGTACAACCAGTAGAGAGTTTTAAAATGCAAGCAGTGTGCATGTGGGTTTATCCCACATGCACACCATTTTGGTGTTATTTAGTGTTTATAACCAAAAAGGCTCAGAGTAAAGTTAAATGAAAGAAAGAGAGAGGGGCTTGAGAGGACAAGCCATGCAAATTTGGTGGGCCCAGCTGGGCATGCACCACTATAAATTTTGAATGAGATATTATTGTAAATCAAAGAGATTTATCCCACATTGCCTCTGCTGGAAGAGAATGAGGAATTTATAAGGAAGAACACACACAATCATAGTGTCCAAATGAGGATGACCGGTTGGAGGCCACTCTCACGTGTGCACGTGGATCAAGATGGTGACTTGGAGATGATGAGGATGCTAGGCCCCACACGTGAGGTAAAGAATATTTTGACGAAACGTGTGTTGATGAGCAAGTCGTGTGCATTGAGATGCATGCCAACATCCAACAGTCATCGTTGTAGCGGAGGGATGGAGATGCATGCAAGATACCTTGGCAATATAGTGATGAGATGACACCTGTCAGCCCAGTGAAGTGGCAATGAGGATGCAGTGACAATAAGGATGCAGTTTGGGACCAAGTGGACATTGCGGGCAAATAGAAATGTGACATGTGGCAGGGGACCAGTGATGAAGCAGAAGGTGGATAGTTGGTCGGTGCCTTGAGATGCATGCCAATCTTATGGTGGTCGTTATTCCAGAGCTATGAAGATGCACGATAGTTATGCTTGTAGATTAGCGATAGAGCACCATGTGTCATCCGATGAGCTAGCGGATAAGATTGGAGATTGACACCCAATTAGCAGTACATGAGAATCAGAGAGCGCCATGTGGCAGAGGGTGTGTTGATAGGACTGACTGGGCGACTAGGTGGATTAGTGAGCAAATTAGATCGTGTCATGTGTCACATGAGACCCACCTTGGAATTTGAGGTCTGCACAAATATTAAAATCCGAATTTATATAGTTAGCGCTATATAAACAAATCAAAAATTTAAATGATGTTGTCTGCTCAAGAAAAAATGTCTATAGGACTCATTTTTTTTTATCAAAATATGGGCATATAATATGTTTTCGGAAATGCCAGAAGATTAGGAATACAATGGCGATGGTTAAAATCAGTTTTGACCAAATTGGTAGAATTAGCAATGACTGGTATTTTCGGGATCAGAGTTTGGTGAAGATTTTTCATTTCAAATGTGACTGATTTACAAATCTAGGAAAGGGGGAAGAACAGATTTCTTGCAACTTGGTTGCTTTGAAGTTGTTTTGTTTTGATTCATGAATAGATCAGATTTGTTGCTTCTTCCAAGGTATTCATTATTGATTTGATCTTTTTTTAAGAGAAAGTAGTTGATTATTCCCGGGAATGTTTTGCAGAGGTACAAATAGATCAGATTTCTTTCTCCTACAGGCCTTGGATTTGATTGGTTAGGTTTAGGGTTTTTTAACCTAAATGATCTTTTCTTATTGTATCCTTGTCTCTATAAAAGGAATTTTATGATCATTTAGAAGGGGCTAGCGGGAAATTCTTGACACAGGAAGTTGAAAAGCTAAGTGTGTATCCTCAGTCTAGATTGTAATATATTTTGCAAGTTGTGTCAATACAGTGGAAAAACCTTCAAAATCCTTTACATATCGTCTAAGTGTTGTATTCTAGAATAGTTTGTAATACATGAGTTTGAATCCTTATACTTAATGTAGTTTTTCAATTTCAAATCTCTCCTTTGGTTGTGCTTTTTGAGTTTTGGGTTTTCTCATTCATTGCTTAGAGTTTATCTGCGTATGTGTTTTATTTATTAGGCTTGATCTAGGATCAAGTTAAAAGTCTTTGAATGAAACATAGATTCATTTGGTTCAACTAAAAGGATGTTTGTAAATAGTGTATGAAACTGGTTTATTGTGTTTATGGTCTGGAATCTTTGTTCTTGTATTCTGTATCCGTTTTAGATATATTGCCCAATGGACAAGGCACTGATCAGAAATCAGTATTTCCTGTAGTGATGCAAGTTGGCATGGTTGTTTACATTCTGCAAGAAATCATATAATCAAAACCAGTAATTTAAATTTCATTTACTTTATACAGTTGTTCTACCCAGTGATGGAGAGTCAATGAATAATAGGTTATTATTTAGTACTTTTTCACTATTATCTGTTGTAAGATCTAGTATTAAGTAAGGAATAGAGTTGTATCTATTGGACCAGGTATACCCACCTTGGTTTTGCAAAGCCATAAGTGAAGAGGGCAGTCTTGTCCCTATAGTTGGTCCAGTTACCTATAGATTTCTCACATTTGGAACTAACCCCTCCTTAATATCAGTCATAGGTATATTGGTGTCTCATGGAGTGTAAAATCCTATCCAGGAACCAACATAACTATCGTTGTACAAATTTTTTCCAGAAGATCATTTTTGGGAAGAATATTCACATTTGGTAAATCCAGGATCGCATCCCGTATTCACGGATCACATCTAGAAACAAGGTCACACCTGGTTGAAATATAGGATCGCATCTTGTAGATCTGGATTGTATTCAGGAAATGGGGTCGCATTCGGGAAATAGGGTCATTTCTAGGAATTAGGTGGGAAAATTCTAGGATTGCATTTGGGGATTTTTATTGCATTCTTGGGTTTTCTGATTCCTGTCCAATTTCATTGTTAATATCTCTAGTTTTTGGTAGCCTAACTGTGGTTTGCAGGTTGAAAAGATAGAAAATTCAAATACTAACTTGTGTTTTTTATTTTCTCTAAGGATAAAGTGAACATTATGCTTTTGTTTTTTAGCACTTAATGGCAATTTGATTTCACTTTGTAAATCAGTGAGAGGATTATGCTCTTTTCTCCTTGAGAGAAAATCAGAAACTCAAAAATTGGCTTATATTTTGGAGTTAAATTAAGGAATGAATGCTAACGATTTGCATAATTAATTTTCCTTGAAGCATTATCTTTGGATTTTGTATTTTCTAACCAACTAACAAGCTAATGGGTGAACTTGGTGTTTTTGATTGATTTTGAAAGCCTAACAGTTGTTTGTAGGATGTTTTCCCAAGACCAAAAACAAGAAAGGACTACTAATGCTTGTCATGTAGGTTTCCTCTAAAGCAAAATCGACAAAAGAACTTCATGCTTGATTTTTCTAGGAATCTTAAACAATTTGGGATCAAGTTGCAAATCAACTAGAGGATTATGCTCTTTTCCCCTTGAGAGAAAACCAGAAACTCAAACATCGGCTTTCTATTTGGCTTCAAATTGGAGTAATTGAACTCTTAATATGCATGATGTGTTTGGGATTTGTGGTATAAGTTAGGAGATTATGTTCTTCTCCTTCATGGAGAACCAAAAATCCAGAGGTTACTATCATTTGTCCATTTAGTTTATTGTATACCTTTAGAGGGCCTTCTGGTTGAGGAAAAAATCTCGCGGTAATGACCTAAGTGGGGACAAGTCGTACGTCGACTCTTCCACCCCACTATAAAATTTGACACTTCCTTGAGGCTAAAGCCTTGGAAGACATGATTTATCTTATCTTGGGAGATTGATGATCAATCCCAATGACTGACTTGGATTTCATGTAGAGTGGAGCTACTTTAATCTTGCTTCTCAAGACTACACACTTTCAAGTTCCTATAGGGTTAACAGCCTCAATCCTGCTTGCAGGACTATGGGAGATGATTGTGAATGAATGCCTTCATTAAAAGCTCTATGTTAGATGCCACCCGGATCACCCCCAAAAGGTTTTTATCACTTGTGCGAGGCAAATAGTAATTGCCCCAAGAAATTCACCATATCGAGCCCCCATTGAAGTTAACACTTGGAAAATATGGTCTCCAATATCCATTGTGTGTTATTAGACTGCGATATTCTGAGGAGTCTTTGGGTGTGTTCCTAAGTCAGTGAACAAGTAGTTTCAATCTCTACCTAGTATAAGGTAGGTTAGGTGTATCTGATTAAAACATTTTCTTGGTGTGTTCTAAATACAAACTCAGTTAATTTTCCCCAAACGAACAAGCACACAACATTTACAAGCATTTTTAAACACCTGACAATCACTAGAATTTGACAGACATGACACATTTTTTGAGAAAAACTAAAATTGCAAATTCCTGGTCATCATAAGATCACATCTAGTATTCCAGAGTCGCACCCCGTATCCCAGATCGCATATGTTCAAATCTAAGTCACATTCAGTAACCACACCATTTCCTAGATCACATCTGGTGCACACACCATTTCAGGCGTCGCATCTGGTATTTCTTGAGTCACATTCACGGTTCCAATTTGTTTGCCAATCATTGTTTAGGATCACATCTGGGAGAGAGAGCATTTTTGTACATCCCAAAAATAAAATTTTCACATTTTTGAATACCCATTTGGCCAATTAGTGGGTTCCTGTTGCCAAAACATAGTCATCTGATAACCAGAAAGAGTCATCTTTGAGAATGTCTTGTCATCTTGCATAGTCTGAATCTGCATTGTCCCATTGTGAAGTCAGTTTACCCAATCAGTTACAAACAAGTTCTCAGCTCATAAATAGGGCACGTTGACCCCCTTTTGACACTGAAATTTTCACTTGCAAACCTATTTGCACTTTGGTTCCAAACTCATAAGCAGGGCATTCTAACCCCATTTGACATTGGATCCATAAAGACATTTCAAACCCACTCTTGCATCCCTAGATTCATAATTAGACATTGAAAACTATCAGATCCACTCTTAAACACAAGACACTCATTGGTTCCTCAATCCAGATTTCATGGTTGTTACCAGGCACAAAACTTACAATTTCAAAACAAACCTGTTCTCGGAAGGAGAACCCATATTCACATTGGAAACAGGAGAAACTTCAAGTCTCAATCCCTTGTACGGAGCTACACCTAGTACTACTTATACAGTAACACTTGAACCAATAAACATGAATGATCAAGGTGAATATTGATGGGATGAAAGATTCCATGCACAAAATAAACAAGCAGAACGTGAGAGACAAAAACAAAAATCCCAATATGATGATGATGTGGATGATATTGATGATGATGCAGATCCTACTGAACAAGAATATAATAGAGCTTTAAGTAGCAAATGATTTCACAAAATTCTTGAAAGAGCCTTGGAAGAAAACAAAGAGAAATACTTCTTAGAACTTGCTTCCCGAGGTGTGAAATTACCCAAGGACTATGATGTGGATCAACTCAAACAAAAAGTAGATCTTAGTCCTATGTCAATTCTAAATAGACAATTCCTTGCCATGAAAGAAGAAATTCAAGAACTCAAGGAATCAAAGGACAAACCAAAACAACAATATTCTTTGGAGCACATATGTCCTTTCCCATTTGACAAGCGACTCATAATGATTCCATTTCCTAAAAATGTTACAATACCAAAGTATGAAAAATACATGGGAGATTCTGACCCTCAAGATCATGTGAGGGAGTTTTGTACAACTAGTATGGAGCTCATGCATGAACAAACATACCTCATGAGGCTATTTCCATGAAGCCTAGGTGGACAATATATAGAGTGGTTTTCCAAATTACCTATTGGAATCAAGACATTTGATGAACTAGTGCAAAAATTCATACAACACTACTCCTACAACATCCAACACACTGTCACAATGTTGGATTTATGCAATACTAAATAGAAAATGAGAGAATCATTCTTGAGTTTCCTACAAAGATGGAGAAAAATATTTGCACGATATGCTAGGGAAATACCTGAAAATGAAAAGATGGATATCTTCATTAACAACTTGGTTCCAGAAATGAACTTCCCAATTCAATTACAAGGACCACCAAGCTTTGACAAAATGATCGATAATGCTCTCAAGATAGAGGAATTTCTAATCAAGAAAGGTGACATTACCATTAACAAGGAACATAAGGACAAGTCCTATCCCACTAAGGACAAGTACAAATATGAAAACAAGAACAAACATGTGGTTAATGATGGAGTGGTTGATACTCCTAATCCAAAACCCAAACCAAATGTTTTCAATGTAACAACAAGTCTTCAAACGAACAAGAGTCTGAATCCTACTGTGACTCCAAAGACAAACAATACTTTCAACAAACCTCGAAGAGAACCTTGGGCACCACGGCCTAAGAGAGCATTTACTCTACTAGGAGATACCTTGGAAGTGGTTTTAAAATCACTTGTGGAAAAAAACATTATTACAATTCCTAAGCCTAACAAGCCTTGGGATCCAGAAGATAAACCCAAGTGATGGAATGATAATGACTATTGGGATTACCATCATAATAAAGGACACACCACTAATAATTGCTTGAAATTGAGACATGTTATCTAGGATCTTATTGAACAAGGAAAATTCAAGGTAGATGGACATCACACCAACAATGATCACAAGGCATTTCAAACCCCACTACCTAACTATGAAAAAGGAGAAAATTCTAAGAGCAATAAGATTAACTACACCTACACTGATAGTGACAATGTAATCAACATGATGGAACCATGTGAATATTCCATCAACATGATCACCCTCAAAAGAGTGAATAACAAAGCTGAATCTACAAATGTTGTAATACGAAGCCAAGAAAAACTTACTCTTAAAGGAGTTTCAGCATCTAACACACCACCTACAACAACAACAACTTCTAAACAAGTGGTTCCATCTCCAAAATTCAACCTTGTGGAACAATTGCAAAAGACACCCGCACAGATATCTATTCTAGAGTTGTTGAAAATCTCCCCTAGTCATAGGGAGGTTTTTGATCATGCCCTATTGAGCACCAATGTACCAAAAGACTTAGATGTGGATAGATTCTAGGCCATGGTTGGTCACATGAGTTCCCCACATTACCTATCTTTTTTAGAAGAGGATGATAAATCATCAAACCAGCCACATAATCAGCCCCTTCATTTAGAAGTTCTCATTCATAAACACCAAGTCAAGTGTTTCTTGATAGATGGAGGCATTGGTTTGGACATTTGTACTTATAATTTGATAAAACAACTGGGTTTCTCAAAACATGAAATTGATCCTAGGAGAAAGATAACAATCAAGGCATATGATGAGGAAGAGAGATCCTCTAAAGGATTGGTTATCTTACCCATCAGAGTAGGGCCTATAGAGCAAGATGTCCATTTTCAAGTTCTTGATTTACCCCTTGCTTACAACATTCTTCTTGGGAGACCATGGATACATTCAATGCAAGCAGTTCCTTCCACGTATCATCAATGCCTAAAGTTTCCTCATAATGGAGTGGAGGTGACTATTCCAACGGATACCACATATACTTGTCATAACCTCAAACAAACTAAAATCATGGTTCCCCATAACAAAGAAGGGTCCACCAAGGCAAAGACATCTAAAGAAATGGTCTTGAGGAGCTTTGCTAAGAAGATCAATATCCAATAAACAAACATGGGAGAGCACAAGATAGATCATGCAACATCTTTGATAGATCTTCCTATATCTCCTAGGACACAAGGAATGCCATCATCTACATTTACACCTTCTAATGGTAGTGCTTTGACTATACATGAAGGAATAGGAATGGCAAAAGCAAAGGTATCCCTAGAAGAAGAGAATGAAGAGAAAGCTATTTTGCAATGGTTTTACAAAGAAACCAAAGAAGATGGGAATGTTAAACATGTTGAAATATCTTCACGAAAATACGAGAAAGGATACGAGCTTATGAAAAAAATGGGGTACAAAGGAAAAGGACCATTGGGACAAAACAACAATTGACTAGTGGAACCCTTACACATGGATTTCAAAAATCCTAAGAACAAGACTAGACTAGGCTTCAAAGAGGCTAGATTTCATCCCACAATGGAAAAAGGTCTTGTATTTGATAGATCAGGAGATTCTAATGATGAAGAAGAAGTGGAAGGACAATCTATTGCTTATGAAAGGTTGTTACTCTTACAAGAGGACCCAAATGTTACATTCCTTGGTACAAGCCTTGAACAAGAATTAGAAAGAGAATAAGCAAATGAACCTGATGAAGAACAAGAATGAGAACCTCTTATCTTTGATACACCACACTTTGATGAAGAGCCTGAAGAAATGAATCCACAAGAACCATTTTAAGAAGAAGGGAACCATGATAATGAAGAAAATGAGGTACCTATGAGTATTGCCCACTTTTTGGGAGTCTCAGATTATAGTCAGGTGGATTCACATGAGTACGAATGGGATGTCCTTTCTGATGCCACCATGGACATAGAAATAGATGTAATACACAAGTTTGATCCTAGGGTCTTGATTGAAGAAGGAGAAAGTTCTAATGTTAGATTTCTAGAGTTAGATCCACATAACATTAACACAAACTCTAATAATAACGAATCTGACTCTAATAATCCTAACACTTATCTAGAAGAAAACTTAATAGATGATGTTTTGCAAGTTATGAATGGTGATAACAATGCGGTGCTATCTCTTGAACCTATTGAATCTTTTCCCTTGAAATACCCTAACTTGATAGACTGGGATGAACCTACAAACACAAGCTTGCTATCCTTTCATAATGACTATTCCATAGCCTATTATCTTAATGCTTGTGAACCATTCCACTCTTCCACAAGCGTAATGAGCGAACTCATGACTGAGGAGGATATCAAGCTTCTCAGTCTTAAAAAGAAAAACAAAAAGAACAAGAGGTCTAATGGTGAAAACCACTTAGTGGTAGTATCAAACTCTAAAAGAGAAAAAGAAAAAGATGCATCCAATGGTGAAAACCTCCTTGAGGCACCAAAGGATGGGATGCTTGATATCCTCCCAGATCATTTCCAAGAAAGATCCTTAGTTCTGATTGAACCAACACAACCCATTAATTTGGGAATGATAGAAGCTCCTCAGTTAGTCCACATAGCTCAATCATTGACAGAAGATGAGAAAATCCAATCCACTAATTTCTTCAAAGAAAAGAAGATCAACTTCGCTTGGTCTTACTCAGATACGCCCAAATTGGATACAGATTTGATTATGCACCAGTTGTCTATTTCACCAGATGTAAAACCTATCAAGCAAAAACTTAGAAAAATGAATCCACATGTGGCATTGCTAGTGAAAGTAGAACTGGAAAAACTATTGAAAGATGGATTCATTAGAGCTATTGATTATGCGGAGTGGATCTCCAACATAGTTCCTATTTCTAAGGCAAACAAATCAATAAGAGTGTGCGGAGAATTTAGGGATCTCAACAAGGCTTGTCCTAAAGATTATTTTCCACTTTGAAACATAGACATGAATGTGGACTTAACAACAGGTTATGAGATGTATTCTCTAATGGATGGATTTTTAGGGTATAACCAGATCAAAATTGCTCCTGAAGACCAAGAGAAAACAACATTCACCTATGCATGGGGAACCTACTGTTGGAATGTGATGCCATTTGGTCTCAAAAATGTAGGTTGCCACGTATCAAAGGGCAATGACCAGGATCTTCCATGACATGATGCACAAGAATATGGAACACTATGTTGACGACACTTTGGAAAAATCAAGAATAAGGACTACACACATAGAGGATCTGAGGAGAATCTTTGATAGAATGGAGAAATTCCAATTAAGACTAAATCCTAAGAAGTGCGCATTTGGCATGTCATTTGGAAAACTCTTAGGTTTCATAGTTTCAGCTAAGGGAATTGAGGTGGATCCGGCAAAGGTGAAGACAATTCTAGAAATGAAACCACTAAAGAACATTAGTCAAATGAGAACCTTACAGGGAAAGATACAATCTATAAGAAGGTTCATATCTCAGTTGGATGATAAAGTACAACCTTTCACAAAGTTAATGAGGAAAGGAACCACATTTACTTGGGATGAGCAGTGTGAGGATAATTTTACCCAAGTCAAGAATTATTTGATGAATCCTCCAATTCTAATAGCACCAATTTATGGAAAAACCTTATTGCTCTACATATTAGCTACATATACATCACTAGGAGTATTACTTGCACAAGAGGATGAGTCCAAGAAAGAAAGAGCCATATATTACATTAGTAGAACCCTAGTCACATATGAATTGAACTATTCAATTATTGAGAAGGCATGCTTAGCATTAGTGTTTTCATCCCAGAAGCTGAGACACTATATGTTAGCACACAAGGTGAAACTAATGGCTAAAATTGATCCACTTAAGTACTTATTGAAAAAAGCAATGTTGATAGGAAGACTTGCTAAGTGGGTCTTGATTCTAAGTGAATTCGACATTGAGTATGTAGATAGGAAAGCCATTAAAGGGTAAGTGATTGCTGATCAACTTGCAGAGACTCCATTAACTGATGATAAGCCATTAATTGTGGAATTTACAGATGAATATATCATGCACCTAACAGAACATCCCTGGAAAATGTACTTTGATGGATCCTTCACACAACAAGGATCGGGAGCTGGTTGTTTATTCATTACACTACAAGGATATAAGATCCCAAAAGCTTATAAGATGATCTTTCCATGTACCAACAATATGGTAGAATACGAAGCTCTTGTGAATGGGCTCAAGCTTGAAATAGAGTGAAAAATCATTGAATTACACATCTATGGGGATTTACAACTTATTATCAACCAAGTGAATGGTGATTATCAGACTAAGGAAGAAAAGATGATGCCCTATAAAACAATGGTGGATGAATTGAAAAAGTACTTTGTCTTCATTACCTTTCAAAAATTCTGAGGTCAGAAAATAGAGCAACTGATGTGATGGCTACTTTAGCATCCATGTTACAATTAGAAGAACACCAATTTCACTATGACTTCCTGGTGGAAGAACTCCCTTTCCAAGCTTATGACTCTCCTGAATGCCAAATTGTTTATGCCCTTGAAACTCAATTGTTGTCCAGATATGCCCCTATATACTCCTATCTTAAAGACCAAATCATTCCCAAAGGCTATTCTAGAAACAAAAAAAGATCCCCCATAAGAGCAGTATCACGCTACGTGATCATCGCTAATGACTTGTTTAGACGTAGTCTAGATGGCATGCTTCTTAGGTGTTTAGAACATGAAGAGTCTAATCGCGTATCAAAATAATTTCATGAAGGTGTGTGTGGATCACACTCAAATGGTTTTTCATTAGCTAAGAAAATCCTGAGGGTTGGATACTATTGGGCCACTATGGAGAAAGATGCCATTCACTTTGCAAAAACTTGTAAGAAATGCCAGATCCATGGTAACCGCATACATGCACCAGCTAGAGAGCTAATTCCTTTTATAACACATTGGCCATTTCAATAATGGGCCTTTGATTTGGTTGGTCAGATCTACCCCAATTCATCAAGCAAAAACAAATACATCATCACCGTAACTGAATATTTCACAAAATGGGTGGATGCTATCCCATTGTCCAATGCAATAGGAAAACAAGTTTCAATGTTCATCTTGAATTACATCATTTTCTGTTATGGCATACCCTCGTCGATTGTGACTGAAAATGGGGGATAATTCAAGAACAAAGACATAGATGAGCTGTGTCTGTAATTTAAAATCACTTAGCACTGTTCCTCAATCTATTACCCTCAAGGTAATGGACAGGCTGAGGCATCAAACCAAAATATTCTAAAAATCTTGCATAGGACAGTAAACAAATCAGGAAGGGATTGGAACTTGCAAATCAATCCAGCATTGTGGGCTTATAAAACAAGCATAAGAATGCCAACTAGTGCAACACCATTCACACTAGTTTATGGATAGAAAGTAGTCTTACCAGTTGAGGTAGAGATTCCATCACTAAGAGCATCACTGAAACATCTAGTGATTGATGAAGAGTATAGAATCTCTAGACTACAAGAGCTTGAATTGTTAGATGAGAACATACAACAGGCATTTGATCATCTTAAGGATTATCAGAAAATAATGTCAAGAGGATATAATAAGAAAGTAAAACCCATAAGTTTTCAGATAGGGGATCTAGTTCTCAGAGAAAATCCTAAAAACCAACAACATTGAGAACAAAAGGGAAAATTTGAACCTAACTAGCTGGGTCCCTTTGTCATTACAACAACATTTGGATCAGGAGCCTATCAATTGGCTACACCTGAAGGAGATGTTTTACTAGTGTAAAGGATAAAATAGTGTATGGGGTCCTAGAACAATGGCTTGCACATAAAAGAGACCCCAAAGCCAATATTTTACACTTACATGAAATTGTTTCTATATAGAAAGTAAATGTAGATGACTAATATTGAAATTAAGAAATAAAGGTACTTACCTCTGAAAAAGAATCAACTGAAAACCTTGTCAAACGATCTCAAAAATAGTTGATTATAGCAATCCTAAACCAAAACTGCGAGATCTACAAAACCCAGAAATCTTTTTGCCAGATTTGATCAGGTCGACTTTGACCTTTTAAAAGGTCAAGGACAACTTCAAGAAAATGAAGGTTGACTTTGCCTTTGTTTGCGGATCTTGAAAGTTCGGCAAAAAGGGTATCCAAATCTACTCTCAGATCCAAAGTTTCGCACCTGTACCTGCAAGAAAAAGAGGGTTTTTGGTTGTTTGTTTGGGGGGTTTGCCTCAGTCAAACCCCAATTTAGAAATTAACCTTGAAATTGAATTGAAATTGCTGGAGTAAACAAAGCAAATGGAACAATTCACCTTGCTTGAGTTGAAACCCTTGTGGAGGATTCGAATCCTTGAATCCACAAGAATGGATGAATGTAGAATCACATGTAGGATGTCTCCAATCAATTGTCTTTAGATCTTCAACACCAATATTGAATGGATCTTGAACTTGAAAAAGGCTAGAATAGAAAATGGATGAATCTTCAATAAGAGAGCACCATAGAGCTTGAATCCTTCAATGGCTACTAATGGATCTCCTTGATGAATTGGATGCTTGAATGCTTGAAGTCTTGAATGCTTGATCTTCTTGCTTGCACTTGAGAGCTTGAGAGATTGTGCGAAACTTGATTGATGAAATGAGAGAGGAAGGCTCCCTTTTATAGTGATCTAGGGCACAAGAGGGGCCTCGTAGAAAATAATAATTAAGGGCTCATGGCACAAAACTCTAGAGAGGTGCACATGGAGGAAAATTAAATTAAAGTCTTGACACAAAACTCTAGGAGGGGACCACCCTTAATATAGAAATAAATAATTATTTAAGAGCCTTGTTACAAAATTTGAGGTAAGGCCAACCCCGAAGTTAATTTGAGTATTAGGCACAAAACTCAAGAAAGGCTAATCTCCAATAAAAAATTAGGATTCTTATACAAATACCGAGAAAGGTCCACCTCAAATATTAATTTGAGAATTTGACACTTAATCCAAGAAATAGTGGCCCCGAAGAGGGAAAATGCAAGATTTTGATGAGATCCCGCAACTGGAAGCTAACACTGAAGATCGCAAACCCTAGGATCAAGGTCAAGGTCGACCTTGACTAGGTCAGGGTCGAGGTTGACCTTGACCTTATGGTCAAGAATCTTAGGTTCACAGTTCAGGATGGAAGAAAATGCTAGGAAGAAGTGGAAAATGGGGTAGAACAGGGGGAAAAGCTAGATCCAAGTCGAATATCCATTCAAGGTGTTCGACATGACCCCAAACCGCTTACTCGAAGGGCTAAATGCTCTTACCATGGAAGTTCTTCCATTTTAAGATGATACATTAAGCCCCCACTTTAGCAAGAGTATGGACTCGATGCAAACTCTTGGTAAAGGAGATCATAAAGAAAAAGATAATCTTACTGCAATCAAAGGGACAAAGGAATCCTCAAGCCCCCAGAGACTCAAGTCTTCATCAACTCCAAGATTAAAATAAGAGAGACATCACTAGAAGAAGAGATAGAAGGGGAAGAGAGGAGTGGCTAGCTTGCCCAGTAAGATGTGTATATCTCACTGTGAACCACAAAATGATAGGATGGTCTACCAAGCAAACACTTGATAGTCACCCCATAATGTTGTGCACCTTCTAGCGGCTTTGTGCATGTATGTAGTGTGTCTTCTGATGGCTTTTATAAAGTACCCATGGATCCACTTTCTTGTATCACCATGGAATACGAAATGCATGTCTCCTTAGGATTTAGCAACTTATGTGCGCTACCCTCAGAAGATTTAGTATATAGATACGTGTCTTTTTAGGATTTAGAAACTTATGTGCATTACCTTCCAAGATTTAGAATATTGAAAAATTTGAAAAATGCATGTCTCCTCAGGATTTAGCAACTTATGTGCGTTACCTTCCGAGATTTAGCATGTTGCAAAACAAAAGGTTAGAACAAAAATACATAATATAGAATGAGGGAGGCCATATATATGCCCCCTCCTTAATATGGAAAAAACATACTATTTTGACATGTTAAGGAAAGAAAAGAACAAGGATAAAGCCTTCTTCAGCATCAAGACAATATCCATAGACAACACCTAGTCCAAGCCAAGAAGGTCATAGCTCCTATGAGGCCATGGAAGGGATGAATGCAAGGAGATATCGTGCAAGAAGTGAAAAAGTAACCCTTGTGAGGGATAGCACACTGTTTAATTTCCAAGGTGAGATATATATCAACCATGGAAACCCAATGTCAAACAATGAAATTGGTTGTGATCAAGGAATAAGATCCTCAATGCAAACCAATATGTTCATGTATAATTGGATATCACATAATAGAATATATTGCTTAACCAAGAAAAGAGGTGAATCTCAGAAAGACAAAAATGAAGGAGATGACATCCTTTCCCCCCAAGTGTAGGAACAAGGATAAAAAAGGACCTATTATGTCGCTCGCAACACTATACAAGACAACGAGCCCCCAAGGATTAGGCTAACATTGTTTACATAATGTGGAGCTTCATAATAGGAACATAAATGTTATTTAGATAAAACAGGATTGAAATACAACTCATTGTCACATGATATATAAATAACCTTACTATCAATGAGCTTCCTAATCTTATAAGGTAAAGCATGACATTCATTAGTAGAGTGATCATGAAATCTATGATATAAACAAAAAGGAAGAGTCTTCAAGTGTGGACTACATTTCTTTTTACGTTTAGGTCTAGTAATCATCTTAGCATGAAGGAGTTTAGGCAAAAGAACTTCTTGGTGAAATTCCTTCATAGTTTCATCATGTCTTGAAGTGTTATTTGAGATGTTGTTAACATTGATTTGTTGCCGAGGATTAAATCCCAATCCATAAGAATGCTCATGCCCCCCAATGTGTAAGGGAATTTGAATTCCCTATTTATGCTTACCAGATGTTTGAGCATTAAATCCTTGTTTAACTAGGAAGTGATAATTAGGACCATAACGAGAAGCCATATCAGAAGAAGTCAATGGAACTTCAGTAGTCACTATATCCTCATTAGTAGTTTTGACAGGTTCATTGTGGGTGGAAGTAGTGACAAAGTTATTACAAAGAGGTTTAGATGTAAAAACTTGCTGTTCAAACTCTCTTTGTTTCTTCATAAAATCAAGATCATTAATCTTATATTCTCCCATAAAGGTAGGAGTAAAATCCAAGGTTCCCTAATCATTGCCAGGAAGAGCATTAGAGGAAGAAGGATTACTATTAGGAATAGGAGTAGTTTGGTTTTGAATATTAAGACAAGGATTAGGTGCATCATCTGCATGAAGTGTATACACCTTGTTGTTATGTATAAACTTGACTTTACGATGAAGGGTGGAAGGGATAGCCTGCATCTCATGCAACCAAGGTCTACCCAAAAGAAGATTATAATTGAGAGGTCCAGGCATAACATGAAGATGAGTATTCAGGATGACCGGTCCTACTTTGATAGGTAAGGCAATGATGCCTAAAGTGTTCTTAGCAATGTTATCAAAGCCACGTATAGGAACATTATTAGGTTGAATAGTTGAAAGATCGGCGTTAATCACTTTGAGCATGTCCATACTACAAATATTAAGCCCAGATCCATTACCAATCAAGGTCCTATGAATGACAATTTTATTGATAGAAACAAAAACCATAAGAGCATCATACTGATTTTGAACTTCTTTATAAGGTAAATCCTTTTGAGTAAATACAATATCAAGAGGACCCGGGGTAGCATGCATGCACTGTAAGAAGTTATTGATGTTCTCTTGATTAGGAGGTGGAGTACGAAGAGTTGCTAGAGCTTTTTGCAAGGCTTCATAGTAGGTAGGTGAAGTTTGAAGAAGCTCCCATAAAGAAATCTTGGTAGGAGTATTTTGTAATTGGTTTATCAAATCATACTCCTTTCTAGGAAGATGGGGTGGAGGAGGAAGAATAGGTTGAGAAGGTGGAAAAGAAGTAGAAACCACCGGATTAGGTTGAGGGTTATTCCTTGTACAATATGTGTGAGCTATTGAATCATGGTCATTGAAAGACTCTAAAGACTCCATAGGTTTACCTTTGACAATAATGCGAGGACAACCTTTGACAGTAAACAAGGGTTTAGGATAAACCATATTAGCTGTCTCAACACTACAAATAGATTCACAAGAAGGAAGAAAAGAGGACATCCTAGGAGGAGATGAGGTAAGATCTTGATTCTCCATAGGATCATCACTAAAAGGGAGAGCATTAAGGTAATTCATATCATTCTCCACTAATGCCTCATCACTAGAAGGAATCTCAAATGGAGGTAAAGCATCTATAATATCATCTTCTTTTGCTAAAATGTCCACATAAGGGGAGTGTGTTTTAGAAAAAGAGTTATCATCATGTATGAATATGTCATCTATTAATAAATCACCCTCTTGTATCAAAGATTCTTCATGAGGAGGGGATAAATCAATGTCTTTATCCAAGGGTTCATCACAAATAGGAGGATTATCATCCCTACCAATAAAGCACATTGTAGGGTCCCCATAATGCACTAAAGCTTGATTCCTAGAGGGGGAAGACAAACATCTATTAGGAGAAGAATTAACATCAATCCTCAACTCATCTCCATAAAGAGAAATGTGATGGAGATATAGCCTAAGGTCATCTTCTTTCTCTAATATATCCTTATAAGGTAAAGCAACATCACATGCACTAGATGAAGTCTTGCTAGGTGTAACGCCATGCAATGGTAAGGTAAGAGAAGGATGTTGTGTAATCCCAAAAGTGTTGGAAAACATTTGAAACAACTTGTGCAACATGATAACCAATAAATCTAGATATAGCCAAATGCATTCAAATGAAATTTGAAAAGGAAATCAAACACAATATTTCACAAAGCAATGTAAATATTTTTGTATTTTTGAAGAAATTTTGTAATTTTTTTGGATTTTTGAAATATAAATGCAACAGCATAAAAGAAATCTAATCTTAAGGCAAGAAAACAAATGATCTAACACCAAAAAGAAAGAGAGCAAAGATAATGCAAAGGGAGATCTAAAAACAAAATGTAAATCTAACACCAAAAGGAAGGAGAGTAAGTATGTCGAGTTCACCAAAATTTAAAGGATAAAATAGTGTATGGGGTCCTAAAACAATGGCTTGCACGTAAAAGAGACCTCAAAGCCAATATTTTACACTTACATGAAATTGTATTGATATAGAAGTAAATGTAGATGACTAATATTGAAATTAAGAAATAAAAGTACTTACCTCTGAAAAATAATCGACTGAAAACCCTATCAAACGATCTCAAAAATAGTTGATTCCCACTAGCTTGAACCAAAACTGTGAGATCTACAAAACCCAGAAATCTTTTTCCCGGATTTGATTAGGTCGACTTTGAACTTTTAAAAGGTCAAGGATGACCTCAGGAAAATGAAGGTCAACTTTGCCTTTGTTCATGGATCTCTGAAGTTCGGCGAAAAGGGTATCCAAATCTACTCTTAGATCTGAAGTTTCGCACCTGTACCTACAAAAAAAGAGAGGGTTTTTGGTTCTTTGTTTGGGGGGTTTGCCTCAGTCAAACCCCAATTTAGGAATTAACCTTGAAATTGAATTGAAATTGCTGGAGTAAACAAAGTAAATAGAACAATTCACCTTGCTTGAGTTGAAACCCTTGTGGAGGATTCGAATCCTTGAATCCACAAGAATGGATAAATGTAGAATCACATGTAGGATGTCTCCAATCAATTGTCTTTAGATCTTCAACACCAATCTTGAATGGATCTTGAACTTGAAAAAGGCTTGAATAGAAAATGGATGAATCTTCAACAAGAGAGCTCCATAGAGCTTGAATTCTTCAATGGCTACTAATGGATCTCCTTGATGAATTGGATGCTTGAATGCTTGAAGTCTTGAATGCTTGATCTTCTTGCTTGCACTTGAGAGCTTGAGATATTGTGAGAAATTTGATTGATGAAATGAGAGGAAGGCTCCCTTTTATAGTGATCTAGGGCACAAGAGGGGCCTCGTAGAAAATAATGATTAAGGGCCCATGGCACAAAACTCTAGAGAGGTGCACATGGAGGGAAATTAAATTAAAGTCTTGACACAAAACTCTAGGAGGGGACCACCCTTAATATAGAAATAAATAATTATTTAAGAGCCTTGTTACAAAATTTGAGGTAAGGCCAACCCCAAAGTTAATTTGAGTATTAGGCACAAAACTCGAGAAAGGTTAATCTCTAATAATAAATTAGGATTCTTATACAAATATCGAGAAAGGTCCACCTCAAATATTAATTTGAGAATTTGACACTTAATCCAAGAAATAGTGGCCCCGAAGAGGGAAAATGTAAGATTTTGATGAGATCTCGCAACTCGAAGCTAACACCAAAGATCCCAAACCCTAGGGTCAAGGTCAAGGTCAACCCTGACTAGGTCAGGGTCAAGGTTGACCTTGACCTTATGGTCAAGAATCTCAAGTTCACAGTTCAGGATGGAAGAAAATGCTAGGAAGAAGTGGAAAATGGGGTAGAACAGGGGGAAAAGCTAGATCCAAGTCGAATATCCATTCAAGGCGTTTGACATGACCCCAAACCACTTACTCGGAGGGATAAACACTCTTACCATGGAAGTACTTCCATTTTAAGATGATACAACTAGATCCAATCAATACCCTACATCTGAAAAGGTTTTATGCTTGACATTCTTAGAGAAGCTCCTGTACAGTGAAAGGAGTCCTGAAAAAAGTTCAAAAATAGCAAATATGGATCCTGAAAAAAATCAAAAACATTGAAAAAAGTCTTGAAAAATGACTATCTTGGTGAAAACCTAGCAAATAGGTGCCTTGATGTGTCAACAAAAAAAATCAGAAAAGAGAAAAATTCAAAAAAAATAGAAAATCAAAAAGAAAAAATAAATTGGAAAAGAGAAAAAGGGTCTTGGTGAAAACCTAGTAAATAGGTGCCATGATAGCAAAAATAGAATAAAACTTTGGCCAAGTGGTGAAAACCTAGTAAATATGTGCTACTTGTAATCGATGCTCTATCTATCAAGACAAAGCTTGCACTATTGGCCTATGTAAATATCAGTTTGTAAATATCCTTCAATCACTTTTGTGACACGCCAAATCCTAAGAGAACTATTAGAGAATTGTGCCTTCCTAAGATTGGAATCTGTCCACATTAGGGTCTTAGGTGAACTATTTTTCCCTAGGGGGCATTGATCCAATCACATTCATTGACAGGATGTTGCATCCACAATTGACAATAAACTATGAACAATGGTATTTCTCAATACCACCATTGTCTGCAATTGACTATAAACAATGAAAAATGGTGTTTTTAAACACCAATTGACTGGATCTAAAATGTGTTTCTCAACACAACGTCATGATGAAAACAATGTTTCTAAACACTAAAATAGGTGAGACACTTATGGATGAAGAAATAAATCTTTGATTGATGATAGTTCTTAAAGCGTGTGTTTGCAAGATGAATCAAGAGTGTTTTTAAACACTATAATCACAGTTATCTATTTTATATTATGCAAATACAATGAACATGTTAAAGGATAATGAAATTTTCTTATTATCAATTTTTGTTTGTTATGTTTCCTTGAGTAACTCAATGATGTCTATGGACTAAGAGAAATAAGGACTGGGGGCATAACATTTTCTTTGTCTTCTATTTGTGGTGATAAATCCAATGATCTTGGGTGATCATGGGGAATGGGTGTCTACTATAAGTGCCTCCACCATGTAGTGGAATGCGATGTATACCTCGACTTGTTTCCTATGAAAGCCTTAGTGAGGTTGGATCTATTTCCTTGCCTGTTTAAAAACTAACAAAGATAAACTATTTCCTACTAAATTGCATGGTAAATCGAATTATACCCTAGGATATGAATACAAAATGAAAGGTCATTGTGGGTATACATTTACATATTATTCAGTAGAAAAGAAATGGTTTATATCAAACATGAAGTAACTGACAGGACATTCTAGCTAAGTGCTTTAATGTTTAAGTTGTCTTCCGACATGGTGAAATAAAAATGATGTATTCATATTTTTAGGATTTCTAAATCTATTCATGAAAATTGTACTATTCTAATGAGGTCTCGCTGACAAAGGTTCTATGATGAAAAACAACCCGCTTTGAATAAATAGTGACTGTCCTAGGTGTCTTAGGTGCATTTCATTGGTTAATTTCATTAGAGTTCATTTTAGTTGCATATCATATTAATTTGCATTAGGTTCATTTAGATGCATTTCATTGTCTTTAGTTGCATTGAAGTTCATTTTAAATTGCATTCATTTTAATATAGTTGCATTCATTTTAGTCTTGTATAAGCATGAAAATGTGGATTCAACTATCTGAGACAATCATATAAACTGAGATTTATCTAAAAGCATTTATGATATAAGCTAAAAATTCTAAAGCATTCAACATTAACCATTTGACATGTGTGACCAAGTACATCATAGAATCATAAACAACTGAAACTAAAATGATCAAGTATAAATCATCGATATCCATTTACATTCATAAAATCATTTCATATCATAAAACCACTTGCATTTTGTATCCATAAATCATCCATACAGAAATAAAATTAAGATGTCCATACATCGCATCACAATACATCTCGTGCATCCTTACATTCATGAAAACTTTGAAAATAACAAAAACATGAGCATATATCAGTGAAATATATTATGACATCACTTTATCATCACCTAATCTAATCTTGGCCAAGTATGACTATCACATCAAATATCCCAAGCATAAAACAAACATCAGATATCACATGTGCAGAAATTGAAACCATCAGAGATAGCAAATCAGATGAATCAGATAAGAGCATCTATGGTAGAATTAGCATGAGCATCAATATATCATTAGAAATGTCCATAAGCAAGAGTATCAAGAATGTCTATCAATAATCAACAATGAATCAGAGTATCAGTACACAAAGGTACATTGAATAAAAAATGGTACAAGTACATGATATCCAATACAGTACAATATGTCTAGAGATGCAAAATATAAACATCATAGAGGTCTACACCTCACTAGCACCCTCATCTTTTGGAGGAGGAGGAGGAGGGGGTGCATCTACTTTGCTAGGTGGTGGTGGAGGTGGCATGACACCCTCAGACTACTGAGAAATGATAGAGTATAATGGAGCCCTTTGAGTAGTAGGAACTACAACACAATACAACGTGAAGTAATATGTCACCCTCTGTCCTTGGTGAGTGGTTGTATGAGTGTATCTATCTCTCTCGACTCTCAAATGTGTCAGCTATGCATCTTTGTCCACCCACAATTGGGCTATCTGCATGTCTCACTCTGCTCTGACCTGAGCTAGCTATGTATCTCTCTGCAAGCTGGGCTCTGATGGTCGCCAACTCTAGTCTCAAGGCAACTCTCTCCTACTCACACTGTAATAATCAATCTTTGTCACCACCTATAGGAGGATCCTATGGTACCTGTTTCTGATCCTGATCCCCTCTTGTAGGTCTCTAGGAATGCTCATCCCTATGTAACAATGGCTCTATATCTCTCTGAGGAGGGGTGACCTGTACTTTGTGCTACCAGTGATAGGTGTCACCGCTAGAGGCCCGTCATCTACTACTTCCCACTGCACCACTCCCACCACCCCTATCATCTCCTCCATCACCTCCATCCCCTCTACCTCTGTGGGCCCCATCTCCATCTCTCCCTCCACCTCTGCCACCTCCATCTCACCCTCTCCCCCTGTCAGCACCACGTGCACCGTGGGCCTGGCTAGCAACATCATTGTCATGATCTTAATCAAGAGCATCCTCAATCTAAGGGATGGAATCCTTGGGAGTAGTAAACCTAGGGTATGGAAACCTTAGATAGTATGGTAATCATCAGTAACTCCAACATCACGGACCACCACTCGATAGTCCCAATTTGTGCCCTGCATGTTTGAGATCTCATGGAATAATGTCTCAAACACAAGTTGAGGTCCCCATTATGCCTCCTCATTTTGGATCTGGGTGTATAAACATGTCTCCTGTGACATGCCCTACACTCTGCCATACTGATGACATACCCGAGAATAAAGAAACCGCTCCACCACATAACAGGTCCTACCAACAAGATACATGCTCTGAAAGAAAAATGGCATCTACTTAGAATCTGAGGGCCAAGCCTCATAGTCTCGATAAGGATGCCACTCTACATCAGTCACATCATCAAGCAGTCGATGCTAATACTCTAACTTGCCCAGATGGGGCTACTGAATAAAACTAGAATACATGTAAATATATGCCAGCCTGACATTGCGATGTCTATCAACTATGGGATGGGTCACAGGGATATGCTCCCATGCCTAGATCTATAGTACTATACTCCCTACAGTCATGGATCAGGAGTGCTAGTATACAATCTCATGTAGCTCATGGTATATGTGAGCAAGAATACAACTGTCCTAGGCATATCTCCCTGGAGCCTGAATCATGTGCCTGATGACTCTGGACCAACCACACATGAAACCATGTTGGCTCCTATTAGGCATCATCAGTCCACCTATCAAGCTATCTAGATATATAGGTAATGGAGCATAGTTGGTGACCATGTGATCCTAACTCAAGTAACGGCTGGTGATGGTGTCATCCTGGAACACCCTCCTCGCATCTGCAATAGCTATGGGCGTAGATGCCTCATACTCGATCTTGTGTCCCATCACGTATATGTGTAAGATCCTCCACATATCCTCAGGAGTGACCATCATCTCATCAGTCGGTAAGTGAAAGGTGTTATGCTAAGAATGCCACCTCTTTGCTAATGATGTAAGCAGTCCATGATTTATCGAAATATGCGGTAAATGCACGAGACTCCATAGACCACAACGACAAACCACCTACTGATCCTGGGGACTGAGCTAGTCATGCAAGGCTAAAACCTACACTGGTCTAGGTGACCTAAAGGACTTGACTAGAAAATCAGTCTGCACAATAGAAAATAGGGGCACTATGTCAGAGGTAGACAAGGGAAATTGATGAATAATTGCTCAAAAGTTCAGAAAAACAAGTTAACTTGGCTCAGGAATCAAAAAACTAGATGTGATTTGGAATCCTGGATGTGGATCAGGAAATTTGGGATGTGACCCTAAAACTAGATGCGATTCTAGAAATTTTGGATGCGAACTAGGAAATTCAGGATGTGATCCAGTATACTGGATGCAAACCTGTTACTAAAATTGACCTAAAAAGCTTCATGAAATTCAAATTTTTCCGGGTGTGACCTATTGGGGTGCAATCCCCGAAATCCTAGATGTGATCTAGAATCTAGGAGGTGACATAGGTTGGACTGTATGCAATCCTATATATGGGATGCGACGCAAAACTAAATTGCCAAAAATTTGCCTAGAAATACGTGAAATTTAAAATTTTCAAATTGACAAGGTTCGTTCATCGGATACTCACAGGTGTTGCATAATGTCGCATTCTCCCGTGTCACCTAGCCATCTCAAATTGGTGCTTCTCCATTGGGAACACCATGGTCACTCAGAGCCCAGTAAATTCTCAAGGGGTGAAAGTGAAAATGAATAGTAAAAAGTGACTTTTGGGCGTATTTAAGCCTCCCAGGGGCCTCGGAGCCCTAAGGGACCTTCTTCATAAGACGTCACAGTGGCTTCATATCGAGACCAAAATTGGAATAGGTGTTTTATATCACTCAAATGCCATGAAAATAGAGTTACAAGACAAAATTACCCTTTGAAATGCAAAATTCAAATATGGTCAAATTGCAGTCAAACAAGGGCAAATGGTACATAAAAGATGTCATGGGCAAGGAAAATTAATACAGAAGTTGATTTTCAATCAAAATGATGGTCAAGACTAGTCAAATTTTAGTCAAAGTTTAGTCAAACATATTAACAGCAGGCTAAAAGAGAGCATAGTTCATGAACAACAGGCTGGTTAAAGGCGACGAAAAGTGATTTTCTTATTAACAAATTGAATTTTATGCTAGGATATTATTTCAACACAAGTCAAACTTGGTCAACTCTCTAAAATGCTTGGTCAAACTTGGTCAAATAGTACTTCTAGGGCACTTTAATCGATCTAAACTACTTGAAAATTCTTTCCAATCAATCTATGCTTGATCCCAAATCAATACAATCACTACAAATCTTTCTAGATGCTTGAAACTAATGAGTTTATTCAAATTTGTTCCAATTTCGGTCCTGAGGGGGCATAATCATACCAAAATCCAATGCTTTGAATCAAATTCTTCAACACCAGGGGCACAACAGTTCTCTTCAATCAAGCTGAGACTGTTAATTTCAACTAAAAATTCTTTTCAAAAATCTCATATCAACCTTCGTTCAATCAAGCTCAGAGTCGATATTGTTAATTCTTGTCCAATCAAGTTCAGAATTGATAGTTTCCAAATCAAGCAGAATTTCGTTCGATCAAGCACAAGATTCTTTTATCTGTCTTCGTTCAATCAAGCTCAGAACCGGTAATGTCAATTTGTGTTCAATCAAGTTCAGAATTGACAGCTTTTAAATCAAGTAGGATTTCATTTGATCAAGCTCAGAATTCTCAAATTCCAGAGTAGTTCTCACTACTCTATAAATCTCCTGAATTACACTTTGAATCATATTTTCTTTGAATCCCTGTGATGTTCACAAAGCAATTCAAAGAGGGGCAAATGTAATCACCTAAAATTGGGCTAATAGAACCTAAGGCCCTATTTTCCCTTAATTTGGTATGTGACCTTAATTATGTTAAATTGATCCCCGATCATTAGCATAAATTCCCAAAAATTCAATAAACCTCATCAAATCCTAAATCAAGCACTTATTACTAAGGTTCAAGCAAAAATCAAAGCTATTAACTCTAGGCCTATTTAATTAATTCAATCCCATCAAATGCAAAGGCTAGAGTTATTAATTAAAAGAAATGCATCAATACCTCCTAAACCAAACAAACACAACAAACACACTTTCATGATTAGGAGGCTTGCACATGGATCAAGGATCAAGCCAAGATGCATCTCAACCACTCCTCACAGATGCATCTCAATCGTTGAATCCCTTCAATCTTCTATAAAATAGAATTTTCAAAGGTTTCTTTTCTTCTTCTACATGTATTAATTCTTCTTCCTAATGCTTAGACTTCTTACATACTTGCTTGTGAGTTTGAGGCTTCATAATCCATGATTATTGAACTCTCATGCTTGGAGGATTTACCCACTAATGCTTAATTTGATAGTTTTTTCCATGTTTTGAAGCTTTGATTAATTAGCAAACACTTCAAATTGGTTTAAAATGGAAAGAGCTAGGATTTCATGATTCATTTTGGTTTCATGCATTCACTCTTGAATCTCTCATTTTAGTGTAGATTGTCACTGTTTTAAGGGTCAAATCTGAGAGCAAACTTTCATACTCACATTAATTAGAGAGCAATAGGATTCTTTTTCTTGTTAGTTCTTCAATTAAATCCTTATTTTTCTCTAACAAGTGATGTTATTATCCTATTGAAGTGTTGTGTTGCGGGTCACAAACTCACACACACATTTTTAGCGCCCACCGTGGGGCAAAGACCCTAATTTTTCAATTTTCTAGCATTTTAAAATAATGTGTTGGTACTCTGAAAAATCTAGATAGAAAAAGTACTAGTACTCTGAAAAATACTAGTGGTGGTTCATTTTTCCTTGGGAAAAATTTAGTTTCTTGGCTAAGTAAGAAACAAGATTATATAGCACAATCTATTGCTGAATCAGAGTATGTTTTTGCTGCTAAAAACTGCACTCAAATTGTTTGGATGAAACAAATGCTAACAGACATTGGAATAACTTTTGATGAGCCTGTGGTTATCCATTGTGTAACACTAATACAATGAATATGTCAAAGAATCTGGTGATGCACTCCAAAACTAAACATATTGCTATCAAGTATCACTTCTTGAGAGACAAGGTGGCAAAAAAGGAAATCAAACTAGAATATATTAGTACAAAAGAGCAGATTGCAGACATCTTAACAAAGCCACTACTGAAAGATACCTTTGAATATCTTAGAGGCATGATGGGGGCTCAGGCCCATCCTAATCAGAATTCAATGATGTATAGATGCATCAATCTAGGGGTTTTCATAACCTTATAATAATCTAGACTAGATGTAGGGATCTAATCCTCAAGGGGAGTGATCGTGGAAGAGAGATGTTGAAAAGAAGTTGATGACTCATGGAACCCTTTGCCATTGTTGTCAAAGGGGGAGTGTTGCTATGATAAAATCCCTACTGTATGGGGAGATTTTTTGGTTGTAGGACTTTGGATTCATATAACTTTGGGATAAGATTTTCCCATATGTTGACATCAATGCCAAAGGGGGAGATTGTTGGTTATTGCTAATGCATGGAGAGGTGATTGAGACATTTAATATGTTTAATCACTACACTACTGAATGGGCACTCATACTGTTGTGATCACATTATGTAATGTTTTATATTGGATGAGTTACAGATGTTTTGGTGAAGATTGGTCATTGATTGTGACAGTGAGAAATGACAGAGTTAGTCTTTGAAGTTTTGTGTATAACTTTTTGGTGATGCGGAATCAGTGCATGCGAACTTCAAAGATGAAAGAAAGAGTATTGAGGAATGTTCTATGAGCTACACAAGGTATGGAACATAGGATGCCGTCAGCTGTGGCCTGCACTTTGGAAGGTTATCTATTTGGAAGATGACTACAGAGATGTAGTGTGTATGAGGGATGGCAAACTTGAATTAAGGATGTTGGTCCTTAATTTTTGTAATTTAATCATTGTAGACTTGTCCTAGATACCATGTGTATCTTAGCAAGGGTTTATGTAATTATTTATGATTAGGAAAGCCTTATGGGATGACATGTTTATAAGAATTGAAATAAAGAATAAAAGGTCTTTTCTTTGGAAAATATAGGAAGGGAAAGAAGATGATATATAGAGGTTGTGAAAGCTACGAGCTTGTGTCTGTTGTATGTAGAGAAGATGTTTATTGGTGGACTTCATTGGAACTGATCAAACAAAGACAATTGTTTCTAAATAGTTCAAAAGATTGTGTATTTCTTCATATACACTTGTGTTGTGAACAGTGAGTTCTAAAGGTGGACTTAACCTTCTTTGGGCAGTGAGCCTTAGGCAATGAGCCCTCCCTTTTGTTCTTGAATCCTAATAGGATCTATCCTCTAACAAGGACTATGTACTATAATGATTCAATAAGCTCCTAATAGGGCTATATCTTCTAACAAGGATAACTATACTCTCAGTACATCATTTGTGGGTGCTAATTCCCACTGGGGTTTTTACCTTTAACAGGGTTTCCCTGAGACCAAAATATTATGTTATTGTGTTGGCATTCATTATGTTCATTGGATCTAATATTGTGGTGCTTAAAGTTTAAAGTTTAATAATCTATTATACAACTGATTCACCCCCCCCCCCCCCCTCTTAGTTGTATTGTGGATTTTTATTCCTAGCAAGTAGTAGTCTAGATAGTAGGAGTTGAAGAGAAAAGTTGGAAGTAATATCATGGTTATATTTTTATTGCACATTGTGAAGCCAAATATTTATAAGTGCAAGTAAGTTGGTATCCTTGAATGAATCACATAAGCCTGTCTAAGTGATTAACCAACAAATCACATCATTTCAACTCAGTTAGATGTCCACAAGTGTAAGGAATCTTGGAGTCATGTTTGAACTAATCTCAAACATTGTCAACATAGCTTCCCCATTTCTATCCTTGGCTCTTCTTGATTTTTGGTACATTCCAACAAGTTAGGAATTGCCATGAACTAAAATATATTACTTGGATCTCTTGACTACGGTCTTGGCTAGTAGATTGTTCACTTGTCCATCCTCTTCTTGTTATATCTCTTGGATGATTTTATCTTATATTTTCTTTTTCACAAGTGTCATTCATAGGGTGCTCTACTCGTAGCTTGGACATCTTGTGGAAAGTTATCTTTCCTCTCTTTTTATGTTATTTCACTTTGGACAAGTGAACACTTTACTTACCTAGTTTGAAAAATAAGTCATTCTAATTCATCTTAGTTGGCTCTTGACATACTATTTTCATTCCGGTTACAACTACATATCTCAGATCCTCCAAGGAAAACAATTTGAAGAAAACTTTGACAACTCACCTAGAGGAGAACCCGAACCTTGGGGTTTTAATCCCTTTGCTAATAATTTTAGTGACTCTACACTATCCTCACGTAGGTTAGAAAATGATGTTTCTTACACTCCAACCATAGAAGAGTGAAATAGAAGGATTGAGGAATTTTTGAAACAATTAGGAGATAAACACTTTGGACAAGGAAATCAAGAACACCTTGAACATCACAACTCTATACATGGCTCGCAAAATGCCTCTCAATACACTCAATATGTTTCACATGGTTCACAAAGGGGTGATTTGGATGTTGAGGTAACTAAAGAAGAAATCTTACAGTTCCAACAAGACAAATGTTTGCAAAGACTCATGAAATTGACCTTGGATCAAGACAAAGATAGATACTTCATGCACTTAGCCTCACAAGTAGTTAAGCTACCTCACAACTTTGATGTTGAAAACTTGATAAAGAAAGAGGAGCTATCTGAAATGGAGGTTGTGAAGAAATATTTATAATAAATGATGAAATAAATTCTATGCTTGGAAAAGGAACAACGAAGGACATCCTTTTCACTTGAGGCCCTATATGCCCATTTCCTTTTGAAAAATATTTACATGCCTCCTTTTCCTCATAAGGTTGAATTTCCAAAATATGACAAGTATGATGGTAGTGGAGATCCTCATGGCCATGTTAGAGAGTGTTGCACCCAAAGTATGGAATTATTGCACGAACCCACTAATCTTATGATAATATTTTCTAAGAGTCTTAATGGTCAACCTATGGAGTGGTTCACTAAACTATCTCCTCCACTTAAGTCATTTGACTAACTAACACATAGATTCATTCAGTAGTACTCTTACAACATTTAACATCCTATCACCATGCTAGATCTATAGAATATAAAATAATGTAAGGGTGAATCCTTTGTGGATTTTCTTCAGTGATGGAGGAAGCTCTATTCACGCTATCCTCGACAGATTCCTAAGACTAAGAAGATTGACATATTCATCAATTCTCTAGTTCTTAAAATGAACTATGCATTACAAATGTAAACACATGTTTTGTTTGAAAAATTGGTTGAATCATCTCTACACATAGAGGATGTCCTTGTTTATAAGGGAGAGAGCACTCTTCAGCACAAAGAGCATAAATCCTCTTGAAATAACCAACATAATAAAGACAAGCACAAGTTCTAGAATAAGACCAAAGATGTCATCAATGATGGAATTGTTAGGACAACCTTGACATCTTCTACTGGTAAGCCTAAATAACTAGATTTCAACTTGTCTACTATAGTAAAATCTAGCAAGATCACTCAAACAAGCTCTAAAAATGAGACTAATTGTGATAGGCCTTGGATCTCCCGGCCTAAGAGATACTTTACTACTCTTGAAGAATTACTTGAGAGTGCTTTGAAGATACTTTTAAACAACAAGATCATCACTTTTCCTGACAACTCTAAGCCATATGATCCTAAGATAAAACCTAAGTAGTGGAATGACAACTAGTACTGTGATTATCATCGCAATAGAGGTGACATGACTAACAATTTTGTGAAGCTTAATAACCTCATCCAAGGCCTTATTGATAATGAGATGATTTTGGTTGATCCCCTGCAAACAAATACTAATCACAAGGCTTTCAAAGAGCCTTTGCCCAAATATGAGAAAGGGGAATCTTCTAAGGCAAAAGAAAACAATGTTGGTTACACCTACCCTTATAATGACAATGTGATCAACATTCTTGAGTCCTCTAAGCATGCTATTGATGCCATCAAAGTCAAATACTGATGCAGACCAAGGCAGGGAGGATCCAATTAAGGACAGTCTAGCCTTGCAGCTTCAGAATTACATAGTGGAAAAAACAAAACAATAATGGATTTAATTCAAATTTCCATTAACATGCCTGACTGTAAGACCTTCCAGGTTAGGGCCAATTACAAACAAGAACAAGTTCTACAAGATCCACAGATCCAATACAATACTAGCTTGTTCAGTTCTGAAAATAATCAGCAACTGATAGAAACCCTAGGGCAGATCTAAACTTGAGCTCGCAAGCCTCCAAGTAATCTCCTTGTCTCCAAGTGTGAAAACCACTAGCTCTGCCAACAAAACTATCAGATGAACAATCTGATTTGCAAGATCATGCAAGATCTTTTCCATGAATTCACCAACTCCATCTTCTCTAGCACATCCAACACTGATGTCCTAGATCTGCTATTTGTTGTCTTCTCTTCCACTAAGCTACCTAAAACAACTACCCAACCATCCTATAAATACTAATCATCAGCCACAAGTCGACTAGATGAAACAATTAACTCTCCCAAACAAATATTAAATGCGGTACAAGTCAGCTTATACATGCCTTACAAACATTTAATTCAACATGTTGGCCTGTAACAACAATAGCTACCAATAATAAATGCACCAAGTCAGCCCAAGAAATCACACAGAACTCTAGTCGATAAGCTAGAACTACTGAGCAGTAGAGAAACAACCGAGCGATAGTGAAATGACCGAGCAAGCCAAGCATCACCAAGAAACAGTGTCAACCAAGCACCATAGATATCACTGAGTAACACTTTCACCGAGTGCAAGAAGTTCCACTGAGTTCCTTTAGCGATCAAGATTCCTTCAATGACCGAGACCATCGTTCAAGGCTATAACCAAGTAAAAATTGGCCAAATAACAAACACCCATGCAGTTTCACTAAGGACAAGGAATGTCCTTGCCTTACCCCAGAATGCCCTTGCATCAAAGACAAGACTCGATATGAGTCATCTAGCATAGTAACTTGTTCTCGAAGTAAAATCACTCCACAAGGAGTAGGCTTGTCCTCCTCCTCTACTGCCAAAATAGTAACTCAAGTACCTAAACCTGCTACTTCATTAATGACACATGATTACAATATGTTTGACCAACTCCAATGCACATCAGCTCATATTTCAATCCTTGAACTACTAAAAATCTCTCCTTCTCATAGAGAGATTCTTGATCAAGCCCTTATTGCAACTAATGTACCTAAGGACCTAGACGTCGATAAGTTCCAATTCATATTCAGTCACTGTAGACACCGAAAAATCCTTCAGAAAATAAATTATTTTTGTTTTCTGAAAATTCTTGATGACATCATCATTTATTAATTAATTATTTATTTAATTAATTAATTTATTTTTATGGCATTAAATCCCTCTCTCTTAATTAAAAATCTTTAATTAAGGAATCTAGCCTAAAAATGTCATTTGGACATTATCCCTAATTTATTAATTATTTAATTAATAAATTGCCCAAAAACTTCAAAAATAAATTAATTTATTTTTAATTTATTTTTTATCCCAAACTTGGCCAATTTCCTTAAGACCACTAACCTCTTCCAAAATCTTCTAATCCCTTCTTAATTTCGATTAAAAGGCTAATCCCATCTTTTCTAACCCTAATCCCAAGGTTAAATATTTAATTAAAGTTAAATATTTAATTTCCATATTTATTGAAAATATTTTAATAAATATTCCTAAAATTTAGGCTTTTGGAATGAATAACTTTTATTCCATGAAACTAAGGAGAAATCTAGACTCTTCTAGAATCTTCTCAAATCCACCCTCTTCACCCATCCTAATCCTTTTTTTGTCCTAATCTAATCCTAATCCTACCCTTAAGCCTTTGTGCAATCCTAACCAAGCTTAAGACTTTCCTAAACCAAAGCAAAGTCTTTCCTTCCAAATATCTCAACCACAAAGCATTTATTGCTTCCCCAAAGTCTTCAAAGCCTCTTAAAGCCCATTCATTGCTCTTACAAGCATTTATTTGGAGAGTTATGAGCTTGGAGCCCCCTTTGTTGACTCCTCTTTGCCCTTCCCTTCATCCACTCACCTTGTGACATGTGTCACCTCCTGATTGGCTGAGAACTAGCACAATCCATGTGCTTCCCTTTGAGTGAATCTTGGCCTCTCTTAAGGATTTCAATCCTGGCCATTCATTCCTCCTACCCCAAGCCTTAGAAATCCTATAAATACCCTCACTTCCTAAGGCAAATCATCTCTCAACTCTCAAACTCAATAGCAAAGTTATAATGCCATTTTCATTCTAGCATAAGCATAAACTCATCTTTTTTAGATCATTTTCAAGCTTAAATCACATCTAAATTAGCTTAAATGGATTAACATAGATTCATTTCTTGTTTTAATCTTAGTTCTTTCTTTTAGCTTTGCATATTTGTGTGTTCTTGAGGCCTTTGAGGCAAAATAGGTTCCTCATACCTATTTTGTGTCATTTTGGGTCTTCTTGATCCTCAAATCATCCTATTTGCATGCTCCAAGTGCTTGAGTTTGCACACCCACATCCATTTATATCTAAGCATATCAAACGGTGCATGGGCGCATCCGTTTTAAGCTTAAACTGAGGTGGCTTTGATTTTAGTTTGTTTACCTTTGAACTTGATTTGATTATATGCTATGACGTTTGTTTGTCTTTGGCCTTCAAAACAGGTTTAGGTGCACTCTCAAATCCTAGTCTACAGTCACTTTACTTCACCTTGATATCTGACCTTTTTTGAGAAAGATGACACATCTATCAATCATCCCCATAACTAGCCTCTTCATATTGAAGTCATTATTCACAAGCATAGAGTAATGTGTGTATTGATAGATGGAGGAGCAAGTTTGAATATCTGCACTTTTAATTTGGTTAAAACTCTTGGTTTCTCTAAGCATGCCATTGATCCCCAACGCAAAATAATGATCAAGGCATATGATGAGGAGGAATGTTCTTCTAAAGGCATGGTAGTATTGCCCATTTGGGTAGGTTCGGTTTAGTGGGACGTCAATTTTCAAGTCTTGGATCTTCCTCTAGCATATAACGTACTTCTGGGTTTCTCACAAATCTATGAAATGCTAGAAATCCCCTCTACATACCATCGATGTATTAAGTTTCCTCATAATGGAATTGGGGTTACTATTACTACTAACTCTACCCACATATGCAACAATCTTAAACAAGTAGAGAGAATAATTCCTCACAACAAAGAATGGTCAAATCCTAAAGAAGAAGAAAAAAAGGAAAATAAGCTTTATCTGATTGTGGGAAGAGAATACTAGTTATAACTACTGACATGGGAGAATATCAAGTTGACACTCTTCTGATCTCTCAAAGATCTTATGGTAGACCATCTCCCTCATTTCCTCCTACAGCTCTAACAACACCTATTATACATAAAGGTACATGAATGGTCAAGGCTAAAGTTTTCTTAGAACTAAAGATGGAGGAGAGTGTTGTGTTGCAATGGCTTTAGAAAGGAGAAGAGGCTAAAACAAAAATAAATACGATGACATTTCACCTGAAAGGTATGGTATATGATGGGAAGCCTCCTCTCAAAAAAGGAAAAGGTCTCCTAGAACTTCTTAATGCTGAATTTAGAAATCCTAAAGACTGTAATACCCCAAAAATGGGCTATAGGTTCATTAACCTCTTACATCTTCAAATCGAATGAAATTGACATCAAAGTCCTAACCTAAGGCACATCTACACATCATTTTATCAAGAATTGATTTTATCCCAATTCTGCATCAGAGAATATTCCTTGAATATTCCCTATTTTATCCTAATTATCTTTAATTTAATAATTATTTGGTGATAAATCCTATTTATCCTAAAGATGATTAATTGAATATGTTGAATATTTAATTAATTAAACTTAATTCTACCACTTAATTATTTAATTAGATTTAATTCTATTTATTCCTGAATTGTATTATTTAATTTTGACAAAAAATAAAAAATCTCATGACTAATTGATTAAATTCTTATTTAATTAATTAATGTTAGTTGTCAATATTTAATAATATAGTTTTTGAATAAAAGTTTGATTTAATAATTGATTAACCCATAAATCAATTGTTTTAATTCAAAAATCAGTTAAGTTGAGAATAAATCACTTTATTTTTAAATTAATTTATAATTAAATCATGCACAATCAGAAAAGCAGTCAACTAGAAATCAACAAACAATTTTTAAATTTAAACTTAACATCTGATGATGAGTTGAAATTTGATCTAAACTCTATTTTGAGTTAAACACTACTTTTGCATGATTTTTGTGAGTTAATTATCTTTGATTTCTTGATAACTCAAAAATCAACCTGAGTTTATCAAGAGTGAATTATGAATTTTCTCAATGCATCCTCAAGCCCTAGATTTTTATAAAATCAAGGCTCAGCTCTTCATAATTATCAACACTCAAATTTTCACAATAACTCTGGTGAATTAGCGATTAAAGGATTAAGCTTTTGCGATAGGCGATTTGTGAGATCTTTCATTGTTGGTCATAGTTTTTGCATAGTTTTCATATCATAGCATAGCTTTCATCTTCATATCAATTCATTTCATTCTTAGTTTAACTCTGCATATCATTTCATTCATCTAGATTAGTTTCATACCAAGTTTTTTATCTTATTGCATAGAAAATACAAAAATATAGATTAATCTGCATTCATTCTATAGTTTTCATTCTTTTGCATTCAAATCCTTCGTTTAGGTGTTGCATTGTCACTGATCTTGATTTCAATCTGAGAACTGTAATACCCCAAAAATGGGCTATACGTTCATTAACCTCCTATATCAACACATCACATGAAATCGACATCAAAGTCCTAACCCAAGGCACATCTAAACATCATCGAATCCTAAGTGATTATCTCAAATTCTACATCAGGGAATATTCCTAGCAATATTCCTAATTTATCTAATTATCTTTAATTTAATGATTATTTGGCGATAAATCCTATTTATCCTAAAGTTTGTTTAATTGAATATTCTGAATATTTAATTAATTAGATTTAACACTGCCGCTTAATTATTTAATTGGATTTAATTATATTTATTGCTAAATTGTATTATTCCATTTTGACAATAAATCAAATATCCTATGACTAATTGATTAAATTCTTATTTAATTAATTAATGTCAATTGTCAAATTTAATAATATAGTTTTTGAATAAAAGTTTGATTTAATAATTGATTAACCCATAAATCAATTATTTTATTTTTAAAATCAGTTAAGTTGAGGATAAATCACTTTATTTATTTATTTAATTCATAATTAATTATGCACATTCAAAAAGCAGTTAAACTTTGAATCAATAAAATCAATTCAAATTGTTTTAAAAATAAACTCCACTCTGATTTGAGTTAAAAAGTTGTTTTTGCATGATTTTGCATGATTTATTGTGAGTTAACTATCTTTATTTCCTTGTTGACTCAAAAATCAACTTAGTGATTTATGGCTTTTTCCATGCATCCCCAAAGCCCTAGATTTCTATAAAATCAAGGCTTAGCTCTTCATAATCATATCTCATAATTTGCAAACTTATGCTAGCGAATTGGTATCTGAAGAATTGAAGCTTCTTTTTCAAATCAACAACTTTTTGTGAGATCATTCATATTTAGCATATCATTATTAGATTAATTGCATTGCATATTAGTTTTTCATCTAGAATAGATTCATATCATTTCTCATCTTATTGCACAAAAAACTAAAAAAATAAATTAATTTGCATCTAATTCATATCTAGATTTTGCATTCAAATCCTTCATTTAGGTGTCGTCAAGGTCACTGGTCTCGGTCCAATTTGAGAATACATACTCGCATCTACTAGAAGGCAGTAAATCACCTGGTTAGATTAGTTTTCATTTCATTGCACGATTTTGATTTAAGCTAACCTCTAATGTTTTACTAAAGTGTTGTGTCTATAGCTAGGTACAAAATTCACACACACATTTCTGGTGCCCACCGTGGGGCCCTGAAACGGGTTTCCATTCAATTTCTATCATCTTCTTGTCATTTTTTGTTCCAAGCTACAATTTTTAATTTCTGTCAGTACAATTTTTGTATTAGTTTTGTCAAAAACTCGTACTAGGAGATACCCATTGTCGTACAATAGTTGATTTGATCAAGAATCATACCATTAGGATCACAATGTCATTTGGAATCTTGATTGTCATATGATCTTGTACCCAGTGTCGTACGAGTTTCTAGATTGTCATTTGGGAGGTAACCCACTGTCATACGAGTTTTAGTGCCAGGTTTCAATTGTCGTTTCACTTTTTTAGCTAGTTTTCCAGATTTGTTTTCCAGAGTTGTACTAACAACTAACATTAACAATTGAAATTTGTTGTTTCTGATTGATTTCTGTGGATTTTGATTGGGAAAAAGTGTAAGAATTGCTAAAAATAGGTAAGAATCTACTAAGTGCATTGCGAGGAATTCAGGTAATCTCCTCAGCTGATAACATTTTGATTTGGATTAAAAAGAACTCCTGTGTGTCAACCTTGTGTGACTTTTATTGCTTTCGTATCACAGATTTCATTTTGGGCTATAAAAATGAACATAGATTTTCTTTTCAGCATCTTTGTTACACATAGTAAATACGCCCTATGAACACTATTCATGTTTCTTGAGAGAGTGGGTTTCCAGCCCTTGTAGGTAGGAAGGATACTGAGGGAGTCTCACATTCTACTAGATTTGTGCATCTTCAGCTTTTGATTGATACATTATCTCTCCAGAGAGGTTGATAGATCATGAGTGGTTGGCATCATAGATCTTTGTGAGATAATCTTGGTCTTAGCGTGTCAGATTAATCTATCTGCTTTGTTTGGGTTAAAAGTGAAAAGGCTAGAGGATTATGCTCTACTCCCTTTTTGGGTAGTACCAGAAACTCAGATCCTTGAATCTGGAACCAGTCTCCATGTGGTATATTTTTTGAGTCACCTTTAGAGAGGGTTAATCATAGTGGACATTCCCTTAATTGGGTCAACCACATTGATGGAACCTCAACTGGTAATAGCCATTTTCACCATGGTAGCAGCAGCCGCTATATAAATGTCCTTGTGGAGGAAATATTCACGGGTGTGGTCTCTTATTAGGCTGTCAGATCTCCCTAGCAGCTCCTGATTGATTAAATTCTCGGACTATGTCAAAACCCTGGTGTGCCTAGATTGGAGTTCACCCTCTTCAGATCACAAAAGTTGCAGAGTTAAACCATTACTAAAAACCCTAGTGAGGCCAAATTTTCTTTTTTCTAAGAATATGTGCATTATTGCAAAAATTTTTGGAACATACACTATTAGCACTCCTAGTGTAGACTAGGATTTGAGCGTGCACCTAAACCTATTTTGAAGGCCAAAGACAAACAAACGTCATAGCATATAATCAAATCAAATTCAAAGGTAAACAAACTAAAATCAAAGCCACCTCAGTTTAAGCCTAAAACGGATGCGCCCATGCACCGTTTGATATGCTTGGATATAAATGGATGTGGGTGTGCAAACTCAAGCACTTGGAGCATGCAAGATAAATGATGATTTGAAGTTAATGAAGACCCAAAATGACACAAAATAGGTATGAGGAACCTATTTTGCCTCAAAGGCCTCAAGAACACACAAATATGCAAAGCTAAAAGATGAACTAAGATTGATAAGAAATGAATCTATGTTAATCCATTTAAGCTAATTTAGATGTGATTTAAGCTTGAAAATGATCTAAAATGATGAGCTTATGCTTATGCTAGAATGAAAATGGCATTATAACTTTGCTATTGAGTTTGAGAGTTGAAGGATGATTTGCCTTAGGAAGTGAGGGTATTTATAAGATTTCTAAAGGCTTGGGGTAGGAGGAATGAATGGCTAGGATTGAAATCCTTAAGAAAGGCCAAGATTCACTCAAAGGGAAGCACATGGATTGTGCTAGTTCTCAGCCAATCAGGAGGTGACACATGTCGCAAGGTGAGTGGATGAAGGGAAGGGCAAAGAGGAGTCAACAAAGGGGGCTCCAAGCTCATAACTCTCTAAATAAATGCTTGTAAGAGCAATGAATGGGCTTTAAGAGGCTTTGAAGACTTTGGGGAAGCAATAAATGCTTTGTGGTTGAGATATTTGGAAGGAAAGACTTTGCTTTGGTTTAGGAAAGTCTTAAGCCTGGTTAGGATTGCACAAAGGTTTAAGGGTAGGATTAGGATTAGATTAGGACAAAAAAAGGATTAGGATGGGTGAAGAGGGTGGATTTGAGAAGATTCTAGAAGAGTCTAGATTTCTCCTTAGTTTCATGGAATAAAAGTTATTCATTCCAAAAGCTTAAGTTTTGGGAATATTTATTAAAATATTTTCAATAAATATGAAAATTAAATATTTAACCTTAATTAAATATTTAACCTTGGGATTAGGGTTAGAAAAGATGGGATTAGCCTTTTAATCGAAATTAAGAAGGGATTAGAAGATTTTGGAAGAGGTTAGTGGTCTTAAGGAAATTGGCCAAGTTTGGGATAAAAAATAAATTAAAAATAAATTAATTTATTTTTGAAGTTTTTTGGTCAATTTATTAATTAAATAATTAATAAATTAGGGATAATGTCCAAATGACATTTTTAGGCTAGATTCCTTAATTAAAGATTTTTAATTAAGAGAGAGGGATTTAATGCCATAAAAATAAATTAATTAATTAAATAATTAATTAATTAATAAATGATGATGTCATCAAGGGTTTTCAGAAAACAAAAATAATTTATTTTCTGAAGGATTTTTCGGTGTCTACATTTTGCCCCTCTTTGATGCGATGCCGCAAGTGGCATGGCGTCAAAGACAAGAAAACAAGATGCCAAGGCTAGAATCAGAAGAAGAGGGTATGATGCCCGGGTGGACTAGGAGAAAGAGGACACATGCCCCGGTGGGACAAACTCATGGAAGATGCGCCCAGTGGGACAAGGAGAAAGAGGGATTACGCCCTGGGACAGAGTGTGCCCGACGGGACGAGGAAGGAAAGGCCTAGGAAGAAAGGGGAGATAAATAACCTCACTTCTAAGAACAAATATGGATGATATGCAAGATGAGATGGAAATGCAAGATGCAAGATGCAGCTATATGCAAAGATGCAAGATTAATCTATATGATAAATGCAATGGACCAGATAGCTCCAAGTGCAAACGGGAGTGCACAACCTAGATTTAATATAGCTATGTTAGAGACCTGCCAAGGATACTGAGATCACGAGGCCTGTCAACAACATCGCAGAGGACTGACGAGGACTGACGCTAAACAAACACACAGGGTTGCCCCAACATCACACATGAAGCGCAGAGGCGACATGGTGGAACCGATGCTGAAGGAACCACAAACACACAACTGACTCACAGGCAGAAGCGAAAGATCAAAAGACCTTGCCCCAGATTATCCGCACACGCAGCACACCGTGATATAATGAATCGTGGTGACCCTGGTGGGATAAAGAGAAGCCAAAAAGATTAACAAGACCCAAAGGACAAAAATCCAAGATCAAAATGATAACTCCAAAAAGACATCCTTTGCCAAGGAGAGAGATTAGGTTTGATTGATGGTGGGAAGATTGGTCGGACAGGAGGAACGATATATCCTCAAGGACCAGGATGGAAGATTAGGTCGGACAGGAGGAACGATATATCCTCAAGGACCCATGGGTTGGTGAGAGAATAAGTGTAGTTGTTCGCTGGCAAAAGCTGAAGTTCAAGGAATAATCAGGATGAGCAAGGATAAGTCGACAATTGATGTTGCTGAAGCACAAGGCCCGAGTGGGACTACAAATTTTTCTGAGGCTGGGGATGGGACAAAATATTTGATCAAATGCTGCTGCAAGAAGGACAAAGGCTATGTACAACAAGGAGGAACGATATGCACAAGGGATATGTACAGAAGCTCAGGATTGGGGATAGGAAAAACACACTCAGCGGGACTCTCACTACGACGGAGACAAGAAGGATAAATACAACGAGGAACGCGCTGTACAGGAAAGGGATAAGGATATGGTACAAAGCTTTGGAATAGGATATGGATTGCAGATAGGTTGGAGGAAGATGGAAGCTGAATGCTTGGAAGATAGGGGAGATGGAACTGCTGGGAGATCTGTTATGGATGGAGGAAGAGGACGGTAGCTGAAAGGACAACTAAATGGATAAATAGCTCAGTTTACTATGTTGGCGCCTGTTTTCCAGGTTTTCACCAACATACTTGTCCAAGGCGCTTGAATTGCCAAGTTTTCACCGTTGGACGATTATTTTCTCTTTCTCTTTTCTTCTTCTTTTTTTACTTTTTTGCTTTTTTGAATATTTTTTGCTTTTTTTCTTTTTTGAATGTTTTTGGATTTTCTGATATATGCAGGATCAGGTTCAGGCATAGAACCTCTTCAGATGGATGATGTTGATAGGATCATTCAAGGGCTCACCTTCTGGTGTTGATAGCTGATAGGCTCCCGAGCTAAAGGATGCGGTGACAACATAGGGGCCCAACCAAGTAGGCTCAAACTTGCCTTTCTTTTCTCTATTTGCTAGGACCTTCTGATTTTCTTTAAGAACCATGTCACCGACTTGGAATTGTCTAGGATGGACCTTTTTGTTATAACTCCTTTTGAGTCGATTCTGGTATGCAACCAAATGATCGTAGGCTTGCTGTCTCTTTTCATCTAGCAGATCTAGTTGTGTGAGCCGGGCCACACGATAGTCTTCATCAGTTGTATAGTTCTTCATGGAGACACGCAAGGATGGAAGCTCGACCTCGATCGGCAGAACGGCTTCAGCACCATATACAAGGGAGTATGGGGTGGTGCCTGTGGGAGTGCGATAGGAAGTGCGGTAGGCCCAAAGGGCGGGATTGATTTGGAGATGCCAGTCACGACCAGAATCATTGACAACCTTCTTGAGGATTTTCAAGATAGTTTTGTTGGTTGCCTCAGCTTGGCCATTTCCTTGAGGGAAATATGGACTGGAGAAACGGTGATGGATGTGGAGTCTGGCACACAGATCATCCACATGCTGGTTTTCAAAAGGTGTGCCATGGTCTGTGAAGATGGTAGATGGTATGCCGAAGCGGCAAATGATATGGTAGAGGATGAACTTGGATATTTGGATGCCAGTGGTTAGGGTGAGCAGAATCACTTCAACCCATTTGGTAAACTACTCTGTGGCTGTTATGATATACTTGTGTCCATCCGAAGAGAGGGGGGTGATCAAGCCAACGAGGTCGAGGCCCCAACATGAAAAAGGCCACGGTGGTGCAATAGGCTGTAGATCCTGTGCTAGTGCATGTATCAAATTGAAATGCTGTTGACATGGGAGACATTTCTTGACAAATTCACACGCATCATGTTCCATTGTTGGCCAATAATATCCAACTCTAAGCAGCTGCTTTGCTAGAACCATGCCACTCGTGTGGGCACCGCAAATTCCAGCGTGAACTTCTTGTAAGGCCAGGACGGCCTCGTTTGAGTCTAAACATCTAGATAGGACATTATGATACCCGCGACGATATAGGGTGTTGGCTACAAGAGTGTAGCGGGAAGCTCTGCGAATAAGGTTTTGGCATTGGTTATTGGTGAGATGGGGAGATATGATACCATTTTTTAGATATGCATGGATGTCGTGGTACCATGGGGATTGAGGACCAACCAAGACACACACCATGTCTGCATCGGCGTTCTCATAAGCTGGTGAATGTAGCTGCTCGACTAGAAATTCATACTGTGATGCGTCTCGTGGTATTTCCAATAAGGATCCGATGGTTTCCATTGCATCTGCTGCTTTGTTCTGAAGCCTTGGGATCTGATTGAATTGTAGATGTAGGAAATGCTCTTTCAGTTTATCCACCAGTTGCTTGTAGGGTAGCAATTTGTCATCCTTTGTCTGATACTCATCAAGGACTTGCTTGATAATGAGCTGTGAATCTCCAAAGACTTGTAGTTCTGTGATGTTCCATTGGATAGCTGTTTTGAGACCTAAGATGAGTGCCTCATATTCTGCAATGTTGTTGGTACAGGGGAATCCCAACTTGAATGATTTTGGAATATAGTCACCTTGAGGTGTGACGAATAGGATTCCTGCCCCAGAGCTATGGGATGTGTTGGAACCATCAAAGTATAGTTTCCACATGGGCTGCTCTTCAATCATGCATAAATGTTCATCGGGGAATTCCATGATTAGTGGATAGGCATCCACCAGTGGTGCTTCTGCTAGTTGATCGGTAATGACTTGCCCTTTGATTGCTTTGCGATCTACATACAGAATGTCAAATTCGCTGAGTAACATGACCCATTTTTCCATACGGCCTGTGAGGGTTGTCCTTGATAACAGATACTTAAGAGGGTCCACCTTTGATATGAGCTTGATTGTGTGGCTAAGCATGTAATGTCTAAGTTTTTGAGTGGCAAAGACCACTGCTAGGCATGCCTTCTCCATGGGTGAATAGTTAAGCTCGTAGCCCACAAGAGTGCGACTGATGTAGTAGATAGCTCATTCTCTATTTTCATCATCATGCTGTGCTAGGAGTGCCCCTAGTGCTGTAGCTGTTGTTGAGATGTAAAGGATGAGTGGGCATCCTGAAACCGGTGGTACTAGGATTGGAGCATTAGCTAGATACTCCTTGAGCTTATCAAAGCCTCTTTGACATATGGGATCCCACTTGAAGTTGGTTTCTTTGCATAAGAGATGTGAGAATGGTTGGCACTTGTCCGCTAGTTGCAAGATGAACCGTCGTACTGATTGAAGCTTGCCCTGTAGGCTTCTGAGCTGTTTGAGATTTCTTGGTGGAGGCATCTCTGTTATTGCTTTTACCTTTTTAGGATCGATCTCTATGCCTCGTCTAGAGACGATGAAGCCTAGAAGCTTGCCAGATGTAACACCAAAGACACATTTCTTAGGATTAAGCTTTAAGCCATAATGATTCAGACGATCAAATACACGCTCTAGGATGTTGAGGTGCTCATCTCTTGTTTTGGATTTTGCAAGGATATCGTCCACATAGTCCTCAAGGATCTTGTGGATCATGTCATGGAAAATGGCTGTCATTGCTCTCTGATATGTGGCTCCTGCATTCTTTAGCCCAAATGGCATCATGTTGTAGCAGAAGGTACCCCATGGGGTTGTGAATGCTGTTTTATGTTGATCTGCTTCTGCTATATGAATCTGATTGTAGCCTGAAAATCCATCCATGAGTGATAGCATTTCGTGACCCGCTGTGAGGTCTACAAGCATGTCTATGTTTGGCAATGGGAAGTCATCTTTAGGACATGCCTTGTTCAAGTCCCTGAAATCAGTACAGATTCTGATGTCGCCAAAAGGCTTTGTGACTGGCACCATGTTAGAGATCCACTCTGAATAATCTATTGCTCTGATGATCTTAGCTTGGAGGAGCTTCTCAAGCTCTACTTTGACGAGCAATGCTACCTTTGGATGCATTTTCCTTAGCTTCTGCTTCACTGGCTTGACGTTTGGATCTACTAATAGGTGATGAACAACAAAGTTTGGATCAAGCCCAGGCATGTGGGTGTATGACCATGCAAAGTTAATGATGGATTCCTTGAGCAAGGCATTGAGAGCAATTTCTTCTCCTTCTGTTAGGTTGACTGCAATGTAGGTGATCCTTGGACATTCTTCTGTTCCCAAGTTGATTGGCTTGGTTTCCTCTATGATGATCGGTGACTGCTTTGGTCTATAATCTTGGATAGGGGGAAGAGGCAAGGCTTCATCTTCTAGCGCCTGAATTGCCAGGTTTTCACTAGAAGATACGCCCTTTATTTTTACTATTTTGGAATCAGAATGTGCCCCAAGGGGGTTTTCACATAAAGACTCATGATGTTCTTTTGCTTTTTCATTTTTGCGACTAAAGCTTGCCTCTTCCCCAAAATATCCTTCTGGGTGAAGCTGATAGATAGAGGTTGATGTTGGATCCTGATTGCTTGCTGGACCTGATGCCCCCATGAACTCTAGGAGTGCTTGTGCACTTTGGAACTCATCGATGTGTGCAATTCTTGGTTGGTCCCAATCTATGAGGTCGGGGTTTGTGAGGGGAAGATCTATGAGGTTAATGGAGAGTTGTTGGAGGACAGAAGTCCCCAGGAGGGTGTCGTCGGCAAAGATATCGTCGTAGGATCGGATGTCTTTCTCTTCGGGGATGTCTTCGATTTCCACAAGGTCATCCTGGCTATTCGAAAAGTTCACGTTGGTCATGTTAGTGTCCGCAGTTGTGGTATTGGGCTCTTGTTCAAGCAGGCGAGGGGTATTAAAGCCATGTCCTTGTTGTTCTAGATTTTGGGATGGTATGATAGGAAACAAATTTCCATCCTCTTGTGGTCCTAGACCACCACCTTGATAGTTATAGTGTTTTGTGACATTTTTGTAGGGGATTGGATATTTCTCTTTGAAGTACTCAAGAAGTTGTGTGTCACGTGATGGGGGATCTTTGTATAACCATTTGTTAATATCTGGATCCATTTCTTTGCTGTTGATGGTACCATGAGACTCAAAAGTCATGTTTCTGATTTTCTTGAGCTTATAATGTTCCTCAACAGGCTTGTTTTGACAACTTGGGTGCCCTTGAGTATGTGGATCATGTGGAAGAGCCCCTACAGCAAATGCATCACTGAGGCTGTATTCGCCACAACCCTGGTTGTTGATCTTGACGGATGATAAGGTGGAAGAGAGGATGGTCTCTGGATCGTGATGGGATCGGGATGAGCTAGCAATAGAAGTACCAATATCAGTTCCAGGACAATGAGTAGAATGAGGAAAAGATGCTTCCATCGCAAGGCAGTATGCGAAGGGGTTAGGGTCAGCATGGATGGTAACCTCAGTGCCTTGATGTGGAAACTTGATGCACTGATGGTAAGTAGATGGTACGGCCTTAATGAAATGGATCCATGGACGACCGAGGAGGATATTGAATGGTAGGTCAAGATCAACAACGTGGCAGAGAGTATCTTGCGTTGCTGGGCCTAGCTGGATAGGCAAAGTTATAGTACCTTCAGAGGTACGCTCCAAGTTATCATATGCTTTGATAGTGATTTGCTCATGTTGTATGTCAGCCTCTATGAACCCGATCTTCTTAATGAATTTTAATGTGCACAAGTTGAGGGCTGAGCCATTATCCACTAGAACTCGTTTGATGGCGAAATCTCTAACCATGACAGCAATGCGGAGAGGGAGAGTATGGTCAGGAGCAACATCTGGTATATCAGATTCTTTGAAGGATAAGGCACATGCCGCTGATAGGTGTCCCACAAGAGTTTCAAACTGAGTTGTGTTAATGTCCGTGGGGACATGGCCTTCTTTTAGAGCTTTGTCCAGGATCTCCTGATGGATGGGTGATGTGCGGAGCAAATCCAAGATAGATATTTGGGCTGGCATGTTCCCAAGATGCTCTATGATATTGTATTATGCACTTGGTGCATTATGCTATGTTGCGCGTGCATTTGATGCTAGTCTGGTGTTAGATTGTGCTGTGGATGTAGTAGACGTTGGCCTTGGAGGAGCAGCTGATCTCGGAGGAGCACCGGCAACAGTTATCCTACCACTGCGGGTAGTTGCAGCACATTGTCAATCCGGCCCTCTGATGTGGATGGTATTAATGGTGGGCTCATCTTGGATGGGCTCAACTTGAGTTATGCATCCGACATACTTGTCATAGTTGATGTAGGCCGCTGTGTGATCTTCTTGCTTGCCTTTGCCACGATTTTGGGGCTGATTGGCATTGGCTTGATTCTTCCCGGTATCGTGTTGAGGAAACACATTTTGATATATTTGCAAACCGGCGTTGGGTGAAGCCTGAGCTGGTGCATCGACCTGGATCTCCTTGCGATCAATAAGATCCTGGATGTAGTTCTTAAGCCGCATGCACTTCAATGTTGTGTGCCCCTTCACACGATGGTAATCGCAGTATTCATGTTCTTTATACCAATCAAACTTTGGTGTGTTGTCATCCTTCTGTGGGATGGGCGGATATGTGATCATATTTGCCTTGGCTAGCCGATAAAAGATCTGATCCAGAGGCTCACCCAAAGGTGTAAAAGTCCTCTTTGGATTGTTCTGATTGTTGGGTTTGTTCTACCTTGGGGCAACGTTAACTGCGTTAATAGGATTGTCTTGACGTGCTGGCTGTTGCTGTTGGTATTGCTGCTGATACTGTTGCATAGGTGGCTGATGTGCTTGAGGAGGCTGCTGATAAATAGGTGCTTGATATGCGGGAGCTGGTGGTTGCTGATAGATGGGCGCTTGTGGTAGTTGGTATGTTTGAACTGGTGTAGGACTAGCCACAACAAATTGTACATTCTTAGTGTCAGTGGCTCCATCTGTAACAATATTCTTGTTACGATTCTAGTAACGGGATTTATCATTGTTGGGTTTGTTCTTGGAATCATCCTTGAAGTGACGAATAGTGCCTTCATCTAGGAGAGCTTTCTCGATGCCTATGCCTTTGCTCTTGATGTCTTGGTATGTCTAGAGACAGTTCATTCGCATGTGATGGGATAGCTTTGGATGCAGGTTATCAATGAAGATCTTTGTTAAATACTTCTCTGGCGGCTGATATGATAACCTGGTTGTAAGATTCTGCCATCTTTGCAAGTATTCTGCAAGGCTTTCTCCATCTTTCTGCTTTGAGTTGCATAGGTCTAGCAATGACAACTCATTCTCCACATTATGGGCATAGTGTGTGATGAACTTCTCAGAGAGTTCAGCAAAGGTTTTTATTGTCCCATGTGGTATTTTGTAAAACCACTCAACAGCAGTTCCTCCCAAGCTTTTGGAAAACAGGCGCAGGAGATAATTATCACTGTAAGCCACTTCTTGGCATGCCATGTAGAACTCTTTGATATGGTTTACTGGATCTCCTTTCCCTCGATACTTATCGAACTTGGGCATCTCAAAATGCTTGGGGAAAGGGATAGTTGCTATGGACCGATCGAAGGGATATGAGCACACCTCTTCGAACTTGTATGTTTTATTCTCTGTTCCACTTTGGAGCTCCTTTAGAGCGTTTTTCATTGCTTCCCACTCAGCATTGAGTGGCGAGGGAACTGAGACTTCTGCTTGTGATGGAAGCTATGGAACTGGATATGGCGTTTGCTGTGGATAAATAGGTTGGAACTAATTTTGGGGCAATGGTTGTTGGGGATATTGCTGGTGTGGCATAGGGGGATATTGTGGTAAATGATATGGAACCGCTTGATGTTATCGGGTTGCTTGCTGTTGTTGAATTGGCAGTTGTTGTGGGACTGCTTGCTGATATTGGACATTTGGAACTTGCTGTTGTAACTGATGGGTGGGAACTTGTTGTTGCTGGAGGATGATAGGGATTTGTTGCTGAGGCTGATAGCAAGGGACTTGCTGTTGTTGAGGAATGATGGGTGTTTGCTGAAAGGGGACATGTGGTTGCTGTGGGGGAGGCTGTTGGAACGATGCTGCTTGCAGGTATGATGGTGGTAGTTGCTGAGGTTGGCTTTGGGTTTGGCTGATATAAGCTGGGTGCATGCCTGCGTTACTTAGAGGTGGAACAGACGTGGGAAAGCTAGAAGCAAAGGGTGATGGGGTAAGATAGCTGGGGAAAGTTGGCTGTTGAGGTGGTGGAACTTGCTAGAAAGTATTTGGGTTTTGGGACGAATAGCTTGAAGCCAGCGGTGGTTGGGGTAGTTGCTGCTGTGCTGCTTGGGTGAAGGCGGTTTGTTGACTTGCAACCATAGATGTAGGGGATTGAGATGGGATCCCCCATGCCTTCATTTCTTCTTATGTAAGGCCCCACTAAGAGCTTGTGTTAGAGTGCACTACAGTGGATGATGGAATGGTAGGAGCAACAAGAGCTTGGGACACGAATGATGGTTGAGAGAAAGGAGCTTGTTGAGGTTGTGGTTGAGCGGATGCTTGTGAGGAGGAAAATGAAGGAAACACCCAAGAGAAAGATGAGGTTGGAATGGGGAGCGATTGTGCTAACCCCAAAGAAGAAGGTACGGGTGCTTGGGGAGTGAAGGGTGACGGTGCTCTTTTGATGGTGAAAGGCGTTGCTTGACTTGCGGATGGTGGTGAAGCTTTTGGTGTAAAAGCTTGCATGAGAGGTGGAAGCTGACTTTGGTTTGAGTGTTGGTTTTGGGCTTGGGCAGCCATAGTAGATGATGAAGCAAAAGGGGGAGGAGATGGAGCGGATGGCGCTGCAGCTTGTGTTATGGGACTGGCGAGGCTTCCTTTCAAGAAAAGGGGAATGGTGGAAAGCTCTTGGGGTGTTTGCATGATAGGATCGGGGAACGGAGAATATGCTTGTGCTGGAACTTGGATTATTTTGATGGGGATGCGTGGATAAAGAGATGGTGGGATGGAGGTACTTTCTGGCAGGTAGTGGGCAAACGTGCTTTGCTGATGTTGCAGTACAAGGGCATTGGTCGCTGGTGGGCTTTCTGGAAGATTTGCAAATGCTTGGATTGCCAACGGGGATGAAGGGATGTTTGGATCTTCACATGGGTTACTGGCTTGGATCTGGGAATTGTAGGTCATCATGGCATTGGTGAAAAGGTTGAGATCAGATGAGGTTGTTGGTGGATAAGGATTCATGCTTCTTCTTTTCCGAGATCTGGTCTCAACAGGCATGGAGATGCAAGTGCTAAATGGATGCAAGATGTTTGGCTAAAAGATGTTGATGGATGCAAAGTTGATGAACTTCTAAAGATGATGACTTCTAAGATGCAAATGCAAAGACAGGGATCAAGATGGCGATGATGGAAGCTGGATGGAACTGATATGGATTAAGATGGTGGAGAAAAGATAGGTTGCTGGTGGAAAGCTGGTGAAAGATTACTGAGTGGTCAACAAATGAGCTGCTGTTTTTCCCAAATGGAGGATCAGAGATATGATGGGGTCAACCTAAGATAGACTGATGATCTTCGGTCAACAAATTTCTTATCAATGCACTCCAATCTCTTGCTCGAGATGATGGCTATGCAAGGACAAGGTTTGATTTCTTTATGACAACACGTTGTGTCAAAAAAGAGGATGATGGTCTCTGATCTTGGATATAGGATAGGAACAACTCAAAAGGTAGAACACTAAGTGTTGGTGGATCTCTAGATTTGGAACAAAAGATGATGGATCTGCTGGAAAGATATGGAAAGCTGATGGGGGGAATGTTGGTGGAAAAGCTTTTGAAGGGTGAAGGGGCAATGCTCTAGAAGGATGATGCAAGTGCAAATGACAAGGACTGATTCTAAAATGCTGGTAGGAGGATGAATGCAAATGCAACTAAGGTTTTGATTAATGATGCAAAGAGTGAAACTAGGATGAAACTAAGATGCAAGGCTGTTTGAGACAAGATTTTAGGATCCGAAGATGGAACAAGACATGAACAAGAATTTGGCTAATCTTCTGGCTCAAGGTTGACAAAATGATGGTTAACTCAGAAACGGAAGGCGAACTGTTTGATGCGGGAGTTATGGGCAATGTTCTCAAGTCTGGCTTGGGATTTCTCCTCTGCTTGGGTTGCTTGGATAATGGATTGATAGGTCTTGGTGTTCTTCTTGATAAATTTTCGCTCTTGATAGGCTTGGGATTTGGGCAACTTTGCTTTAGGATGTTTGTTCTTGCTGGGCATCACTTGAAAAAGAGGCTTCTGATTTTGAGGCAAAGGTTTCCAATGGCAAAGGTTTAAATTCAAAGCAATCTCCGCAAGGGACAAAGCTACCCTGCGGGATACAAACAAAGACAACTGACTCTGACAAAGCTTTGAAAGTGTATGTTTCAACAAGTGTTTTCACGGAGTCTTTGACTGTCAAGCACTTCAAACAGATCTACCTAAGGAAGGTGAGTATCAAAATCGCTTGCCCATAGCTTGGTATCCCCCAGAAGGGAATACAAATGGTGAGTAATCTTGAGGCGACCCGGTAAACCTCTTGGAATCGGTCCTTGCATAAGGATTTTGATACTTTCGGATGTAGATAGGGTAGCCTCTAGTTTATCAGGTTTTTAATAGTTCCGTGGTGTCTCCATACCCGGTTATGCTGATCATCCGTGACTCACTTAAGAGCCTTGCCAATTATGCTGGGGGAGAGGAATTTTTACCATCCCCAGACACGTTTTTGGCACGAACGCCCGGCGATTAGGAGATGTAAGTGATTCTTTTGGTATTCGCTTATTTATATACCGGCCGGAGGGGATACCGGTTTGAGGTCATTCTCTGAGGAGGAAGCGCTTCTCTTTGGACAGGCCTCGCTAAAAGTAGAACAAGTGAACTTGTCCAAGTTCAAATGTTCCACGTTGCTTACTCTAACAAGGATTATACAAGAATTGAAAAACTCCTACATGCACATCAAGTAGATTTTGTTCATTTTCCCAAATTTGATTAAGTGATGTTTGAATTTTGAAATGAAGACACTCGTGATTAGATTTTGATTTGTTCTTTTTCTCAAAATGTAAATGAATTGAACATTTGCAAGTTCTTTCCTTTTGTGCATTCAAGATTTGATTAGTGAGTTGATTTAAGAACTTTGAAAAAGCTTTGTTTTATCCCTTAGATCACTCAAGATTAAATTTGTTTGCTTGCTTTGGAATTTGAAACGAGATAGGGAATAGAGTTGTTCATTCCTTTAGTGCATTCGAGATTGAGTTAGCTTTTCAAAATGGCAATGACATTCTAGGACCTAAGTTCATTTTCTTAATGTCATTCAAGATTTTGTTTTGACCTTTTCTGTAATAAAAGAAATGAAAAAAACCAGTCCTAAGCAACTCAAGACAAAAAACCAAAAAGCGACACTATCCAGCTTATAGGCGACGCTGGAAAGTGCAGAGGCGACATTTAATTCTTACAGGCGACATTCTGTACCTCAAAAGGCGACAGATAAAAAACTAGAGGCGTGATTTCTTTCGTTACAGGCGTGATTTTATTACAAGAACGCGACAGAAGAGAATTCTCGGACGTAACAGAAGTTATCGACAACAGGAAAATCTCAGTTATGCAAGCGTGAAAATAGAGCTCATAGGCGTCATTTCTTTCCTCAAAGGCGTGATTTAATTGCATGAAGGCGTGACTGAATTCTTTGTAGGCGACATTTCTTTTGTTGAAGGCGATATTTCTTTGTTTGAAGGCGACATTTAATTGCTGTAGGCGTCATTTCTTTTCATGAAGGTGACATTTCTTTTATTTCCTGCAAAATACAATCATATAAAGTATAATTTCATCAAAATGATTGTGGTTAGTCTCCCACCAGGCGTGCCAGAATGTAGACTAGGATTTGAGCGTGCACCTAAACCTGTTTTGAAGGCCAAAGACAAACAAACGTCATAGCATATAATCAAATCAAATTCAAAGGTAAACAAACTAAAATCAAAGCCACCTCAGTTTAAGCCTAAAACAGATGCGCCCATGCACCGTTTGATATGCTTGGATATAAATGGATGTGGGTGTGCAAACTCAAGCACTTGGAGCATGCACAATAAATGATGATTTGAGGTTAATGAAGACCCAAAATGACACAAAATAGGTATGAGGAACCTATTTTGCCTCAAAGGCCTCAAGAACACACAAATATGCAAAGCTAAAAGATGAACTAAGATTGATAAGAAATGAATCTATGTTAATCCATTTAAGCTAATTTAGATGTGATTTAAGCTTGAAAATGATCTAAAATGATGAGCTTATGCTTATGCTAGAATGAAAATGGCATTATAACTTTGCTATTGAGTTTGAGAGTTGAAGGATGATTTGCCTTAGGAAGTGAGGGTATTTATAGGATTTCTAAAGGCTTGGGGTAGGAGGAATGAATGGCCAGGATTGAAATCCTTAAGAGAGGCCAAGATTCACTCAAAGGGAAGCACATGGATTGTGCTAGTTCTCAGCCAATCAGGAGGTGACACATGTCACAAGGTGAGTGGATGAAGGGAAGGGCAAAGAGGAGTCAACAAAGGGGGCTCCAAGCTCATAACTCTCCAAATAAATGCTTGTAAGAGCAATGAATGGGCTTTAAGAGGCTTTGAAGACTTTGGAGAAGCAATAAATGCTTTGTGGTTGAGATATTTGGAAGGAAAGACTTTGCTTTGGTTTAGGAAAGTCTTAAGCCTGGTTAGGATTGCACAAAGGTTTAAGGGTAGGATTAGGATTAGATTAGGACAAAAAAAGGATTAGGATGGGTGAAGAGGGTGGATTTGAGAAGATTCTAGAAGAGTCTAGATTTCTCCTTAGTTTCATGGAATAAAAGTTATTCATTCCAAAAGCTTAAGTTTTGGGAATATTTATTAAAATATTTTCAATAAATATGAAAATTAAATATTTAACCTTAATTAAATATTTAACCTTGGGATTAGGGTTAGAAAAGATGGGATTAGCCTTTTAACCGAAATTAAGAAGGGATTAGAAGATTTTGGAAGAGGTTAGTGGTCTTAAGGAAATTGGCCAAGTTTGGGATAAAAAATAAATTGAAAATAAATTAATTTATTTTTGAAGTTTTTTGGTCAATTTATTAATTAAATAATTAATAAATTAGGGATAATGTCCAAATGACATTTTTAGGCTAGATTCCTTAATTAAAGATTTTTAATTAAGAGAGAGGGATTTAATGCCATAAAAATAAATTAATTAATTAAATAATTAATTAATTAATAAATGATGATGTCATCAAGGGTTTTCAAAAAACAAAAATAATTTATTTTCTGAAGGATTTTTCGGTGTCTACACCTAGGGATTAGCATAATTCAGTCACTTGATTATTCATGCACAGGGTTGCTTTGTCCCTTGTTCATTGTTTTCAGACGTGCTTGAAATCACTTGCTTGTTGTTTTATGTGCCTATTTATCTATCTGGTTACTAAGAATGAATCAATCCGCTACAATCTTCAAATCTAGACAGACAATTTTGTGAATAATTTGAAACTGAAAAACTCAAAAAATTGCAAAATCTGATGTCAAACACCTTTCTAGAGTCAACAGTCATTTTGTAAAGTTAGAAATTCGTACGAATTTTGCCTATTGTTGTTTCAGAACCCACAGATTGTCGTATGGTATATGGTACATTGTCGTACGAGTTTTTCTGCCAGTCAATTAAAAAAAGTCAAAAACCCTGCTATCAACTGTCGTGCAAGTTTTGCAATAGTTGTACAATTTTTTCAATTGTCATTTCATGCTATACCCACTATCGTACGAGCATGTAGAAAGTCATTTCAGAAATTTTGAAAAATTGCCAGAAAGTTGTCAGGACTGTCAAACACCCAGCTTTTCCAGCCTATTTCCAGAGTCTGTCAAGAAAATCACTGTGTTAGGAATAGAGCAGAAAATACTGAGAATCCAATCATTTTCCTAAAGTGGCCTTTTGAATCTGATTTAGCTTTCTATTTTATCGATTTGAGTCTTTTTCATCTTGTGTCAAAACCTTGTCATAACTATCAATCTTAAATCCATCTTCAAAATGGCTAAGTGTTGTGAACTCGTGTCCGCTATCTTTTGGGAATCTACTCATACATCCAAGGCATAGTCTCCTTCATCTACATCTAATCTAAGCTTCAATCAATCAAACCTTGACAAGGTTGCGTCATTTGATCTTCTTGAATCAGATCTTTCTTCAGTTGTCTTCATCATATTCTTTTGCTTCACCCAAGGTTAATGGTGGAAACTAGAGCTTCCTCTCACAAGAAATCTAGAGAAGCATCCCATACCTTACCTATAACCACTATCAAGGGTCCAACTCTTGAGCAACTCTACAATTCTGGTCTTTACGAAGACGATGATCTTGGCAATTTTTGATTGAAAACTGGTTACATTCCTCCTTCATCAACTCACATAGGTAATCAACAAACTCCTCCTCGATCCATCCTAGGGAGAACTCCTACCATGTCTCAAGTAGGGAAGAAGTTTGGCTCTCAAAGAGCTCAATCTCAACATGGTGCAGATCAAGAACCCACACCTGAAGAAATTGCTCAATATCAAAATGATGATAACTTCAAAAGAATGATGAAGCATTTCTTGAAAGAAGATAGAGAAGCATACTTTTTACAATTAGCTCATCAAGGATGTAAACTTCCTCCCAAATTTAATGTTGAAGATATCATTGCACATGAGGAAGAAACTCCACTCACAACTATGATGAAACAGATGCATGCCATGCAAGTCAAACTTAATAAACTTGAGAAAGAAAAGGAACCCAAGGAGTTCTCCATGGAGGCCCTATGTCCTTTTCCATTTGACAAAGACATGTACATGCCACCATTCCCAAAAAGAGTGGAGATGCCTAAATATGATAAGTATGATGGACACTCTGATCCTCAAGATCATGTCAAAGAATTATGTACACAATCTATGGAGTTCATGCACGAACCAACCTATCTGATGCATCTTTTTCCTCAATCTCTGGGAGGAGTAGCCATTCATTGGTTCTCTAGATTGCCTTCTACTATCAAAACTTTTGAGGAGTTGATCAAATTGTTCTATCAATAATACTCCTACAACATTCAACATCCAGTCACCATGATCGATATCTGCAATCTCAAGCAATATCCAGGAGAACCATTCTTGACATTTCTCAAGAGATGGAGGAAGAAATTCTCTCTATATGCTAGGCCTATTCCAGAAATTGAGAAACTGGAAATCTTCATCAATAATCTTATCCCAGAGATCAACTACCCTTTACAAATGCAAGATCATACATCTTTTGATAAGATGGTAGACAATGCAATCAAAATTGAAAAAGTACTTGTGAAAAAAGGAGACATCACACTTCAAATGGATAAGTATGAATCAGGATCCAGTTCTAAAGACAATAACAAAAATTGGAACAAGAATAAAGGCATTGTCACAGATGGTGTTGTTTATACTATCCATGCCCCATCAGAGGCACCAGCCTTCAATCTAACTATTGGCACCCAAGCCATCAAAGCCTCAGAGCAAAAGGTGCTCAAACCATCTCAAAAGAAGCCAGAATACAAATCTTGGTCCACTGATAATAAATGAAAGTTCACTCCTCTTGGAGAATCTGTAGAATTAGCTATGAGAACTTTTCTAGCTAATAACATCATCTCTTTGCCTAAGATCTGACAATCTGATCTTGATCCTAAACCAAAATGGTGGAGGGAGAATGAATTCTATGATTTCCATCGAGGTAAAGGTCACAAAAATAATAACTGCTTACGCTTGAAACATACTATTCAAGATCTAATTGATAAAGGAGACATCATGATTGACAATCATAAGAGCAATAATGATCATACAACATTCACAGAACCATTTTCGAAACATGGTCAAGAAGTTTCATCTTCTCAGCCTAATATGGGGGCAAAGGTCAATTATGCTTACCCTGGAAATAATGTTGTTATCAATATGGTTGAACCTTGTCTCTTTAAGCATTGCAATGTCATCACAATTGTGCGAAGAGATAGAGATCATACTTCAACTAATGTAGTTACTCGATCACAAGATTAGGCGCATCTGAATGGACAAATCCCAGATTCATCAAATGTCCCTAAGATGCCCTTCAATCTTTCTTCCACTTCCAAACAGAAGGCTGCTTCTAAATCTTCCAATCCTAAAGATATGAGGCCGACATCTTATAGCATTGTTCAACAACTCCAACACACTAATGCAAAATCCTCCATGTTTGAGTTGCTTCAGATATCTCTAGCTCATAGAGCTACTCTAGACAAAGCTTTGCTCGAATCCAATGTTCCTGATGACCTTGATTTAGATAGGTTCCAGACTATGGTTGGACATCTTACATCTCCGCAATATATCTCCTTTTTAGAGGAAGATGAAAACTCCTTGATTCACCCTCATAACCAGCCCTTGCACATAGAAGTCTTGATCCAGAACCGTAGAGTCAAATGTGTGTTGATAGATGGGGGCACTGGCCTAAACATTTGTTCTTACAGCTTGGTCACACAATTGGGATTTTCAAAATTGGCTATCGATCCTAGAAAGAAAATAACTATAAAAGCCTATGATGAACAAGAAAGATCTTCTAAAGGCACTAGTGTCCTACCTATCAAAGCAGGTCTAGTTATCAGAGATACTATATGTCAAGTTCTTGATCTACCTTTGGTTTACAACATTCTTCTAGGGAGACCATGGATACATGAGATGAAGGCTATTCCTTCTACATTCCACCAATGTTTGAAATTTCCTTATGAAGGAGTAGAGGTCACTATTCCAGTAGACATATCCACCACTTGCAATACATTAAAGGAGAGTGCGGATAAACTTGTGCCTAATAACAGAGAATCTTCCATTGAGCCAACAAAAGAAGCATCCACATCTAAAATGGAAGACATTGCAAAAGAGGTCAATATTAAAGACAATGGTATGGGAGAATATACTATAGAGCTAGTCTTATCTTTGACATCTCTACCTATCTCACCTAAGTCTTATGGACAATCTTTAAAATAGTCCAAACCAGACTCTAAAGAACCTCTTGAGGCATATAAAAAGAATTTTGTGGCAGAACAAGTCTCCAAGCAATAATTTGAAGAAGATGAAGCTGTGCTTGCGTGGCTATACAAAGATGAACCTGAATCTCAAGTTGTTCCAATTAGTGACTCTACAGTATCCAAAATCCTTTCTAAGGCATATGGTCTAGGAGATAAATTAATAGCTAAGATGGGATATCCAGGTAAAGGACCTCTAGGAGTCAGAGGAGAAGGTCTTATAACACCTATTTCACATACAGGTAGGACAAACAAAGATACTATTGGCTTAGGCTTTAAAAAGAAACCCTTCCACCTCAAAGGTAATTGCTCTCATGTCATAGAGCAGATTGCACTAGGAGAACCTCTTCTTAAGAAGGAAGAAAATGAACCATCAGATAGTGATACAAATAGCTCAGAACTTATCCCTTATGAGCATTTGCCTAAGGAAATCACAAATCTCCTCGAAGCTGAAGATGATCCAATCAAAAGAATCAATGTAGTAGAAACACAAGAACCTACTATAGAGCAAGAGATAGTTGCAACACAAGAACCAGCTAATCTTGAAGACAATCAAAAAGAGGAAGGTGGTAGTTATTCTAAGACAGACTCCCATGAGTATGAATTCAAATTAGAATATGAGGGTAACCCTTCTTGGGGTATTCATCCTGACTTTACTCATGTTCTTAGATTTCCTAGAGGCATAGATGAAGAATCTAATGACTATGAATGGGGAGCCATTCCAGAAGAAGATGAGCTTATTACAGAGAAACATGTTGATGTTATTCACCAATATACACCTAAACCCAATGTAAGTCTAGAGCGAAATGATGAACTTAACGAGTCTGATCCACCTATGGCTGAATTGGACTCCCACAATGACATTGAGCCTATTCATGAATTGAATGTCTTAATTTGTAATATCACCTTTGAACTCGAGCGTTGGGTTAGGACCAATGATGACATATCCATATCCGTAAACACTATCTCCCAATCTTTCACCACTTTGACTATCCAACATCCTGAACTTCTTGATCAAACCTCCACAAATCTGAGCCATGGTATTTATACCTTCCAAAATGACTATGCCCTTGCTTGTTACCTCAATGCAGTTGAGCCTATGAGGAATTCCATCAGTGAAATGAGCATTAGCATGAAGGAGTCAGACATCAAGTATCTTAGTCAGAAAAACAAGAATAAGAATAAAAAGAAAAGGAGTTCTGAGGGTGAAAACCACTTTGTGGCAGTCTTAGAACCTACAAAAGTAAAAATAAAAGATGTATCCAAAGGTGTAAACCTCTCTAAGGTGCCTAAGGATGAGATATTTGATGTCCTTCCAAGTCATTTATAGGACAGATCTCTAGTTCTAATTGAGCCCACTCAATCTATCAACTTGGGAACAACAAAAGAACCACAGTTGATTCATGTAGCACAATCTTTATTAGAAGAAGAGAAGCAAAAATTTACAACATTCCTAATAGAGAAGAAGATCAACTTTGCATAGAAATATTTAGATATGTCAAGGTTGGATCCTAATCTTATAATGCATCATTTATCTATAGCTCCAAATGTTAAACCTGTCAAGCAAAAATTGAGAAAGATGCATCCTCATGTTGCACTCTTGGTAAAAGCTGAATTAGAGAAGCTCCTGAAAGCCGGATTCATCCAATTTATTGACTATGCAGAGTGGATCTCTAATATTGTACCTATTTCAAAACCAGATAAATCAATCAGAGTATGCACAGACTTTAGAGATGTAAATAGAGCATGCCCTAAGGATGATTTTCCATTACCTAACATTGATATGATACTGGACATGACTGCGAGCTTTGAGATGTATTCTTCAATGGATGGTTTTTCTGGGTATAATCAAATAAAAATTGCTCTAGAGGATCAAGAGAAAATTGCTTTCACATGTGCATGGGGCACCTTCTATTGGAATGTCATGCCATTTGGGCTTAAGAATGCTGGTGCTACATATCAGAGAGCTATGACTTCTATTTTTCATGAGATGATGCATAGGACTATGGAGGATTATGTTGATGATACTTTAGCAAAATATATGATTAGAGCTTAACATCTAAATGACTTGAGCAAGATACTAGACATAATGGAAAAATTTAGTCTCAGACTAAATCCTAAGAAGTGTGCTTTTGGTGTCACTTCTGGAAAACTCTTAGGATACATAGTCTCAAAGAAGGGCATTGAAGTTGATCTAGCTAAAGTAAAGGCTATCATGGAAATGCAACCTCCAAAGAATATCAGTCAAATGAGGACATTGCAAGGAAGATTTAAATCTATCAGAAGATTTATATCACAGCTAGTAGACATATCACAACCTTTTACAAAAATATTACATAAAGGTGTGACCTTTGCATGGAATGAAGAATGTGAGAACAACTTTAATCATATCAAGAAGTATCTATCAAATCCTCCTATATTGATGCCTCCCATTCCAAGGAAACCTTTGATCTTATATGTCTCTACTACAGATACATCATTGGGGGCATTGCTAGCACAACATGATGAGAACAAAAAGGAAAGAGCTATATACTATATCATTAGAACATTGGTTGCATATGAAAAGAACTATTCAATGATTGAGAAAGCTTGTCTAGCTATGATCTTTGCATCACAAAAATTGAGACATTACATGTTATCTCATACCACACATTTGGTAGCTAAGATTGATCCACTCAAGTACCTACTAAGCAAAGCTGCCCTCACAGGCAGATTAGCCAAATGGGTCATGCTCTTAAGTGAATTTGACATTGAATATGTGGAAAGAAAAGCTATCAAAGGATATGTTATTGCTGATCAATTAGCAAATGCACCTATGATTGATGATACACCAATGTAAATAGAATTTCCAGATTCCTCTATCATGACTCTTTCTTCTAGAGAATGGCAGTTATTCTTTAATGGCTCCTATACACATAATGGATTAGGAGTAGGCATATTGTTCATAACTCCTCAAGGATACTCAATCCCAAAAGCATTCAGATTAAAGTTCCCTTGCACAAACAATATTGCAGAATATGAAGCCCTTCTTAATGGCATGAAACTAGCAATTGAGTGGCGAGTAACAAAATTACACATTCATGGAGACTCACAACTTGTTATCCATCAAGTCAATGATGTGTACCAAACTAAAGATGAAAACCGCATTCCTTACAAGAGAATGGTAGATGATTTAAAGAAGTATTTCTTATCTATCACATTTGAGCAAATTCCTAGAACAGAGAATAAGGCTGTTGATACAATGGAAACACTATCTACTCTATTACAATAGCCTGAACATGAGCTACGCTACGAGTTCCTGGTAGAAGCACTATCTTATCCTGTATATGATTCCCCCGAAACGCACATGATATGCACTGTTGTTGGTCATGATTCATCCAGATATAAAAATCTATTCTCCTATCTCCAAGACCAAATCATTCCTGATACCTTCAACTGCCATGAAAAGAGATATGTTATCCATAATGGCTCCCGATATGTCATCATTGGTCATGATCTATACAAATGAGGTCTAGATGGTACACTACTTAGATGTTTAGAATAGGAAGAGTCTCAACATGCATTAGAGGAAGTCCATGATGGTATTTGTGGTTCACACTCGAATGGTTTAACACTAGCTTGAAAACTTATTAGGGTTGGGTACTATTGGCCTAAAATGGAGAAAGAGGCTATCAAATTTGCTAAGAATTGTCAAAAGTGCCAAGTGCATGGAAACTTAATTCATGCTCCAGTGAGAGATCTAATTCCCTTTACTACAAAATGGCCTTTTCATCAATGGGCCTTTGATCTTATAGGAGCTATACATCCTCATTCTTCTAATGGACATACCCATATAATCACAACTACAAATTATTTTACAAAATGGGTAGAAGCAGTCCCTTTGACACAAGCAACTGGAAAACAAATATCTATGTTTATATTGAACTATATCATATGCAGATATGGGATACCTCATTCCATAATCATAGATAACGGTGGACAATTCAAGAATAAAGATCTAGATGATTTATTTGCTAAATTCAAGATTACACAACATTGGTCATCTATTTACTATCCTCAAGGGAATGGACAAGCAGAGGCTTCTAACAATAATCTATTGAAAATCTTGCACCGTACAGTTAATAAAATAGGAAGAGACTGGCATCTCATGATCAATCCAGCTCTCTAGGCCTACATAACAAGTATCAGAATGCCCACTAGGGCTACACCTTTCTCTTTAGTTTATGGGTCTGAAGCAGTACTACCTATTGAGGTTGAAATCCCATCACTAAGAATCAGAATGCATGGTCTAGTAATTGATGATGACTATAGAGTGTCTAGGTTGCAAGAACTCAAACTACTAGATGAGCACAGACAAGCAGTGTATGATCATCTCAGATTATATCAGAAGAGAATGTCTAGACGTTACAACAAGAAAGTCAGACACAGAGAATTTCAGGTTGGTGATCTAGTCTTGAGAGAGAATGCTAAAAATAAATCACATCAAGAACACAAGGGAAAGTTTGAACCCAACTGGCTAGGTCCCTTTGTTATCACTTCTACTTTTGGCTCTAGTGCCTATCAACTCTCAACAACTGAAGGAGAACAGCTCTAAGAACCAATCAACGTTCTCCATCTGAAGAAATTCTATGCCTAAGGCATTCAGTGTATGATAAAATGTCCTTAAAAAATCTTAAAAATTGGAAAAAGTCTTGAAAAAAATGAACATCTTGGTGAAAACCTAGCAATGGGTGCCTTGATAATTCACAAAAAAAAAGTAAAAAATATCAAAAGTACAAAAAAATTGAAAAAATAAAAAAATACAAAAAAATGAGAAAAAGAAAAAAAGTGCCTTGGTGAAAACTTGGAAACAGGCACCTTGGTAGCAAAAATAGAATCTCTACCAAGATGGTGAAAACCCAGCAAACAGGTGCCACTTGTTTCAAAATGCTCCGTCTATCAGCACAATCTTGGTCTTTCCCAGCTTTCAGTCTGCTTTAGTTTGTATATATCCTTGTTTCAATAAAGTCAGTTTGTACACCAATCAAGCTCAAGCGTCGGTATCCTATCAATGTTCAAACTTGGGGGCAATCAAAGTCATATCCTATGGCCTCCAATGTATCTGAGATGTATCATATCTAGTCAGAGTCCTTTGCAGCTTCATTCAAGTCAGTCAGTCAATCTTGTCTCCAAAAAGGATTTTGCATCTACAACAACGCAATCAAACATCAAACATCAAACTGAAAACAATATGTGCTTTACATGCTTTTATCTCCTTGTATGCTTACTGATTCGCATTGAGATTTTTGCATATTGTGTCCTTTGAGCTCTTCGATGATGTCCTTTATAGGATTTAGAGAGTGATGACTGGGGGCATAATCTTTTCTTTTTCTTCAGCTTGTATGTGAAAATCTAACAACTTTAAAAATTCTGGATTGAAATGGTGTCCGACTGTAAGAGCCTCTATCTCGAATTGGATGGCCATGCGTAGCTCGACCATTGATACCCAAAAAATTTAAGGAAGTTTGATCTAACTATTTTTGAGTGATTTCTTTCTCCTACTATGAAAAGCAATCTTACCTAAGGATGTGAACGATAAAGGGTCACTACGGGTAATTCACATTGGATTTAGAATGATCTCTTGACTATTTAATGTGTTTTTAATGCAAGGTGTATTCAGGTCATCACTGCGTTTATGTTTTGATGCTTATACAAATTGCTATATCAAAATGGACATGATATTCAGGTCATCCTGGCATTTATGCCTTGACGCTTATATCTAATCTGACATTCTGAAAACAAAATCAATATTCATATATCCATGGTTTCTTAATCAGTGGGTGTTGTATTGATTCCTACACGTATAAATCAATATTCATATGTCTATGGTTTCCTAACTAGTGGGCATTGTATTGGTTTATCCAATTACCTAAAAATTCAACGATGAGAATGATCGACACATGATCAATGACTAGGTCCTAGGTCTTAGGTTGCATTTTTACTTTGATTGTTTCTTTGCATTTTGCATGATTTCACAAATGGCTAAATGAACTTCAATGCTTAAAAAAATTCTTCAATTGCCTATTCAAATCTAACAAGAGTTGAAACCTAACTCGAAAGTCTCTTCATAGACTCGCAAGCAGTTATCCTCCTGGGTTAAACATCCTTTTGACATAAGACTGAGTACTTGTCTTCATCAATACCTGAAAAACATATCATGTGTATCGTTGCATGTACATATGTTGCATTACAATTCATCCATGTGCATAAGAATAAATCATACATACATCTTTTCATAATCAAACACATTTGCATAACATCCATACATATGAAAGAAATCATTGCATTTGCATATATCCATACATGTATTCTACACTACTCATAGCATAAACATCACATGATATCATCATAAATCAAAACATAACAAGTACAAATGACGTCACAACCAAAATATTGATCTCATATATATGTATCAAAAATCTCAAACTAGTCAGGGGTGCACTACTGGCACAGTGTACAAAAGAATACGCTCATGTGAGCTATCAAATTCAGAATAGTATATCAATGATCAAAAAGAGTACAGTATATCAATGTATCAAAACAAATCAGCTATCAGCATGATCCTCTGCATCTGGTGGAGGAGGAGGTGGTGCATCTGGTACTACCTCTGCTCTGGGTGCCCTAGCTCCCTTGGATGCCATCATGTATTGTGAATAGGAGGGAACTCTCTATGTAGCAGGAACCACTGTATAATATGTGGACACATAGTAAGCTTCCCATGAGGTCTGATGAATCACCTCTGCTTGTAATCTCTATACCCTCGCATGCAACTCAGTCCACTGTCTATCTGCCTCTATGTATTGCTCCTCCCATCGAGCACTACATACCTTTAGGTCCCTAACCTATGCACTGAGTCATCTGATAGTCTCCTATGGAGTAGGAGGAACAGTAGGATCAATGTCTGGCATCTCAGTATCTGGGGGTGCCTGCTCAGTGGTCTCCACCCTCTACGCCTTATGGTGTCTGATCTCAGCACCTAAATCAAATCCAGTATCATCCTGTAAGGGATCTATATCTCCACCTACCACCTGCTCGGCTACTAGTACCTCATCAGCTGAACCAACTCCACCTAATGTACCACCCTCTCCCCTAGTCCGTCTGTGAGAACTAGAAAATTTGCCTGCTGTGGAACTAGTGGGACGAGTGGGCCTCATTTGTCTTGATGGTCTCTGTGGTGGAGCCATCACTCTAGGTCTCGGAGGTGTGGGATGTATCATGGGAGCCTGTGTAGGTCTGGGACCCTATCCCAATGGAGCACCTGTAATGTCCATCACCTCCTCCATGGAGGGTATCAGCTCGGTAGGATTAGAAAATCTATGAATCGGATGATCAACAAGCCATGAGATAAATCCATTTGTAACAACAGCATCAAGTACATTTGGTCTATACTCCCAGTCCTTGCTAACAATAGCACTTTACTCCTATGAACACAAAGCATAAGAGAGCCTCTATGTCCATCCAAGTCCAATCTCACAACCTATCCATGCATATGTGGCATAACCTCAGGGGCATCTTGTACTCACCCATACTACCACTAGACCCTGGTAATAAGGAATCTCTCTATAGTGGAGGATGACCTCCCAATCAGTACATGGCTCTGAAAAAAGAAACTAAACTACTCTCGAGCAGTAGGCCAAGGCTCAATGGCTACATATGGTCTCTAGCACACAAATTTCATATCATCAAGGCATCGCCTCCAGTACTCCGTGTGGCCCATTTGTCCCTGAATGACATATTCAGCATATATATAAATGATAGGCTCTTGAGGCTGCCTCTGTGACGTACATACCGGTCTCAACACTGGGATATGCTCCCATGCCCATATTTGTAGAACTAGAGCTCCTGTAGAAAAATACTTGCTCTCCTGATACACTACCTCATGCATCTCAGAGAACATGCGAGCTAATAGACACTGACCCCACACCAACTCAAAGGGAGTGGCCATCAAATGTGCTACCATAGGGGCCCAGCCCATCAAAAGACCATTCTGCTGACGGTCAGACATGATAATACCACCAATCATCCCGACAATGATGCACTCCAGCCGGTGTGTCTGTCCATATCTCTGCACTAAGGTCTCCCAAGAAATGGAAGCCATCATCTTAGTATCATCTCCAAAGAGACGTCTGAAAGCTACTAAACCTGAGTTCCCCAAACTCACATACTCTGGTTGTTGGCCTGCATGAAACAGAATGTGCATTATATGATACACATCCTCAGGGGTAACAGTGATCTCCCCTGTCGACAGGTGGAATGTTTGGGTCTCTAAGTGAAATCTCTTAATCAGAGCAGTCAAAAGTTCATGATTTACCCTAATCTCAGGTAAATGTATCAAGTGCTCAAATCCACAAGATGCAAGGTGGACCCTCATAGGGTCTAGCAAGGACACACATAATCTCTGCATAGCAGGATGTGAGATCCGTACATGTACATTTCGATATATGACCTACATAGCACAAAAATAGGGAATCGTATCAGTAATTTGGTCACAAAATAGGTTACAAGGGCAGAAATGGGGTAGTTCAGTATTTTAGAAGGTAGGTTAACAGGTCAGCAATCAGGTTAAGAGATCAAAAAAATAAAAAATTTGACCTAATACAGAGTTTTAAGCTCACTATTTTCCATACGACACTTCAGACTAGCATGAAAAGTCGTACGACTTTCTACATCATACCAAATGACAAAGCATAGTGGCACGACAATTCATCCCTCATCGTACGAGTTATGAGGGACCTGATGAAAAGTCATACGACTCATGGGTACCTCTAATACGAGTTGTGGGGGCTTATGACATGACAATCTAGCTACAGTTGAAAAGTCGTACGAGTCTTGCTGGAGAGTCATATGAGTTTCTGTGCATGAAAAATTCAAAAATGGAAAAACGTACAAAACATTGCTATAATCCTATAAAACATGGAAAAATTGATTTTTTAGCAAAGCACAGAGGTCGACCTATCAAATGTCCCTACTGCCGAGGTCTCTGGTGTCTCCGGCTGCACTCAAATCGATGCAAACTCATAGGTACCTTTGGTTCTACCGCTTTGTCTACCATTTTTTTCTTAGAGGGCTCCACAAAGTTTTCAAAGTCAAAAGGTTGAAATGAATTGAAAATGACCCTTCTGGCCTTTATATAGCTTTTGACCTAATTTTCAAAAGTGCTCTGTTTTTCATGAAAATTGTGCCCCTGGCTAATTTCTATGTTCTAAATCCATTTTCGAGATCAAAATTGAAATCTGAGATCATTTACTATTTCAAAATTGTGATTTAAAATTTTCAGACCTAGGATGGTCTACTGCTTGCATCATCGACTTGCAATCATCAAACGAATCCAATATTCAACTTAACTGATTATCTTACATCAAACTATCAAAATTTCAACTTGTTCAACCATGGTCAACTCATGTTCCAACCTAGTCAAACTTGGTCTTCAAGGTCTCCAAACGCTGTAGAATGCATTTTTGAACATGTTTAACCACTTTTCAAATTAATTAACATGCTTCTGAACCATATAACGTTGACTTTTCTTGTCAGATTTCAATTTTCATCCCGAAGGGGGCATGGTATTACATATCATTCAAAGTCTGTAATCTAAAATCTAAAATCATATCTTTCCTCAGTAATCGAGACAACAACCATGTCTACTTGTTGATTCATCAAAAAGACCTCATCGCTTGGGGCAAATCAATCATCGCTCGGGGCATATCAGATTCATCGAGATCCATATCAATCTGGTATTCTCTTAATCTTGTAAACTGTATCAGTCTTTTGTAACCATCGATTCATTAGTGTTATTTCCTTGGTTCTTCGTAACTGAAGGGTTCAGATGTGATACCAATGTGATTCTTATCGACAATCAAGTTTGGAATCGGTCACTCCTTCGCAATCATAAGGTTCAGAATCAGGCATTTTGACACTTTTTTGCAATCATCGATTCATTTGATGCTATAGTTAACATTATCTTTGGTCATTCAGGACCTATTATCTTTGAATCTTTTAGATCAGTTTCTATCTCATATCAAACAGTTTCTGTCTCATATCAATATCAATTTCAAACATCAGTTTCAAACATCATACATAGACTATCTTTGAACCACTACACTTCGCATAGTAATTCAAAGAGGGGCAAAATCTAATACCCCAAAAATGGGCTATATGTTCATTAACCTCCTATATCGACACATCGAATGAAATCGACATCAAAGTCCTAACCCAAGGCACATCTAAACATCATCGAATCCTAATTGATTATCTCAAATTCTGCATCAGGGAATATTCTTAGCAATATTCCTAATTTATCTAATTATCTTTAATTTAATGATTATTTAGCGATAAATCCTATTTATCCTAAAGTTTGATTAATTGAATATTCTGAATATTTAATTAATTAGATTTAATACTGCCACTTAATTATTTAATTGGATTTAATTATATTTATTCCTAAATTGTATTATTCCATTTTGACAATAAATCAAATATCCTATGACTAATTGATTAAATTCTTATTTAATTAATTAATGTCAATTGTCAAATTTAATAATATAGTTTTTGAATAAAAGTTTGATTTAATAATTGATTAACCCATAAATCAATTATTTTATTTTTAAAATCAGTTAAGTTGAGGATAAATCACTTTATTTATTTATTTAATTCATAATTAATTATGCACATTCTAAACGCAGTTAAACTTTGAATCAATAAAATCAATTCAAGTTGTTTTAAAAATAAACTCCACTCTAATTTGAGTTAAAAAGCTCTTTTTGCATGATTTTGCATGATTTATTGTGAGTTAACTATCTTTAATTCCTTGTTGACTCAAAAATCAACTTAGTGATTTATGGCTTTTTCCATGCATCCCCAAAGCCCTGGATTTCTATAAAATCAAGGCTCAACTCTTCATAATCATATCTCATAATTTGCAAACTTATGCTAGCGAATTGGTATCTGAAGAATTGAAGCTTCTTTTGCGAATCAACAACTTTTTGTGAGATCATTCATATTTAGCATATCATTATTAGATTGATTGCATTGCATATCAATTTTTCATCTAGAATAGATTCATATCATTTCTCATCTTATTGCACAAAACTAAAAAAATAGATTAATTTGCATCTAATTCATATCTAGATTTTGCATTCAAATCCTTCGTTTAGGTGTCGTCAAGGTCACTAGTCTCGGTCCAATCTGAGAATACATACTCACATCTACTAGAAGGTAGTAAATCGCCTGGTTATATTAGTTTTCATTTCATTGCACGATTTCGATTTAAGCTAACCTCTAATGTTTTACTGAAGTGTTATATCTACAGCTAGGTACAAAATTCACACACACAAGAACATCATACTCGCACCTACTAGAAGGTAGTAAATCACCTGGTTAGCTTAGTTTCATTTATTTGCATATTTCAATTTTTCTAACCTCTAATGTTTTATTGAAGTGTTGTGTTCACAGCTAGGTACAATTTTCACACACATAATTTTCAAGTATGTAAATCTAATTCTGTCAATCAAATATTTCCTCAATAATTAAGAAAACAACCACGTCTAGTTGTTGATTCATCTAAAGACCTCATCGCTTGGGGCATATCAGGTTCATCAAGATCCATATCAATCTGGTATCCTAATCAATCTTGTAAACTGTATCAAATTTTCATAACCATTGGTTCATTAGCGTCATTTCCTTGGTTCTTCGTAACTAAAGGGTTCAGATGTGATACCGTTTCGATTCCTTTGGACAGTCAGGTCTGAAATCAAGTCACTCACTTCTTCATAATCATAAGGTTCAGAATCAGGCGTTTTGACACTTTTTCGTAATCACTAGTTCATTTTTGCTATAGTTAACATCATCTTTGGTCAATCAAGACCTAACATCTTCAAATCTTTCAATCGGTTTTTGTCTCAGAATCGGTTCATCTTTCAAATCAGTTCCATACATCAAAACTAGACTAATTTTTGAACCACTGCACTTCGCATAGTAATTCAAAGAGGGGCAAAATGTAATACCCCAAAAATGGGCTATAGGTTCATTAACCTCTTACATCTTCAAATCAAACAAAATTAACATCAAAGTCCTAACCTAAGGTACATTTGTACATCATTTTATCAAGAATTGATTTTATCCCAATTCTGCATCAAAGAATATTCCTTGAATATTCCCTATTTTATCCTAATAATCTTTAATTTAATAATTATTTGGTGATAAATCCTATTTATCCTAAAGATGATTAATTGAATATGCTGAATATTTAATTAATTAAACTTAATTCTGCCACTTAATTATTTAATTAGATTTAATTCTATTTATTCCTAAATTGTATTATTTGATTTTGACAAAAAATAAAAAATCTCATGACTAATTGATTAAATTCTTATTTAATTAATTAATGTCAGTTGTCAATATTTAATAATATAGTTTTTGAATAAAAGTTTGATTTAATAATTGATTAACCCATAAATCAATTGTTTTAATTCAAAAATCAATTAAGTTGAGAATAAATCACTTTATTTTTAAATTAATTTATAATTAAATCATGCACAATCAGAAAAATGGTCAACTAGAAATCAACAAATAATTTTTAAATTTAAACTCAACATTTGATGATGAGTTAAAATTTGATCTAAACTCTATTTTGAGTTAAACACTGCTTTTGCATGATTTTTGTGAGTTAATTATTTCTAATTTCTTGATAACTAAAAAATCAACCTGGGTTTATCAGGAGTGATTTATGGTTTTTCTCAATGCATCCTCAAGCCTTGGATTTCTATAAAATCAAGGCTCAGCTCTTCAAAATTAGCAACACTCGAATTTGCACAATAACTTTGGCGAATTGGCGATTGAAGGATTAATCTTTTGCGATAGGCGATTTGTGAGATCTGTCATTGTTGGTCATAGTTTTTGCATAGTTTTCATATCATAGCATAGCTTTCATCTTCATATCAATTCATATCATTCTTAGTTTAAATTTTCATATCATTTCATTCATCTAGATTAGTTTCATATCAAGCTTTTCATCTTATTGCATAGAAAATATAAAAATATAGATTAATCTGCATTCATTCTATAGTTTTTATTCTTTTGCATTCAAATCCCTCGTTTAGGTGTTGCATTGCCAATGATCTCGATTTCAATATGAGAACATCATACTCACACCTTTTAGAAGGCAGTAAATCACCTGGTTAGCTTAGTTTCATTTATTTCAGATTTCAATTTTTCTAACCTCTAATGTTTTACTAAAGTGTTGTGTTCATAGCTAGGTACAATTTTCACACACACAATTTTCAAGTCTGTAAATCTAATTCTGTCAATCAAATATTTCCTCAGTAATCAAGACAACAACCACGTCTATTTGTTGATTCATCTAAAGACCTTGTCGCTTGGGGCATATCAGGTTCATCGAGATCCATATCAATCTGGTATCCTAATCAATCTTGTAAACTATATCAGCTTTTCGTAACCATCGGTTCATTAGCATCATTTCCTTGGTTCTTCGTAACTGAAGGGTTCATATGTGATACCATTTTGATTCCTTTGGACAGTTAGGTCTGGAATCAGGTCACTCACTTCTTCGTAATCATAAGGTTCAGAATCAGGTATTTTGACACTTTTTCGTAATCACCGGTTCATTGTTGCTATAGTTAACATCATCTTTGGTCGATCAAGACCTAACATCTTCAAATATTTCAATTGGTTTCTATCTCAAAATCGGTTCATCTTTCAAATCAGTTCCATACATAAAAAATAAACTAATCTTTGAACCACTGCGCTTCGCATAGTAATTCAAAGAGGGGCAAAATGTAATAACCCAAAAATGGGCTATAGGTTCATTAACCTCTTACACCTTCAAATTGAATGAAATCGACATCAAAGTCCTAACTTAAGGCACAACTGCACATCATTTTATCAAGAATTGATTTTATCCCAATTCTGCATCAGTCAATATTCCTTGAATATTCCCTATTTTATCCTAATTATCTTTAATTTAATAATTATTTGGTGATAAATCCTATTTATCCTAAAGATGATTAATTGAATATGTTGAATATTTAATTAATTAAACTTAATTCTGCCACTTAATTATTTAATTAGATTTAATTCTATTTATTCCTAAATTGTATTATTTGATTTTGATAAAAAATAAAAAATCTCATGACTAATTTATTAAATTCTTATTTAATTAATTAATGTTAGTTGTCAATATTTAATAATATAGTTTTTGAATAAAAGTTTGATTTAATAATTGATTAACCCATAAATCAATTGTTTTAATTCAAAAATTAGTTAAGTTGAGAATAAATCACTTTATTTTTAAATCAATTTATAATTAAATCATGCACAATCAGAAAAGCAGTCAACTAGAAATCATTAAACAATTTTTAAATTTAAACTCAACATCTGATGATGAGTTGAAATTTGATCTAAATTCTATTTTGAGTTAAACATTGCTTTTGCATGATTTTTGTGAGTTAATTATCTTTGATTTCTTGATAACTCAAAAATCAACCCGAGTTTATCAAGAGTGATTTATGGCTTTTCTCAATGCATCCTCAAGCCCTGGATTTCTATAAAATCAAGGCTCAACTCTTCATAATTATCAAAACTTAAATTTCCACAATTACTCTGGTGAATTGGTGATTGAAGGATTAAGCTTTTGCGACAGGCAATTTGTGAGATCTTTCATTGTTGGTCATATTTTTTGCATAGTTTTCATATCATAGCATAGCTTTCATCTTCATATCAATTCATATCATTCTTAGTTTAAATCTGCATATCATTTAATTCATCTAGATTAGTTTCATATCAAGTTTTTCATCTTATTGCATAGAAAATACAAAAATATAGATTAATCTGCATTCATTCTACAGTTTTCATTCTTTTGCATTCAAATCCTTCATTTAGGTGTTGCATTGTCACTGATCTCGATTTCAATCTGAGAACATCATACTCGCACCTACTAGAAGGTAGTAAATCGCGTGGTTAGCTTAGTTTCATTTATTTGCAGATTTCAATTTTTATAACCTCTATTGTTTTACTGAAGTGTTGTGTTTGTAGCTAGGTACAATTTTCACACACACATTTATGGCACCCACCGTGGGGCCCTCAAATGGGTTTCCATTTCTTCTATATCAATTTCTATCATTTTCTGGTCAATTCTATAATTTTATTCTTTGTCTGTACATTTTTCGTATGACTTTTGTTAGAAAGTCATACCAAAAGGTACTACTTGTCATACGACAATTGAGAATTTTGAGGCTCATATCATAACCTACATATTGTCATTTGGAAACTCCTTTGTTGTTTGAACATATACCCACTGTCATATGAGTTTTCAGACAGTCGTGCCAGAGGTGACTCACTGTCATATGAGAGGTAACCCATTATCGTATGAGTTTTGGTGCCAAGATTCAATTGTCGTTTCATATTTTTAGGTAGTTTGTCAGATTTGACTTTCAGATTTGGACTAACAACTAACCCTAACAATTGAACTCTGTTGATTCTGACTGATCTTTGCTGATTTTGATTGGAAAAGTGCAACTAAATTGCTAAAACAAGTAAAATCTACTAAGCGTGTTTCGAGGAACTCAGGCATTCTTCTCAATCTGATAACACTTCAATTTGGACATAAAACAAACTCTCATGTGTCAAGCTTGTGTGACTCTTCTTGCTTTCATATCACAGACTTCAATTTTTGGGCTATAAAACAAACATAGATTTGCTTTCTGCATATCTATTATACATAGTAAATAGGCCCTATGAACATTATTTATGGATGAGCCTGAGAGAGTGGGCTTCTTTTGCTTGTTCACACATGTGAAGCTCTTCTTGATGAAGGATCCCCTAGTAGGTAGGGAGGATACTGAGATTGTCTTGCATTCTACTAGATTTTTGAGTCTTCAGCTTTTGATCGATACATTCTCTCTTTGGAGAGATTGATAGACCATAAGTGGTTGACTGTTAATATGATTTTTCCATTCTTTGCTCAGTTAAGCCTACCAGTTTATTCTTCAGTCTTACTAAGATAAACAATACATTATCTCATCATAGTGGAACATAGTCAAGTACACTTTGTAGTATAAAGATAACTCAACCTTTCCCTAGGTGCTATTGTTACCAACCTTGCTTAGCCCCTTAGCAACACTCAAATAGATATAGTACTTTCCTAAGTAGCAAAAGTCTTACCAATTAAGGTTTGACATCAATGACAATGCAACAATTATTTCAATTGCAGTTTCCAACAATCTCCCTCTTTGGCATTGATGGCAACACCATATGATATCACCTAAATAACACATGGATTACCAACCAATCCAAAAACTTATCTGTCCATCAGAGAATTATTTATAATATCCTTAGCTTCATTTTGATTCAGAATCCTATAAGCCTCACTTCTGTGACCGTCAGAAGTATTCAAATCTCCCTCTATCCTGATTCTTCATTTCAGTTCATCATCCTTATCTTCAGTTTCATCAGTTCATCTCCCTCTTACTTTTCAGTTCCATCAGCTCATCTCCCTCTAACTTTTTAGTATCATGTGTTATCATATCTCATGTGTTATCATATCAGTTTCATCTCCCTCTTTGACAAAAATGCCAAAGCAGCAACTAAAACATACATCCATCAGATGTAGATAATATCTGTGTAGCTTAGTGTTTCTCCCTCTGTCATCTTGCTTATGACTGATTCCTTGTCTTTTCTTCTCTTCACAACTCTAGGCTAGCCCTAAAGTGTGACAATCTTTTACATCAATTTGTCAAATTTTTTGTTGTAGCACATTTGATGCAGTGCTCCTAGCTTGTCTAGGCAACCTCTGTTAGGGGAAGAACCCCTAATTGACTTCTCAAATATTCATGAGCTTCTCTGGGTAAAGCTTTAGTGAATATGTCTGCTAATTATTCTTTTGTATTCACATATTCCATTCGAACTTCTTTGTCTTGTACTAATTCTCTCAAGTAGTGATACTTGATTGCAATGTGTTTGGTCTTAGTGTGCATCACTAGATTCTTAGAAATATTGATAGCACTTGTGTTGTCATAGAAAATAAAAATAGGTTCAGTGATTTCTTCTTTCATGCCTATCAACAATTTTTTTATCCATACCAAGTTTGAATAGTTTACTGCAGCAACAACATACTCAACTTTGACAGTAGATTGGGAAATGCAATTTTGTTTCTTGCTTGTCCAGGAGACTAATCTTTGTCCAAGAAATAAAGCTCCACCACTTGTACTCTTTTTGTCATCTACATTTCCTGTCCAATCAGCATCTGTATAAACTCAGAGTTCAAATTTGTCATCCTTCTTATAATATAGACCATAGTTAGCAGTTGCTTTCAAGTATCTCATAATTCTTTTCACGGCCATCATATATGTTTCCTTAGGATTGGCAGAGAATCTTGCCACAATCCCAACAACTAATGCAATATCTGGTCTTCTATGTACAACATACTACAATTTTCCAATCATGGATCTGTACAGAGTCTGATTCACTTCTGCAGCATCATCATTCTTAGATAACTTTTGTCTAGTAACCAATTGTTAATATGATTTTTCCATTCTTTGCTCGGTTAAGCCTACCAGTTTAGTCTTTAGTCTTACTAAGATAAACAATACATTATCTCATCATAGTGCAACATAGTCAAGTACACTTTGTAGTATCAAGATAACTCAACCTTTCCCTAGGTGCTATTGTTACCAACCTTGCTTAGCCCCTTAGCAAAACTCAAATAGATATAGTACTTTCCTAAGTAGCAAAAGTCTTACCAATTAAGGTTTGACATCAATGATAATACAACAATTGTTTCAATTATAGTTTCCAACAGTTGACATCATAGATCTTTGTGAGATAATTTTAGTCTTAGCGTGTCAGATTAATCTATCTGCTTTGTTTTGGTGAAGTGAAGAGGCTAGGGGATTATGCTCTACTTCCTTTTTGGATAGTACCAGAAACCTAGATCCTTGAATCCGTTCTAGTTCCCTTGTGGTATCTTTTGTGAGTCACCTTTAGAGAGGGTTAACCATAGTGGACATTCCCTTAATTGGGTCAACCACGTGGATGAAACCTCAAGTGATAAAAGCCATTTTCACCGTGGTAGCAACAACCACTCTATAAATGTCTTTGTGGAGGAAATCTTCACGGGTGTGGTCTCTTGTTGGGCTGTCAGATCTCCCTAGCAGATACTGATTGATTAAATTCTCAAACTGTGTCAAAACCCTGATGCACCTGGATTGGAGTTTTCCCTCTTGAGATCACAAAAGTTGCAGAGTCAGACCATTACTACAAACCCTAGTGAGGCCAATTTTTCATTTTCTAGGAATATGTGCGTTATTGAAAAACTCTTGAGAACATACACGAACAACACTCCTAGGGATTAGCACATTAAGTCACTATTGCTTGTTCATGCACAAGGTTGCTTTTGCCCTTGTTCATTATTTTTAGATGATTGCTTGCTTCCCTTGCTTACTGTTTTATGTGCTTGATATCTACTCGGTTACTTGAGATGAATTGTTCTACAAATCTTCAAAACTCGACAGAAAACTTTTCCAACAATTTGAAACTGAAAACCTAAAAATTGCAAAATTTGAAGCAAAATTCCTCTCTAGAGTCAAAAGTCATCCCACAGTCTCAGATTGTCATACGAGTCTTGAGAAAAAGTCATTTCAGAACCCCTGTATTGTCGTACGGGAGTCGGTACTGTGTCATACGAGTGTTGTCAACAGAAATAAAAAAAGAATTATCCATGGTAGCAATTATCGTACGAGTCCTATCAATTATCATTTGAGAACATACCCAGAGTCGTACGAGCCTATAGAAACTCATGTGAGAATTTTCAAAAAGTTGTTAGAAACCCTCCAAAATTTGTCAGGAATCCAGTTTTTATAGCCTATTTCTAGATTCTTTCAAAATATTCACTATGTTAGGAATAGAGTAGAAACTAGAATGAATTCAATCATTTACCTAAAGTGGTCTCTTGAGTCTGATTTAGCCTTCTGATTTATCAATTTGAGTCTTTTTCATCTTGTGTCAAAACCTTGTCAAAATTATCTTCAAATTTAGTCTTCATACAAAACGGCTAAGTGTTGTGAGCTCATGTCCACCATCTTTTAGGTGTCTACCCATACTACTAGGGCATAGTATCCTTCATTTACATCCAATCTATCTTCAATCAATCCAATCTTGACAAGGTTGTGTCATTCGATCTTCTTGAATCAAATCATTCTTCAGTTGTCTTCATCTTGCTCTCTTGCTTCAACCAAGGTTAATGGTGGAAACTCGAGCTTCCTCACACAAGAAATCTAGAGAAGTGCCTCATACCTTACCTTTGTCTACTCACGTGGGTCCAACCATTGATCAACTCTACAGTTCAGGTTTTTACGAAGATGACGCTCTTAGCAACCTTTGATTAAAAATTGGTTACATACCCCCTCCTCCATCAATCCAAAGAGGCAATCAACAAACTCCACATCAATCTATCCCAAGGAGTCCTAAAAATCCTAACATGTCTCAAGGAGGGACACATCACAAGTCTCAAGGACATCACTCTCAACATGGTGTGGATCAAGAACCCATGACTTCTGAAATTGCTCAATATCAAGATGATGATGACTTCAAGAAAATGATGAGGCATTTCTTGAAGGAAGACATAGAAACATACTTCCTAGAGTTAGCTCATCAAGGGGATAAAATTCCTCCCAATCTTAATGTTAAAGATATCATTACACATGAGGAAGAAACTCCAATCACCGCTATGATGAAATAGATGCATGCCATGCAAGTCAAGCTTAACAAAATTGAAAAAGAAAAGGAACCTAAGGAGTTTTCCATGGAGGCTTTAAGCCCTTTTCCATTTGATAAAGACATGTACATGCCACCATTCCCTAAAAGAGTGGAGATCGCTAAATATGATAAGTGTGATGGAAACTCTAATCCTCAAGATCATTGCAGAGAATTATGTACTCAATCTATGGTGTTCATGCATGAACCAACTTACCTAATGCGTATTTTCCCTCGAACTCTAGGAGGGTCAACTATTCATTGGTTCTAAAAAATGCCTCCAACTATCAAAAATTTTGAGGAGTTAATCAAAAAAATTTATCAATAATACTTTTACAACATCCAACATTCGGTCACCATGATCGACATTTGCAATCTGAAATAGAACTCAGGAGAACCATTCCTAAATTTTCTCAAAAGATGGAGGAAAAAGTTTTCTCTATATGCTAGACCCATTCCAGAAATTGAGAAGCTGGAAATCTTCATCAAAAACCTTGTTCCAGAACTTAACTACTATTTGCAAATGCAAAATCATACATCCTTTGATAAAATGGTAGAAAATGCAATCAAATTTGAGAAAGTACTAGTCCAAAAGGGAGACATATCCCTTCAAAAAGACAAGTATGAATCTGGATCTAGTTCTAAAGACAAAGGCAACAATTGGAACAAGAATAAAGGCATTTTCATAAACGGCGTTGTTGATAATATCCATGCCCCATCTAAGGCACCCGCTTTCAATCTCACTATTAGCACCCAAGCCATTAAAGCTTTTGAAGCTAAAGCAACAAAATCTAACAAGAAGCCATATAACTATAAACCTTGGGCTATAGATCCTAAATGTAAGTTTACTCCTCTTGGAGAATCCTTGGAATCCGCCATGAAGATTCTATTGGCCAAAAACATCATCTCCTTTCCTGAGATAAAGGTATTTGACCATGAACCTAAACTAAAATGGTGGAGAGAGAACAATTTTTGTGACTTCCATCGTAATAAGGGTCATAAGACTAATAACTGCATACGCCTAAAACACATCATACAAGACAAAATTGATAATGGAGAAATTGTAATTAACAATCATAAAAGAAATAATGATCATACAACATTCACGGAGCTATTTTTGAAACATAATCAAGGAGAGTCATCTTCTCAGCCTAATGTGGGTGCTAAAGTCAATTATGCCTACTCTGAAAACAATGTTGTCATCAATATGGTTGAACCATGCCTATCTGAGCGTTGCAATGTCATCACAATTGTAAGAAAAGATAGAGAAAATCAATCAGGAAATGCAGTTACTCGATCACAAGCTCAGGCACATCTGCAAGGACAAATCCTAGATTCATCCAATGTCCCCAAGATACCTTTCAATCTTTCATTTGCTTCTAAATAGAAGGCTGCCTCTAAATCATCAAATCCTAAAGACACGAGGCCAACATCATACAGTATTGTCCAACAACTCCAGCATACAAATGCAAAAATCTCCATGTTTGAGTTGCTTCAGATATCTCTAGCTCATAGAGCCATTCTAGACAGAGCTCTACTCAAATCCAATGTTCCTGACAACCTTGATTTAGATAGATTCAAGACTATGGTTGGTCATCTCACATCTCCATAGTATATCTCCTTTTTAGAGGAAGATGATAATTCCTTGAGTCATCTTCATAACCAGCCCTTGCACATTGAAGTCTTGATCCAAAACCATTGTGTCAAACGCATGTTGATAGATGGAGGTGCTGGTCTCAACATTTGTTCTTACAGCTTGATCACACAATTGAGATTCTTTGAAGCTACCATTGATCCTAAGAAGAAGATAACTATCAAAGCATATGATGAGCAAGAAAGATCTTCCAAGGGAACTATTGTCTTACCTATCAGAACAAGACCTGTTATCAGAGACATCATATGTCAAGTTCTTGATCTACCTTTGGCTTACAACATCCTTCTAGGAAGACCCTGGATACATGAAATGAGAGCTATTCCTTCCACATACCATCAATTTGTGAAATTTCCTTATGAAAGAGTAGAGGTGATGATTCCAGTGGACCTATTCACAACTTGCAATGCATTGAAAGAAAGTGTTGATAAACTTGTTCCTAATAACAGAGAATCTTTGACTAAGCAGATAGACATTGCTTCAATATCCAAAATGGAAGACATTGCTAAAGAAGTTAAAATAAAAGATAATGGTATGGGAGAATACATAATGGAACCTATTTTATCTCTCACATCTCCACCATTGTCCCCTAAATCTTATGGACAACCTTCTGACAAAGTGAAACCTACAACTAAAGAATCCTAGGTCATATTCAATGGAAGCTTTGTCACAGAACAAGTATCTAAACAAGAGTTTGAGGAAGAAGAAGGTGTGCTTGCATGGTTATACAAGGATGAGCCTCAATCCCAATCAGTCTAGAAATGTGACTCCACTTCAAGAAAAATTCTTCAGATGTCATACGGACCAAGGGACAAATTGATCACAAAAATGGGAAATACTGGAAAAGGACCTCTAGGACTACAAGGTAAGGGTCTTCTATCACCTCTTGACCACCATGGTTGAACCAACAAGAATACAATAGGTCTAGGATATAAGAAGAAGCCTTTCTATCTTAGCAAGAACTCCCCACATGTCTTAGAACAGATTGAGCCATCCATGACAAATCAACTAAAGGAAGAAACGACTGAACAATCTAATAGTGATGATTCAGACACCACTAATGAGCTAATTCCTTATGAGTGTTTGCCTAAAGAAATAAAAGACCTCATTAAAGTTGAAGATGATCCAATAAAAAGAAGCAATGTAGAAGAAACAAAAGAACCTACTATAGAACAAGAGACAGTTGCACCACAAGAACCAGCTGATCTTGAAGGCAATCAAACAAACAAACAAGAAGGTGGTAGTTATTCTAAAACAAATTCCCATGAGTATGAATTCGAATCAAAATCTGAGGGTAACCCTTCTTGGGGTATTCATCCTGACTTTACACACATTCTCAGATTTCCTAAAAGCATAGATGAGGAATCAAATGACTATGACTAGGGAGCCATTCCAGAGGAAGATGAGCTTATCATAGAAAAACATATTGATGTTGTTCACCAATATGCACCTAAATCCAATGTAAGTCTAGAGTGAAATAATGAACTTAACAAGTCTGATCCACCGATGCCTGAAGTGGACTCCCACAATGACATTGAGCCTATTCACAAATTGAACATTTTAAGTTGTAATATCACCTTTGAACTCGAGAGTCAGGTTAGGACCAATGATGACAGATCCATATCCATAAATACTATTTCCCAATCTTTCACCGCTTTGACTATCCAACATCCCGAACTTCTTGACCAAACCTGCACAAATCTGAGCCAAGGTATCTATACCTTTCCAAATGACTATGCCCTTTCTTGCTACCTCAATGTAGTTGAGCCTATGATGACTTCCATAAGTGAACTGAGCGTTAGCATGATAGAGTCAGACATCAAGTATCTTAGCCAAAAGAATAAAGTTAAAATAAAAAGAAAAGGATTTTTGAGGGTGATCAAAACCACTTTGTGGCAGTCTCAGAACCTACAAAAGTAAAAATAAATGACATATCTGAAGGTGAAAACCTCTCTAAGGTGCCTAAGGATGAGATATTTGATGTCCTTCTGAGTCATTTACATGATAGATCTCCAGTACTGATTGAGCCCACTCAATCCATCAACTTGGGAATGACAAAAGAACCACAGTTGATCCATGTAGCACAATCCTTATCAGAAGAAGAAAAGCAAAAATTTACCACATTCTTAATAGAAAAGAAGATCAAAATTGCATGGAAATATTCAAATATGCCAGGGTTGGATCTTGATCTTATAATGTACCATTTATCTATATCTCTAGGGGTCAAACCTGTTAAGCAAAAATTAAGAAAGATGCATCCACATGTTGCACTCTTGGTCAAAGTTGAATTAGAGAAACTAGTAAAAGTTGGATTCATCCGAGTTATTGATTGTGATGAATGGATCTCTAATATTGTACCTATTTCTAAACCATATAAATCAATCAAAGTGTGCACAGATTTTAGAGATGTAAACAAAGCATGCCCTAAGGATGATTTTCCTTTACCTAATATTTATATGATAGTGGACATGACTGCGGGCTTTGAGATGTATTCTTTGATGGATGATTTTTCTGGATACAACCAAATAAAAATTTCTCTAGAAGATCAAGAGAAAACTACTTTCACATGTGCATGGGGTACCTTTTTTTGGAATGTCATGCCATTTGGGCCTAAGAATGTTGGTGCTACATATCAACGAGCTATGACATCTATCTTTCATGACATGATGCATCGAACTATGGAGGATTATGTTGATGATACTTTGACAAAATCTATGATAAGATCTGAACATCTAAATTATTTGAGAAAAATACTAGATTGAATGGAGAATTTTAGTCTCAGACTAAACCCTAAGAAGTGTGCTTTTGGTGTCACTTCTGGAAAGCTCTTAGGCTACATTGTTTCAAAGAAAGGAATTGAAGTAGATCCAACTAAAGTCAAAGCTATCATGGAGATGCAACCTCCCAAGAATATCAGTCAAATGAGAACATTACAAGGGAGAGTACAATCTATTAGATGCTTCATATCTCAGCTAGCAAACATATCACAACCTTTCACAAAGACATTACATAAAGGTGTGACCTTTGCATGGAATGAGGAATGTGAAAAGAACTTTAACCATATCAAGAAATATCTATCAAATCCTCCTATTTTGATGCCTCTTGTACAAGGGAAGTCATTGATCTTATATGTCTCCACCACAGATACATCACTAGGGGCATTACTAGCACAACATGATGAGAACAAGAAGGAAAGAGCTATATACTATATCAATAGAACATTGGTAGCATATGAGAAGAACTATTCAATGATTGAGAAAGCTTGTCCAGTTATGATCTTTGCATCATAAAAACTAAGACACTACATGTTATCTCATACCACACATTTGGTAGCTAAGATTGATCCACTAAAGTACCTCCTAAGCAAAGCTACCCTCACAAGTAGGTTAGCTAAATGGGTGATACTATTAAGTGAATTTGACATTGAATATGTTGAAAGAAAATCTATCAAGGGCCAAGTAATTGCAGATCAACTGGCTGACACACCATTGTTTGATGATACACCAATGCAAATGGAATTCCCAGATTCCTCTATCATGAATCTTTCTTCTAGAGCATGGAAGTTATTCTTTGATGGCTCCTATACATAGAATGGATCTGGAGTAGGCATATTGTTCATCACTCCTCAAGGATACTCGATCCCTAAAGCATTCAAAATCAAGTTTCCTTGCACAAACAATATTGTTGAATATGAAGCCCTTCTCAACGACATGAAGATAGCAATTGAGTGGAGAGTAACAGAACTACACATTCATGGAGACTCACAACTTGTAATAATCCCATACAATAGAATGGTAGATGATCTAAAGAAATATTTCATATCTATCACCTTTGAACAAATTCCTAGAATGGAGAACAAGGCTGTTGATGCTATGGCAATGCTCTCTACTTTATTACAGTAGCCCGGACATGAGCTACATTATGAGTTCCTGGTGGAAGCACTATCTTATCCCGCATATGATTCCCTGAAAAGCCGCTTGATCTGCACTATTTTTGGTCATGATTCATACCGATACAAAAACCTTTTCTCCTATCTCCAAGATCAAATCATTTCCAATACCTTCAACTTCCATGAGAAACAATACCTTATATGAAATGCATCCTGGTATGTCATCATTGGTAACAATCTGTACAAATGAGGTCTAGATGGTACACTCCTTAGATGTTTAGAATGGGAAAAGTCTCAACGTACATTAGAGGAAGTCCATGATGGTATTTGTGGATCACATTCTAACGGTTTAACACTAGCTCGAAAACTTATTAGGGCTGGGTACTATTGGCCTAAAATTAAAAAAGAAGCCATCAAGTTTGCTAAGAACTGTCAAAAGTGCCAAGTACATGGTAACTTAATTCATGCACTAGGGAGAGATCTAATTCCCTTTACTACACAATGACCTTTTCACCAATGGGCATTTGATCTTATAGGAGCCATACATCCTCATTCTTCTAATGGACATACCCATATTATTACAGCTATAGACTATTTTACAAAATGGGTAGAAGCAATCCCTTTGACTCAAGCAACTGGCAAACAAATTTCAATGTTCATCTTGAACTACATCATATGTCGGTATGGTATTCCACATTCTATAGTCAAAGATAATGGTGGACAATTCAAGAATAGAGACTTAGATGATCTATGTGCCAAATTCAAGATTACACAACATTGGTCATCAATCTACTATCCTCAAGGGAATGGACAAGCAGAGGCTTCAAACAAGAATCTTTTGAAAATTATACACCGTACAATTAATAAAAAAGGAAGAGACTGGCATCTCATGATCAATCCAACTCTCTGGGCCTATAGAACAAGTATCAGAACACCCACTGGGGCTACACCATTCACTTTAGTTTATGGGTCTGAAGCGGTACTACCTATTGAGGTTGAAATCCCATCTCTAAGAATCAAAATGCATGGTCTAGTAATTGATGATGACTACAAAGTATCTAGGTTGCAAGAACTTGAACTACTAGATGAGTGTAGACAAGCAGCATATGATCATCTCAGATTATATCAGAAGAGAATGTCTAGAGGCTACAACAAGAAAGTCAGACACAGAGAATTTCAGGTTGGTGATCTAGTCTTGAGAGAGAATCCTAAAAATCAATCACATAGAGCATGCAAGGGGAAGTTTGAACCCAACTGGTTGGGTCCCTTTGTTATCACCACTTCTTTTGGTTCTAGAGCCTATCAACTCTCAATGATTGAAGGAGAACAGCTCTAAGAACCAATCAACGTTCTCCATCTGAAGAAATTCTATGCCTAAGGCATTCAGTCTATGGTAAAATGTCCTAAAAAAAATCATAAAAATCAGAAAAAGTCCTGAAAAAAATGAACATCCTGGTGAAAACCTAGCAATAGGCACCTTAATGTATCACAGAAAAAAGTAAAAAATATCAAAAGTACAAAAAATTGAAAAAAATGAAAAATAAAAAAAAATGAGAAAAAGAAAAAGTGCCTTGGTGAAAACTTGGAAACGGGCACCTTGGTAGCAAAAATAGAATCTCTGCCAAGATGGTGAAAACCTGGCAAATGGGTGCCACTTGTTTCAAAATGCTCCATCTATCAGTGCAATCTTGGTCTCTCCCAACTTTCAGTCTTGCTTTAGTTTGTACATACCTCCCGGTTTGTTTCCGCATTCCTATTTTCAATAAAGTCGATCTGTGCACCAATCGGCTCAAACATCTGTATCCTATGAATGTTCAAACTTGGGGGCAATCAAAGTCATATCCTATAGTCCTTAGTATCTTAGATGAGTTATATCCAATCAAAGTCCTTTGAAGCTACATCTGAGCCAGTCTGTCTGTCTCCTTTCCAGAAAGGATTTTGCATCTACAACAATGAAATCAAACATCAACACAAATTGAAAACAATCTATGCTTTTACATGCTTTTATCTCCTTGTATGCTTACTGATTCGCATTGAGATTTTTTCATATTGTGTCGCTTCGAGCTCTTCGATGATGTCCTTTACAGGATTTAGAGATTGATGATTGGGGTCATAATCTTTTCTTTGTTTTTTGCTTGTATGTGAAAATCTAACAAATTTGGAAATTCTAGATTGAAATGGTGTCCGTCTATAAGAGCCTCTATCTCGTATTGGATGGCCTTGCATACCTCGACCATTGATACCCAAAAAATTCAAGGAAGTTTGATCTAACTATTGTCTTTTTAAGAAAGTTCTTACACCTACTATGAAACGTGATCTTACCTAAGGATGTGAACAATAAAGGGTCACTACGGGTAATTCACACTAGATTTAGAATGATCTCTTGACTGCTTGATGTGTTTGTTCTATGAGGCGTATTCAGGTCATCACAACGTCTATGTTTTGATGCTTATACAAATTGCTATATCAAAATGGACATGATATTCAGGTCATCTTGGCATTTGTGCCTTGGTGCTTATATCTAATCCAACATTCCAAAAACAAAATCAATATTCATATGTCCATGGTTGTCTAGCTAGTGGGTGTTGTATTGATTCTTGCACATACAAATTGATATTCATATGTCTATAGTTTCCTAACTAGTGGGCATTGTATTTATTTATTCGGTTACCTAAAAAGTTCAATGATGAAAACAAATCGACACATGATTAGTGACTAGGTCCTAGGTCTTAGGTTTGCATGTCATTTTGCACTTTGCATGATTGCATGGTCTCACAAATTGCTTGAACACTTAAACGATTCTTCTAAACTAAACTTAAACTTGACATGAAGAGCTGAATCTCACATGAAAGTTTCCTCACAGAACCGCAAGCAATCACCATCCTGGGTTAAACATCCTTTTGACATAGGACTGAGTACTTGTCTTCATCAAATACCTGCAAAACATATCATATGTATCGTTGCATTTACATTGCATATTCATGATCATTCCATCTATTGCATTACATTACATACATAAGCATCATACATTTCCATACACTTTCCATAATCAATTACATTTGCATAACATTAATACATTTGAAAGAAACCATTGCATTGCATCAATCCATACATACATTCTACTCTACTCATAGCATTTACATCACATAATATCATCATAAATCAAAACATGACAAGTACAAATGAAGTCAAAACTAAAATCTTGATCTCATATCATATAACTCAAGCTAGTCAAGGGTGCACTACTGGCACAAAGTACAAACGAATGAGCTCATGTGAGCTATCAGAAGTCAGAACAATATACATGAACAAAATGGAAAAAATATCAGAATATCTTGATAGATCAATTGTCTGCCTAATCCTCTACATTTGGTGGAGGTGGTGGTGGTGCATCAGGCACTGCCTCAGCTCGGGGTGCCCTAGCTCCCTATGATGCTATCATATACTGAGAGTATTTCAGTACTCTCTGATCGACAGGAACAACAACATAATAAGTAGATACATAGTAAGCAGCTCGAGAGGTCTGATGTGTCACCTCTGTCTGCAATCTCTTGTTATCCTCTCAGAGCTTGGATCACTGTCTGTCAGCCTCTGCAAACCACTCCTCAAAACAAGTACTCTGTACTCTGAGGTCTCTCACCTATAATCTCAAGTGTCTAATGATCTCCTAGGAAGATTGTGCTACACCCAAATCTACATCTATCGTAGGCATGTCTGTATCTCTCACTAGCTAATCAACAACCTCTACTCTCTGTGCCTTACGACGTCTCACCTCAGCACCAAGGTCAAAATCTATATCATTCTGTATAGGATCAGGACCAGCACCTACATCCTGTTGTGCACCAAGTACCTCGTGTACACTACCAACACTGCCTAAAGTGCCACTCTCTCCTCTAGTATATCTCCTTGATGTACCTATAGGACTGCCTGCTATAGAACTAGTGGGACGAGGTGGTCTCATATGACCCGATGGTCTATGTGGAGTCACTACTACTCTCAGCATCAGAGGTGTAGGCTGGGGCATCAAAACCTATGTGCATCTTTGACCCTATACCATGGGGGCACCTGTGACACCCATAGCATCCTCCATACTTGGAATCAACTTTGTGGGATTTGAAAACCTGTGAATGGGATTCTCTGCAAGCCATGCAATGAAACCATCTGTAACCCCAGCATCTGGAACATTTGGTCGGTAATCCCAATCTCTACTGACATAACCACTATACTCATGTGTACAAAGAGCATATGATAATCGAGGGCCCTATCCTAGTCCAAGCTCTCTGACTATCTGCACATAGGCAGCATGATCCTGTGGTGCATCTTGAATGATGTCATACTATCCCCACACCTTGGTAATGATGAAACGCTCCATCACTATGGTAGATCTCCCAATAAGTACTCAACTATGGAAAAAGTGACTAAACAACTCTCAAGCAGTAGGTCAGGCCTCTATCTGAAGATATGGACACCAAATCACAAATGTGCTATCATCAAGATAGCATCTCTGGTACTTTGTGTGACCCATGCGCACCTATGTCACATATCTGAATAAATATATATCACTGGCTCTTGTGGCTGGTGCTGACCCTGGCATACTGGTCTACATACTAAGATATCCTCCTAGGCCCAAATCTGAAGTATTAATGCACCATAAGCAAATGACTTGCTCTCCTAATACATAATCTTGTGCATCTCGAAGAACATATGAGCCAACATACACTGACCCCAACCCAATTCAGATGGAATAGCCATCAATCATGCAACCATCAGGGCCCAGCCCATCAAGAGATCATTCTATTGACAGTCAGACATAATGATGCCTCCTATCATGCCGGCTATAATACACTCTAATCTATGGGTCTCCCCATAGCACTGCACTAATGTCTCCTAGGAAATGGAACCGGTAAGCTGTGTATTATCTCCAAATAAACATCTGAATGCATGTAATCCTGAGTTCCCCAAACTCACATAATTAGGTCGTGGACCGTGGAAAGGAATGTAGAGTATCCTATAGACATCCTTCGGAGTAACTGTGATCTCTCCTATAAGGAGGTGGAAGGTCTAGGTCTCTGAGTGAAACCTCTCAATCAATGCAGTCAAGAATTTGTGGTTTACCCTAATCTTAGGCAACCAAATAAGATACTCAAATCTACATGAAGCAAGATGTACCCTCATCGGGTCTGGCAGTGAAACACATAATCTTTGAGTCACTGGGTGTGAGATGCGCACATGGACATCGGGATGGACAACCTACATAGCACAGAAATAGGGAATCCTATCAGTAACTTGGTTGAAAAATAGGCTAACAGTATAGAAAATGAAAAGTTGACTATCTCAGAAGGTACTTTAAATGCTCGGGAAACAACCTAAGAAATCAGAAAATTCAAATTTTTGACCTAAAAGGGTGTTTTTGGCTCGTTGTTTTCCATACGACAATGTAGACTGGCATGAAAACTTCTACGAGTTTAGTATCTTACCATACGACAAACCATTGTCATACGACAATGTATATCTTACTGTATGACATATGAGGGACCCGACGAAATGTCATATGACACTTGGGCCCCTCTCATACGAGTTTCTACTAGTTCTGGGATGACACTCTAAATGAAATTGAAAAGTCGCAAGAGTTTCCATGCATGCGAATATTGAAAAATCCTAACGTACAAAAAAAGCCCTAAAAATGCTACAAACAAGTAAAAATGGAATTTACAAAGAGGCACAGAGGTCCACTTACCAGATGCCCATACTGTGGAGGTCTCTGATGACGCCAGCTATGCTCAAAATGGTGGGAAGAGATAGGTACCTTCATCTCAGCCATTTTTCTCGCTTAGAGGGCTCCACAAAGGTTTCAAAAGTCAAAAGTGAATAATGAATTGAAAATGACCCTTTTTGGTCCTTATATAGCTTTTGACCTAATTTTCAAAAGTGCTCTGTTTTCCATGAAAATTGCACCCCCGGCTAATTTCGACGTTCTAAACCCATTTTCGGGATCAAAATCAAAACCTGAGATCATTTACTTTGTCAAAATCATGATTTAAAATTTTTGGACCCAGGATGACCGACTGCTTGCATAATCGACCTTCAATCATCACAGATATCCAGAATTCAACTTAACTAATTACCTAACATCAAACTACCAAAATTTCAACTTGGTCAACCATGGTCAACTCATGGTCAAACCTAGTGAAACTTGATCTTCAGGACCTCCAAATGATGTAGAACGCATTTTCGAACATGTACAATCACTTCTTCAATCAATTAACATGCTTCTGAACCATTCAATGTTGACTTTTCTTGTAAGATTTTGATTTTAATCCCGAAGGGGGCATGGTATTGCATATCAATCAAGTCTGTAAATATAATTATGTCAATCAAATCTTTCCTTAGTAATCAAGACAACAACCATGTCTAGTTGTTGATTCATCTAAAGACCTCATCGCTTGGGGAACATCGCTTGGGGCATATCTGGTTCATCGAGATCCATATCAATTTGTTATCCTAATCAATCTTATAAATTGTATCAGCTTTTCATAACCATCAGTTCATTAGCGTCGTTTCCTTGGTTCTTCGTAACTGAAGGGTTCATATGTGATACCATTTCAATTCCTTTGGACAATTAGGTCTGGAATTAGGTCACTCACTTCTTTGTAATCATAAGGTTCAAAATCAGGCATTTTGACACTTTTTTGTAATCACTAGTTCATTGTTGCTATAGTTAACATCATCTTTGGTCAATCAGGACCTAACATCTTCAAATCTTTCAATTGGTTTTTGTCTCGGAATCAATTCATCTTTCAAATCAATTCCATACATCAAAAATAGACTAATCTTTGAACCACTGTGCTTCACACAGTAATTCAAAGAGGGGCAAAATGTAATACCCCAAAAATGGGCTATAGGTTCATTAACCTCTTACATCTTCAAATCAAATGAAATCGACATCAAAGTCCTAAGACACATCTGCACATCATTTTATCAAGAATTGATTTTATCCCAATTCTACATCAGAGAATATTCCTTGAATATTCCCTATTTTATCCTAGTTATCTTTAATTTAATAATTATTTGGTGATAAATCCTATTTATCCTAAAGATGATTAATTGAATATGTTGAATATTTAATTAATTAAACTTAATTCTGCCACTTCATTATTTAATTAGATTTAATTCTATTTATTCCTAAATTGTATTATTTAATTTTGACAAAAAATCAAAAATCTCATGACTAATTGATTAAATTCTTATTTAATTAATTAATGTCAGTTGTCAATATTTAATAATATAGTTTTTGAATAAAAGTTTGATTTAATAATTGATTAACCCATAAATCAATTATTTTAATTCAAAAATCAGTTAAGTTGAGAATAAATCACTTTATTTTTAAATTAATTTATAATTAAATCACGCGCAATTAGAAAAGCAGTCAACTAGAAATCAACAAACAATTTTTAAATTTAAACTCAACATCTGATGATGAGTTGAAATTTGATCTAAACTCTATTTTGAGTTAAACACTACTTTTGCATGATTTTTGTGAGTTAATTATCTCTGATTTCTTGATAACTCAAAAATCAACCTGAGTTTATCAAGAGTGATTTATGGCTTTTCTCAATGCATCCTCAAGCCCTGGATTTCTATAAAATCAAGGCTCGGCTCTTCATAATTATCAACACTCAAATTTGAACAATTACTCTGGTGAATTGGCGATTGAAGGATTAAGCTTTTGCGACAGGTGATTTGTGAGATCTTTCATTGTTGGTCATATTTTTTGCATAGTTTTCATATCATAGTATAGCTTCCATCTTCATATCAATTCATATCATTCTTAGTTTAAATCTGCATATCATTTCATTCATCTAGATTAGTTTCATATCAAGTTTTTCATCTTATTGCATAGAAAATACAGAAATATAGATTAATCTGCATTCATTCTATAATTTTCATTCTTTTGCATTCAAATCCTTCATTTAGGTGTTGCATTGTCATTGATCTTGATTTCAATCTAAGAACATCATACTCACACCTACTAGAAGGTAGTAAATCATTTGGTTAGCTTTGTTTCATTTATTTGTAGATTTCAATTTTGCTAACTTCTAATGTTTTACTAAAGTGTTGTGTTCACAGCTAGGTGCAATTTTTACACATAAAGACAAGACTGTTGTGGGCTATCATGCACATAAATTTGACCAACCTAGAAACAACACTCCTATATGTGACGAATATGAGGACTCAGATGATGAAGAAGAAGCATAAATTCAACCAATGACATATGAAAGACTCCTGTATATTCAAACTGCTAATCCAGATTATCAAGGGGAACCCTATATACCTTCTCAAGTGCCTCAAGAACATGACCATGTGGATTCCAAGAATCTAGAAGATGTTGGTCCTAACCAGGAAGATCCTATCCAATCTACTAAGAAAATTCCTACTACTAATAGTAGTACCACTACTATTGCTCTTGTTATTGAACACATCATTGACTTTGATCACATGCATCTGAATTGGGGACAACTTGTTGAGGTCTCCCATATCTCAGATATGCCTAGGTTCACACCTATTCTGGATTATACTCCTACTACTATGAACAATACTACTACTACTACTACTACTACTATACAAGCTACTGATGCTACATAGTCACAATGCCCTACTAAAGGCTCACCTCTTGAGATAGACAGTCATGATGATGAAAATCTCCCTCCTGCAATCACTCTAGCTGACTATATCATACAATATTAGAATAGTGGCATAGACTCACATGAGTACAAATGGGATTCACTATCAAATGCTACAATGGAGATTCAGGTTGATGTTGTACATAGATACACCACTGTCACAAATTTTGAAAGAGGAGAAAGCTCCTATTATCAAGCACAACCACATGATGAGGATCTCTCTAATTGTCATATGGATATCATCCCTATGGATTCTAGGCCATCTACTTCCAATCAAGGTAACACTCCAATTGATAAAGAAAACCATGGGTACATTAGACCTCATCCTACAAAAAGAACATGGAATTTGGGGAAGTCTTAGATTGAGATGGTTCATGTCCGTAAATTTTGGGACAAATGGCTATTCAAGAATGAGGAGGGCATAGTTCTAGGGCTAGGTCATCTCGGTTAGATTCACGTAATACTTCTCTAAACTCCTCTAACTCTTCTAGGACAACTCATGATTGACAACACTTCATGGAGGATAACTTTCTAGACCTATCTGAGACATTCATGAATGATGAGGATGATACCAATATATTTGCACTTGAACCTGTTGAATCCTTATCCCTCATCCCTCCTAAGATAATTGACCGAATCCTTTGTGAATCTATCCAACCTATATCCTTCAATAATAACCATGAATTATCCTATTATCTGAATGTTGTTGAACCTTTTCCCTCTTCCACCAGTGTAGCGAGCAGAAGAATGATGGTGGAGGATATCAAGAACTGTAGTAAAAGAATAAGCGATCTGATGGTGAAAACTACTCTATGGCAGTTTCAGATTCTAAAATAGTAAAAATAAATGACGTATCCAATGGTGAAAACCTCTCTAAGGCGCCCACGAATGAGCTTCTTGATATTCTCCCTAAACATTCTCAAGAAAAATTGTTAGCACTTATTATCATTGTTGAGTTTCTTGATGAATCTATATACTTTGATGAATCTTTCACACAACAAGGCGCTGGTGTTGGTGTCTTGTTCATCTCTCCACAAAATTACAATATTTATAAAGAATACGTAATGATCTTTCCATGCACAAACAATATTGATGAATTTGAAGGGCCAACTAATGGGCTCAAATTAGCTATTACATGGAAAATTAAAGATCTTCATGTTTATGGTGAATCTCAGTTGGTGATCAACAAAATTATTGATGAATATCAAACCAGCGATAAACAATTGATATCATACAATCATTTGGTTAATGATTTAAAGAAATAATTTGTGTTTTTCACTTTGCAATAGTTGTCACGCACAGAGTGCACATCAATAGATACTATGGCTACCATAGCCTCAATACTACAACTTGAAGATTGTCAATTCTACTATGAATTCTTGGTCGAAGAACTCCCATCTACCACCTATGACTCACTTGACTCACTTATTGTCTACACCATCATTACTCCTGCTACTCCCTACTACGGCCAAATCTACCACTACCTTAGAAATTAAATCACCCTTGCAAGCATTTCTAAAAATAAAATCCAGAGTGCATCTTGGTATCTCCTTATTAGTACTAACTTGTTGAAGAGAAGTTTAGGCGGTGCACCCCTTAGGCATCTAGAGAGGTTCTTGAGGGTATTTGTGGATCTTTCTAGAATGGTCTTTCCATGGATAAGATACCTTCACTTAGGGTGTCTATACAAGGGCTTATTATTGATGATGACTACATAATCTTCCAACTTCAAGAACTAGCATTACTTGATGAACGCAAAAAAGAAACATTTGACCATCTGAGGATCTATCATAAAAAGAATGTCTACAACAAGAAGCCTTTGGTTTTGTAACTTATTATTTGGCTATTCTAGAAGGCGATGTTCTCAAAGAGCCTCTCAATGCTCTTCACCTGACACTATTCTACAACTAGGCATTTTGCTTCATGTACAACAACTTATGATCCTTAAAAAATTCTAAAAATTATATAAAGTCCTGAAAAAAATTCTAAATATTGTAAAATATCCTAAAAAAGGATCATCTTGGTGAAAACCTGGAAACATGTGCCTTGATGTATCCACAAAAAAAGCAAAAAAAATGAAAAGAACAAAAAAAATCAGAAAAAAGAGAAAAATGTGCCTTGGTGAAAACCTAGAAACAGGCACCCTGGTAGAAAAAATAAAATAATCCCAAGTGGTAAAAACCTGGAAAATAGGGGTCACTTGTTATTAGTGCTCCATCTATCAATGCGGGGCTGAGCTCTTTGCTTCCATCAACCTCTTTGCATACGTCGTGATCTTCGTTTCCTTGTGTTGTCATGGGCTGTAACTAATCTTAGACTTGTCCTCAGTTCTTGTTTGTCGGCTAGGGGTAATTGTATGTCTATCTGAGCTATTAGTGCTTTATCACTTGGTCAATATTTTGAGCTTGACTTGAGTTAGTTTATCAATCCTTCCCGCTGGACAATTTATCACTGACACTACTCAATGTTTCTCAATACCACAATCCTAAAGTGTTTCTTAACACTATCAATCTGGACATCACTATGTTTTTCAACACATATTGGATCTTACACTATTCACTACACGCACTTTGAAACTAGCACAAAGGTGTTCCTTAACACCCAACACAAATTACATCCTAGAAAATTGAAAATGATTTAGATATGTTGAACTATTTTCTTGTGTGTTGTTTATTATCCTTGATTTTCTCTTTCTATGTCTTCTAAGGTCTCTCGATGATGTCTACTTGATTAGAGATTCACGACATGGACATAAAAAAAATATTTCTTTGATTTCTGCTTATGATGTGATTTCAACAATCGTAAGTTGTCTAATAAACTAGGTGCCTGTGGTAAGAGCCTCTATAATGATTGGAATGCCGCACATACCTTGACCCTCTTTATTCAGACACTTAGGTGAGGTTGGAATTATCTCCTTGTTTTTCGCTTGCACATGACACATACAATGACACTCCTGGTTATCTTGGTTGCTTGTGCCTCGATACAGGTGTTTTCTTACAATATTAACTTGGAAACCATGTTCAGGTCATCTCGAGGCTTATGTCTCGATGCTTACGTGTGTTTCCTACATCTTATCTGATAAAGTCATATGCATATTTTCACAGTTTCTCTTGCACCAGTGAAGGTTGTACTGAGCTTTGATGTCCCAAATGCTCAAATGATGAAAACTAATGGCTACGGGATCAGTGACTTGACTCGTATCTTAGGCCGCATTCTCATTCTTAGGCTGCATTTCATTCTAGGGATACATTTTAGTTGTGCATTTTTGGTTCCCTTGAGTCATCGTTCCTTTCTCACTGTCAAGGTATTTGACTGCAAAACCTTAATTTTGATCCTATTTTTGAGATCAAAATAAAAATTCATGATTATTTAATTGTCAAAATGTAGTTGACCGTTGATGTTATCATTTCCTGCTCACTTATGCCTTCTTTATTCCTTTCTATTTTGATCCCAAGGGGACATGACAATATAGAAAAATCTTCTTTAATCAAATCTTCTAATATGAAAATCTAGCAATTGAACCAAATCTTTATCAATCAAGTCAATCAATGACTAAACATCATCGCTCAGGGCATCTTAGCTTCATCAGGAATCATATCAAGTTGAGACTCTCCACATCTTCTTTCTGAAAGAGTATTCTCATCGCTTCATATCAGTTCACTCGGATAGACATCTATTTGATCTCTTGGGGCATTTATCGTTTTGGTATCGTCTCTCAATCAAGAGATTGACTTCTTCAGTCCTTGTCAAATTTGGTTATCTCAAACTCTCTTTGGATAGATATTCAGTCTCATCACTTCATATCAAGCTAGATACCCTTGTCTTTCTCATCAGTCTTCACTCAATTAGGTCTAGAACTGATATCCTTGATCTCTCATTGATCTTTGTATGATCTAATTCAGAGTTGATAATTTATGTGCTCTCTATTCTTTGAATCAACACACTGCTCACACATCGATTCAAAGAGGGGAAAATGTAATTACCTAAAATTTGTCTAGTAGAAACTAAGCCCCTAATTTTGATCAAATTGCTTCAAATTAAATCCTAAATCTCAAAGGAATATTTACTAGATATAATTGTGCACAGTAACCTTGGAAATCCCCTTTGCATAATTAAATAAAAAATAAAAAATCTTATATCAAGCTTATACTATGGTCTAATGTCTAGAGATTGCATATTTATTTAATTGCTATAACATTGATTTTAATATAAGGCTCCTACACTTTTATTAAAAGAACACATTCAAATGACATGCTTAATCTTGATTAATTAGAAATTAAAAGGGATTTGTGCTTTCAAAAATGTTATTTCGTCTTATCTTACCTAACATTTTTTTTGCCTCTTAATCCTCACCACTCATTTCTACCTAACCTTGCATCTCCTTCACTTTCCTTTTTCCTCTTAATCTCTATCACACATTCTATTGCTTCTTAATCTCCACCCTCCATTCTTGAGGTAATTCCTTTAAAAGGAAGCTCTTCCTTGGCTCAAGGGTTCCATCTGGTTGTCTTGCAATCTTGCTTCTTAATATCTAACTTTCTTGCATTCTTAGAGTAATCTTGCTAATTTGAATTCTTAGATCTTAGTTGCTCTCATTTCTTAGCTTAGTTTCATTTCTACATTAATCTTGCATTATTAATCTATTTTACCTTCTTGTATTTTTTCGTAGAATAACTCTTGCATCTTCATTTTAGGATACTAGTTGTTTGCATCCATTCTAGCTTAATCTCTCATTCCTCATTCTATCTTAAATCTTGCATCCTAGTTTCATTATGGGCTTGCATTTTCATTTAAATCTTTTATTTTGGAGTAGTCAAGTCACTAATCCTCTTTGCCAATTTTATGAGAATCATGAGAAGGATTAAACTTGCTTCAACTAGGAAGCTATAAGCTACTTCGTGAGATTTTCTTTTTCATGGATTCTCTCAAGTGTAATGGTTTATAGAAGTGTGTCACATTTTCATCACATAGTGAAAGGGTTGACAAACTATGATTGGGCTTGGGCATTTTGGTTTTGTAACACAACTTGTGCCTGGTGCTATATAGATGATTAAGAAACTTGGGATGAGTATGGACCTTGCACATTTTCGATGATTTGGGAGGTTGGTGGGGTGAAAGTCATCAAAGAGATGGGTGCACCTTGTTGCATTTGGATATTTTTTTGTGGTTGGGATGTGGCAAGATTTTGTGAGGGGATTGTTGGTGTAGTGTGGAATGTAGGGGCTTGAGGTAATAATGGTTGATTGAAGGCCCCTATGGATGGTATACCTATGGTGAATTTTGGTTGTTGTTTCTATGGTGGAGGAATGAATAGGGGTAGCGATGTTGGTGCAGAGGTTCATAGTGTGGGTGCAGGTTGTGTATTTGTCTACTCTATGGCAATTAGTTGTGTGGAAACTTGTTAGGTTATGAATTTCTATGTGGTTTCTGGATGAGTGATGGTTACGATGCAAATGTTTGTGATGAGTTAATAGGCATAACACTAACAATTGAGAAAGGGCTGACTATTCTATAGTATGAACTATAGGCTGAGTGGTGGCTAGTTGGATTAAATGAGGTATACATGAGCTAGCTTGGGTGGATCTTAGATGAGGATTAAAAATTTCTTCCAAAACCCAGTCAAATATCCATTCTAGAATGTGTAGGGGTTGTGCAGGGTTAAATGGTGAGAGTTTAGGTGGAATATGAGCACCTTGTCATGTAAAGTTAGCAAAGATGGTGTCTTAGAGTTGGACTATGATGGAATTGATCATGTTTGCATGTCCTGGATAATTCATGAAGGCTTCCATGGAGTTGGAGGTAGGGACTTCATCTTGGTTAGACCATATGTCTTCAACTTGCACTTAATTTTGGGGATCAAAGGTGATCATGACACTGTTAGGATTAGGAATTATGCAAGAAGAACTAGCATTAAGGTTAGGATCCATATCCTTTCTCTTCTTTGAAAGTTTTTGAGGTGGCATGAAATGTATGATGTAGGATGTATGGAGGATGCTAGATGAAAATGAGTGTAAGAGACACCTAACAAAGATGAATGATGATGTTAATGGATTTGCAATGAACCTAAAGATGACCAAGGAGTAATGATGAGGCTAATGAAAGATGATAGTATCCCAATGACCCAAAGGATGACTTGGCATTAAAAAGATGGGAGTTGATACCTAGTGCAAATTCAGATGGGATTGTTAATGTAACCAACCTCTAGATCAAAGTGATGACACTAAAAAAGATAAAGTGAGCTACTCTAGACAATGCTTAGTCAAATTGTGAGGCTACAAGATGGGTTTGATTAAGATGTAGGTATGAGACAACATAAGGATATGATGCCAAGTGTGGGATTCTACTGGATCGGGTTTGATTTTCTATGACTTGGGTTTGGCTAGGGGATGTTATTTGATTTGATGACTAAAATGACTAAGGGTGATCCTAAAATGCAATGAAGGAAAAGTGGCAATGCAAGACTTAGAAGAGTGTGAAGGATAGGCTTATGGTGCTCTAGTTTAATGGACTTTGGTTGGTATAAAAGTTAAAAAATTCATGGTTCATTTGGTATTTCTTTAGGTAGTCCTCAAATTTGTTGTTAAAATGCATGGCATCATATTTTTCAAGTTATTGGGAACACTTTTGGGTTTCTTTCATAACACGTTGTTTCTACTTGATTTTGTGGTCGGTTGTTTTCTTCTCCTTATATGCAAGGGGTAACTATAATTTGACTTTCTTAGGCTTGCTTTTGTTGGAATTTGGTTTGAAAAACTTGGTCAAAAACCTACGCGTGGGTGGCCACACATTTGGTGATAATAACAAGGTTCTGACAATAGTAATTCTATCAATCTAGGTAGTGACTATGCTAAGTATACCTTTGAATTGATTTTGGACATTAAATTTTGGACTTTGGAGATGTGTGCAAGAAATACTGCAAGAGACAAAGCAACCTTGTAGGAACAAATAATTTTGACTTTATTTTGACCTCTTTGACAAAAGACTTGTTGAAAATAAATACTCTTTGATTGTTTATGTTCAAATGGTTTTCACTTGGCCAATTTACAATGAATATAAGTCACACACACTTTAGCTTAAGATCAATTTGTTTTCAATATAATGTTTATAGGCTCACAAGGATAAATCCCAATCTTGATGTCTCTAGCCCTTGCATGTTGTGCCTCTCTCAATCTAAGAGGTAATCTGATGCAGAGATGAATTGAAAAGTATGAACTTCAATAGGCCTTAAAGGCATGGGTTAATAGGGGATCTCCTTGCGAGGGTGTGCCCTAATTTTGTTGATGAATTACAAAAGACTTATACCTGAAAATTAGAGATACACATATGGTGAGTAACTTCAGAGGATGATGCAATCCTCCTGCACTATAAATATTTATACCAAGGCTAAAAGGATGGCTTCTACTTAAGGCTCATTAGTAAGATCTGTGGCATCCCTCTAATCATTTTCTACATGTGTGACTCACTTAAGAGCCTGGTTGACCATACTAGCTACGTAGAGATATTCACCTAATCTAGATTATCATCAACGTGCCTTTCTTGAGCTTTGTGGGATAAGATGAGAGTTTTCTCAATGTCTTGTTTATATACCAATCGAGGTGTTTACCAATTTGAGGTCATTCTCTAAAGGGGAAACACTCTCTCTAGATTCCTCTCTAAAAAAAATAAAAGATTTAGAGCCGTCATGATATTTTTCTCGTACACCAACAACCATGAGAGCTGGTGGGAGAGGATAGTGTATAATGTGAGGGAGCACTCTATAGAATGTGTAAGCCCACCAAGAAATCAAGACATTGGGTTCATTTACTTCATGTTAGGAAAAATTGTTTAAGTCCTAAACATAAGCAAACTTGCAAAGGGGTTCTGTTATGTACCAAGTCCAAGTGTTTGTTTGTTTTGTTCAATTTTAAAACCCCAAAAGAAGTGTGCAATTCACCTTATTCATTTTAATTTGTTTATTTTAAGCATACACCCAAATGAAAAGTGAGGTTTGAAGATTGTTCAATTTTAACCAAGTGTAAATTTTAGAGCACCAAATTCCAAAGCATGAGGTTATGTGTGGGATAAAACTTTCTTTTGAAGATCCAAAATCAAAATGTGAGTTCTTTTTTAAATTAAATTTTTTAAGTGCAAACCCGTCGGTTCTGCCCATGATCCCGTCGACCTGAACAAACATAGAAAACATAACCTATAGAATAGAACAATGATCCCGCTGGAATAGAACACATTCTTGTGGATCTGTTACTAAGATAATAAAAAAAATGTGGAAAAATAGGCTGGTGAAGTTTGCCTTAACTTATTAATGCATCCCCGTCATTTGCACTTGTGATCACATTGGTCTATGTAATCTCGTCTAGTCAAAGCGCATTCCCATGAGTCAAAGGAGCGATCCCGCTGAGTTATAATTTTTTTTTTAAAATTAAGCAGAGTTTGTTCTTGCCTGAAGGCTTACAAACAACAATCCTGTGAGGGTTGGTTGCTTTCCCGTGGGTTTGTGATAGAGATAAAATTAGATAAGAGGCATAATTTTTGTGTCTCGGGAGGGCCACAAAGGGCCAATCTATGAGATCGCGATCCTATGGGTCTAATGTGCACTCTCGCCAGCTTTTCTTGCGTTCCCGCCGGTTTATATTTCATGGTGTTGTACAAAATCTGAGTTGTCAATGGTGCATGAGCCTTCAATATTGCCGCTTCTAACCTGCAATGTTAAGAAAACTCACACAAAAGAAATCAAACAACAAAAAAAAGTTAGAAATGGTTAGTTGATAAAGATTTTAAAAATAAAGAATGACATGTGAAGTCAGTCCCACTAGGCATGTCAAAATGTGTGCAATAAAAGTGTGAGTTCAAATAGAATGCAATAACCAATTAAAACATACTATGAAAACAACATTTAGATTAGACTAAAGAGAGAAAAATGAAATAAAGCATAAGAGTATGCAAACCTCCTTAAACCCAATGAAATCCCTTTCGAAGTAGATCTTTCCAAGATGGTTTGGATGTATGCTCACATGTGCTCAAGCTTCAAAGTTGTAGAGTGATTTTTACATTATAAGGATATGATAGATGACTTTAGCTCTCAAATGGGCATGATAACTTTGCAATAAAGGTGGATGAAAATGAAGGAGAAGAGGGATGAATTTATAGGCTTGAGGAGATAGAAATGGATGGCAAAGATTGAAAGTGGAGGAAGGGTTGAGATGCATTTGAGGGGAGGCACATGGATTGTGCTTTCTCAAACTCATATCCTTAGTGTCACAAGGATAGAGGTTGAGAGGACATTGAAGGTTGGGGAGAGATGTCATTAAGGAAAATCTTGTTTTAAATCTCAAAGGTCAAGCCTTGAGGATTGTGACCATTTTGGGAAGTGGGAATGGATTTGGAAAAGTGGGAAGAAGGAATAAAATATTTTTTGGAGGGTACAAATGTGTAAGAATGTGGTTGAGGGTGTAAGAGCATTTAAGGTTGACAAGTGGAGGGGGGGTTGGATTGGAGTTGAAAAGAAATGAAGTTGACTTCGATTTGGTTTAGGATTTCATAATCCTTGGATTAGGATTGTGCAAATGTTTAAGAGAGGATTAGGCTTAGATTAGTGGGCAAGTTGGAGAATTAGGAGGATGTGATGAGAAGAGAGAGAATGAGTATAATGCTAATTATCTAGTTAATAGTAATTAACTAATTAAAAGGGGATTAATATGTGTGAAGGTGTTGGGTTGAGATTGAAATCAAGGTTAGGTGGTTGAAGGGTGGTTAGGTTAAGGGTTAATGTCAAGAGCCATGTTCTTTAATTGATTAATTTAATTCACAAAATAGAGGAAAATGGTAAGTGAATTATTTAAACCAAATAGAGGTTTTTTTTTTAAATTAATAGAGTAAGGGGGATTAATTAATCAAATAGTCAAGGGTTGCATATTTAATTAATTGGACTAAAATTAATTAATTGAATTAATTAATTAGGGGGGTTGACATAGATTAATTAAATAATAAATAGTTAGTTAATAATGCCTTAGAACAATGTTAAATTTGATTATGAAGTTGTTAATTTGATTTAGGTGTCTACATGATAATGACGATTGTAATATTTATTTTTTATGAATATGATCAAAAATTCCAAACAAAAATAAATATTGATAATAACATATGCATTCGTACAATTGATTTATATCCATAAATTGAAAACTTGTTAAATGGTAATTTATACTAACAAAATAAATATTTTTTATTTTAAAAAATTGTGGAAAGGTCCCAACCCATTACAATTTTTATTAAAGCCATAACAAAGGATTAGAGATCAGGCCACACAAATCAAAACCACGTATATGATATTTCATATTAATAGAATATATGTCTTTGATTCAAATAAGTTGTAAAAGGTCCCAAACCATTACAATTTAAATCATAAACCATAACAATGGATTGAAGACACAACCACCTATTCCACATCAAAATATAAAAGTTTATAAATAGTTCATATAACACATGTTTAAGAGTTCTAAAACAACAACGCCAATACTACATAAAGAACACTTCATTGTAATAGTGTAAGTAAATGACATATTCTTCACTAATGAGAATGGTATTACGACCTTTATTTCCATAGTGATCATGATATACTTCTTCCATAAATCCTAGAAATGCAACTACTTTTATATGTGTCTCCTTAACCTTATTTGCAAAATCTCTCATTTTTAATATTTCAAGCTCTTCAACATAATCAATGGATAAAGCAATGTCTTTTTTTTTATGAATAGTGCCTTTTCTATTAATAAAATATTAAAGTTACATATCCACAAAAAAGGGGCCGGGGGACATAGAAATCACCCCGTAGAGTTCACACGGCCAAGCCAGAAACAACAACTATTCATAAAAAAGCAAGCATAAAGCCTTTAAGCAGCAAGAGCGGTGCGAGAAGGAGGATCTTTATCATCAGAATCTCACACATCATTGGGGTTAACAGGAGGGTTGGGAATCGACCAACCATCATCTTCATATTCTTTCTCTTTCTCTTTCGCCCGAGGTGGAGAAATGGCCAGAGCCAGGCGGGGAAACTTTGAGGAAGTGGAAGGAGGCCAACTAGAGCCACGATGAGTACCAGGAGCATCAAAAGGGGCATACTGAGCCAAAGCAAGAGACCACCCAAAAGCACGGTGAGGTAGAGACGCCGAGCGGCACTGCCAGCTACCGTCGCCACCTCTAGGAGAGTGGTGGCGGGGAGCCCGAGATCGAGGCATATGGGAGCAGCGAGCTGAGGAGCTACACCCATGGTGGTAGCCTCTGGGAGGAGTACCTTCAGCAAAAATGGTGTCAGGAGGCACCTGAGAAACAGTGCAGGGAGCATTGCCCCAATGATTGAGAAGCTCCTAAAGGTGAACCACCTCTAGAGCCACTTTATTAGCTTGAACCCGAATCTGCATCATAACATTATTACATATGCAAGCCTTGTTATACAAAGCAACATTTGTATCAAGAAAGCTATGAGAAAAAATAACAGCATTCCTATCTTTCCACAAAGTGAACAAAATCTTCATCCTGAAAGTATGCCAAATCTGGGTAAACTTGGAAGGAAGTCTAGGAGAATCCCCCAGCACAATCATGTGCCAGGAAAAAGGCTCAGGCCTAAAAGGCTTGAAAAAATCATGTATCCACTACCAATACTATTGAGCTTTCCTACAGAACCAAAAGATATGCAAGAAAGTCTTAGGGTGACCACAAAAAGGGCATCGAGGGTCATGAACACCCAAATGTTTGAGCCTGGAACCCATAGGAAACCCTTGAAAAAGAAAACACCATGCAAAGAGAGCCATCTTGGGCTCTGTAATGGTAGCCTAGATGGTCTGAAAGTGAGAGCTCCAGTGAGAAGTGGAAGACTACAGATGCCATCTCTGGTTAAGAATGTCCATCGTGGGAAGATGGGGGGACAACCATTTATAGCCCAACCTCGGCTTGTAATTAATAAAAGGGGTAGCAGGATACCATTTCCAACCCTTCCACTAGGGCCAAACAGCCTGAATACCAAGCTTATGAAGCAAATTGTCAGGAAGAGTAGAGACCAGCAAATCAAAAGTCTGACAATCTGTGCAAGCCAAATGATATTGCACCTACATATCCTCCCAAGAGCGGAGACTCATAGTGGCACTAAAGAAGAGGTCCTTGGGAGTCTGAATGCCACATTTGAAAAAATGTAGAGCACTGGCCCCTTGAGTCTTAGCTAGGGGGATGCCTTGAGTAGCAAACAATGGGGACCACTAGAGGTTATGTTGATTGAAAGAAAGCCCATTGCAAAAACCATCACCATCCCAATGAAGCCAAGGCTTAATAGATTCCCAGGATTTCCAAATGCTCTTAATGATGAAGGTACCTTGAATTTGAATAGGCTCTTTCATAATGAGAAGAGTCTGTAGACCAATGCCCTTCCAAGCCGACCTATGAACAGGAAATCCTGAAGAGATGCAATGTCTAACTAGGATCTTCCAGGCCTCATCACTAGTAAGAGCACAAATAATCCACTTGACATAGAGAGCTTTACCTTGCCTCTGAGTGGAAAGAAGGCCAAGGATGCCAGAATCCCGAGGAAGACAATAGTACTCCCAAGCAACCCTATGGAACCCATGGCTGTCAGCTCCAGAGGCCCAGAGAAAGTCCCTGAGGAGGTGTTCCAGCTTGAGATACGAGGCTTTAGAAGGAGCCCAACTGGAGGAGTAATAAACATGAGTAGCAGTAAGGATTTTGGAGAAAATCTAAAATTTCCCAGCCAGGGATAGGGACTTGCAAATCCAATATTGTAACTTTTTCTCAATCTTGGCGATCACAACATTCCATAAGTCCAGAGCGGATCCATGAAAGGAAAAGGGAATGCCCAAGTGTTAGCTTGTGGTGACTGATCATGAAAGTACTATCTAGGAAAGTACTGTACACTTTTCCTCCCGACCTCACCGGGGTTTGAGTTGTACATATTTTTAGCTATTTTTAGGCTGACATATTGTAACTCATTTCTAACCCTAAAGTGGCAAAATATTGTATAATATGGCTTAGGGTCAGGGATTTCATTATGTATGATTTTAGTGCTTGTGGCAGAATTGAGCTGTAAGGGATTACAGATTGTAATCAGGTTGTAATCACTGGATAATATAATATTGGACTCGTTGTTGGTGGACGTAGCCCAGGGATTGGATGAACCACATTAAATCTTTGTGTACTGTGTTCTCTTCTGTGTGGTTTATTATTTTTTCTGATATTGGTTATATTTGCATATAATTGTTATTTTTTCCTTGTTAATCCTAACACCAAGAAGCGAAAAACTTCCTCATGTTGGACCCATTTCTAGTCAAACTTAGCAAGCTAGGGAGGAGCTGGAAGGAAAGACTGTCTGAAACAAAGGGCCTTGTGCCATTGGATAGCAGAACCAGAGGCTTGACAAAAGGTATCCAAGCACTGTAAAGCATTAGAGATATTCTCCTCATCCTCAGTAAGAGTGAGAAATGAGTCATCAACAAAGTGACCATTAACAAGCTGAGAAGAAGACTCAGGAAGGGAAATGCCCCGAACCAAACTAGAGGAAATAGAATTAGCAAGAAAATAACCAAAGCCTTCAGTAGCAAGCACATATAACGCAGGAGCCAGTGGGAAACCTTGCTGGATGGATCTAAAAAGCCCAAAAGTATCAGATTGAGACCCATTGATAGTGATACAGGTAGAGGCATTACAAAAAAAGCATTTCCACAGACTACAAGAAATGCAGACCAAACCCAAGAGCTTGAAGCATGGCAAGAATGAAAGGCCATTCAATGCAGTCATAGGCTTTAGCAAAGTCAATTTTAAGGAATAAAGTGGCTTGCTTAGACTGATGAGCCCATTCCATCCCTTCCCAAACAAAAATAATATTATCAAGGATATACTTGGACTTAATAAACCCAATTTTTTCAGGTCGAACAATGAGTAGAAGGAGGTGTCTAATTTTGAGCGCTAAAGCCTTAGCAATAATATTGTAGGAGACATTCAACAGAGTGATGGGCCTCCAATTGCAGATGTCCTTAGGATAGCCAGTTTAGGTATGAACTTGATATTTCCTTTATTTATGATAGCACCCAAACTTTTATTATGAAAGGCCTCGAGGTAAACTTTATGCAGGTCAGGACCTATAGCATCCCATAAGTGCTTGTAAAACTCACAGGGGAAACCATCACATCCTAGAGATTTATCATCTGCCATAGAAAAAATTGCTTCTTTGAGATCACTGATGGTAAGAAGTTACTCACAAAATGCCTACTGCTTAACTACTAGGTAGTTTGGAGTAATAGCAATACACGCCTTAAGAGCCTCTTCCCAAGCAACAAAATTTCCCTGTGAAGAAAACACTTTTTCATAGTGTTGAACAAAATCCTGAAGGATGGCAGGGAGCTCTGTAAGGGTTTCAGATTCTTTCTTGATCTTTTGAATACCAACATTGGTATGTCGAGCCTTAAGGGCATGAAAGAATTCCTTAGAGGCTTTATCACCCACCTCCAACCAGTGAAGGCGAACTTTGATTTGAGCTCCACAAGTAGCATAGGTGTTCGCAAACTATTTCTCATGTCGAAGCTGAGCAAGCTTAAGCTAAAGCTCAGTGTCGAAGGGATTCAAAGCAAGCGCATTAGAAGCATTGCGAAGAGCCTTAGTGTTAGCTTCATAAGAACACTTCCTATAATAGGCTAACTGACGATCGTAAATGCAGAGAAATCTTGCAGTACGGATGATGGCATCATTCCACCATTGAATCCAACCAAGATGATTATGGGGGCAAGGCTCTAAATTTTAGACTTGCAAAATGTGCGTAATAGTGGATGCATGTGTCAGCACAGACGTGTTGAGGAAAAAATGAGTGTGGTAGTCCGCCTGGCAGAGGAATGCCAAGTGATAGAAAAAGATATGGGCAAGTGATCTGACAAAGTCACATCTATCAGAGGGGTGACAGGTAGGCCTTGATCTTTATAGAAACAGAAAAAAGATTGAACAGTTATCATAGCACAATCTAATCTCTTAAATATGTGGTCAGAACCAGCTCTGAAATTAGGCCAAGTATGCCAGACCCCACCCTGTTGGTGGCGGTTAGCATTGGGATAAAAAAGGCCCAATTTATTACGCACATGGTATCAAGATTCTCTCTCCCAGCTCTCCATTGAAAAGGAAAAATCCCTTCCTTGTCAAAGGCCAGCTCAACCCTATTAAAGTCCCCACACATAACCCAAGTAGCAGGAGGCAAGTTGTCCACCAACTAGCACCAGAGCTGAGATCTTTCCATAGCATAATTGGGAGCACAAACATTAATGATGCCAAAAGAATGGTTGTGAAAAGACAACAAGATCCAAGTGACACGCTGCATCGGATCAAATCCATGTGCAATAACAAAAGAATGAAGGCAAGGTGACAGAATAGTAATGACACCCCCTTTACTAGCTTCATGCTGAGAAGAAAAAACAATACCGTCTGACCAAATGACGTGACATAGTACTTTCTGGAGAGGTCAGTTAGACTTCACACATTCCATGACAAAAAATTCATAAAAACTCCTGCATGTTTTCCTCATCCCCAAGAGAGGAGAAACTATTATGCAAGAAAGCTGGAACTGAGCCAAAGCTGGGAAGTGAATCTCTAGGAGAGATAAATCATCATTTTTCTAGGTCGTCCGCACGTCCATCAGGGCTGCGAGACCGACACAAAGAATGAGAAGAAACTAAAGAACTGATTCTCAGCGTGAGGACCACTTCCAAAGTGGTGGGTCTAGCAGTTGGAGCTTTCCCCTGAATAATAGGGTTTGAAGTAAGCGGCGCAACTAGAGGCACTTCGGCAGAAGGAGAAAGATCTCTAGCCAAAGGCTTTGGAGGTGACATAGTTTAGAGAAGCAGCATGTGCCATCTTAGAGCCTAAGGCATTCTTGCCTTTCCTCATGACTGTAGTCCATTCTTATTTTTTCGCAGTGTCTGTGTTCTTGACCAATGCTTCCTTTGGCATTGGCTTCACCCGAGGGGTGACCATAGGGCAATATTTAATCTTGTGTTCTGCCGATTGGCACCTATAGTAGGTGTTTGGCAGGTTCAAGTAAAGAAATTTTTGAGAGATGGTGAGAGCACCAACTTGGATTTCAATAGTTTCTTTGAGGTCCCTCGAGAGGTCGACCTTGACACAGACACACTTCTGGGGTCTGGCATTAAAAAAAATTTCATGCTCCATGACAATGACATTGCCTAGGGTTTTAGTAATAGACTCTATGAAAGGCTAGCATAGAAAGGGGAGACCATGGAACTCAACCCAAATGGGAACCCTAAGCTTCTTGTCGTCCGAGACAGTAAAGTCTTGAGACCATCTCTGAAAAAAAAGCAAGGAGGACCTAACTGTCCAGGGTCCACGACTAAAAATAGCTTCCACCTGGGAAGGGTTAGCAAAACAGAACAAGAAAAAACCTTTGGTAAGGTTTTGCACACCATCAAGGAGGACCCCATGAGGGGTTTAGCTCTTGTTGACCCAATCTTTGAGGATACTTTCAGGAGGAGTGCGACCCACAAAATATCCAATCAGAGTATGCTTTTCTAACCATTCACATGTAGAATCAAACTCTTGCAGATTAAGAACAATGTCAGGATTACCTCGTGAAAGACCTTCAGGATGAACTTGTGAGGTCGTTTGTTCAAAGGAGGCACCATGGTTGTCTGAAGCTTCAACTCGCGCACCAGCACCAACTGTTGGGCCGAAGTTGGCCAGAGCCATAGTAATAGATAATCCTAATGCAAAAATCTCATAGTAAATGTGGTATGATAGATGGAAAACTTAGAGCAAAGACACAGACAACGAGCTGTACACATGAAACCCTAGCAGAGCGAAAATCCCACCCGAAACCTCTTTTTATAAAGCAATGTTTTCAATATCTTGAAGAATTTTTTTGCAACACTCTAAAGTAGATCTTGCACATTCGTCAATAGGAGTTTTAAAAAAACCATTTGAGTTAATAGAGGTGCTTGGACTTGCATCGACAATTTATGATCCATTTTGTGATAGATCCATATACTAAAATATTTCTTGATCATTAAAAAATATAAAATCAATGTTAGTATATATGATTTAGGAGATTAAATTTAAACCATAAAAAGTGAAAAAGTAAAATTAGAAATTAATATCATGTAGTAAGGAAATATAATATATTTAAATTTTTAAGAATTGCAAATAAACATTTAAATGTAACTTTAGGTAAAATATTTAGACATCAACTAATAATATATTACGTCTACAATATATTCATTGATGTAATTTCGAAAAAAATGAATACTTCAATATTCTTCTAAATATTTTAGTTTATTTTCTTCATCCTTTTGTTTTGAAAGTTGTTTGTTATTTTTCATTTTCTCATAATGGTCATATGAGAATGGTGGCATTATTCTAAAACTTTCAAGAGACTTCACACAACATAGTACCACACATGTCAATCATATTTTCTCTCTTGGTCCTATATCAACTATAGATTTTGAAAGAGTCAGTCCCTAAGATTTATGAATTGTCAATGCCCATGCCAATTTTAATGGTAACTGAAGTGTTCTACCCATTTGTATTGGTATTATTAGAACTATATTTGGATGATGTTCTTCAAATTTTATTCTAGAGTAATTGTCAAACTCATCCATAACATATGTTGGTGGCTCAGGTGGTATGCTTCTTGGTTTTTAGACAATCTTTCAAATATATTTACAAGAGTTACCTCTACCCAAAGATTTGAAGTCAACATCACCCTTGAGTTCTTACTAATTAATAATTATATTTCAATTTCATCATTTGAACAATATTATATTGTATTCACACTTCCTACTTCTGTTGCAATGCTATGTGCAACATGATGCTTCAACATATATGATATTTTCTTGTTATGATTATAAACATTGGTATTTGTGGAGAAGAAATAGACACATTTGTCAAACTCATCATTTGTTGCAACATTTAAATTGATAGGGGTTTTCATCATAATTAAATCCCAATCATCAATTTGTGGATTCGCATCTCTAAGATTTGTAAGAAGTTGATGAAATTTTTTTTGTTGGATGTTTTCTACATCTTGTCTGAATATTTTATCTAAAGTAACCACAATTTTGAATTCCTCCCACAATAAAGTTTCCCATCTTTTTCTATGATATGTTGGCCTATCATTCACTTGATGTAATTGAACCAAGTCTCCAACAAAAATCATAACTATACCCAAAAGATAATAAAAATAAACATTACAAAGTTGTATAGTAATTCTATTGTATTTAATACTTATGTATGAAATTAAAATGACTTAAAATAGTAGTCTATACTAATATAAGTGGAAATATACTTGCAAAGTTTATGTTTGCACTTTGTGAAAATGCTTACCTCGGTCAAGAATCTATGTTTTCCAACATGTCCAGGCCAAGAAATCTCATTTCATCAATCAAAATGTATTTGATTTGTGTCATGTTTTCTTGGAAACTTGTAAGTCTTTCTCCTTCTAGATGAGCAAAATCTCTTATTGGGATTCTTAGTTTTGAATGAATTGTAAAATCTCCAATATTTGACATTGCAACTCCTATCGGTGGGCCAATAAAATAAGGGGAGGACCAGATATTGTTGCATTTTGAAGAGCTTCACTAATGACACCAATCCAATATGACTTTCTTGTTCATGTTGTTCCTTGAATTATCATGAACAAAGGCCCTCTATTTTGATTGCTATGGTAGTGTTTCATAATTTTGTTCATTGGCTTTTGTTGTTTATTCTTGAGGGTTGTGTAATTGATGTATTGTGTAATATCACCGTATATGAGACATCCATGTTCCTTCATATTTCTTATGAAATTGATTTCTCCCATTATATATTCTTCACCCTAATATTCATTAGACCAATTTATATTTCTATCAATGTATCTTCTTTCCAACATATCTATTTCTAAAACTTACATATTTTGACCATTATGAAGCCTAATTATAATTTCTCATTCATGTTCTATGGCATTTCCCTCAATATTTGAATCATTATTATTTTTAACTTCTTCTATAATTATTTCTTGTTGCACATGCCAAGCACTATAATTGAATGAGTCCCACTTTTTTATTATGGAGCCATTATCCTGACCCATATCCCTTTCTATGTCACAAAATGGTTTGTATAGTAATAACTCTGAAAAGAAAAATTTAACTCATTTTTGTGATCCCATGGAGGAACATAAAAAAACCTTGGAAAAAATTGACAATAGCTTCTCTTTCACTTGGCTTCCATTTGTTGTCTCTTCTTGTAGGATTGTATATCTATGATTTGGTTGCATCAATTAATGTGAGGCCTTCCATACAAAGTGACCTTTTTTATATCCATCAATGAAAGATTTTATTTGGTCATCATTGTTCTCCTCATTATTCAGAGTTACAGGTTTGAACACTTCACGTGAAACATTTAGATTGACAAATCTTCTACTGCTCTCCATCAGTGGAAGTTCTAGCAATATGTGACACGTTTCTTGAGCTCCAATGTCTCATTCTATGATAGTTTATATAAGAAGCCTTGAATATTCTCGAGAATGCAACAAAATCATTTGGGTTGTGCATGTTTTAATAATGCATCAACATTTGGTGGTATGTTTCTAAGTTTTTCTCATCTTTTGATGCACACTTTTCAATGTATTTTATTTAAACATGTTTGGACAAAACAAATTGTCAATCTATATTTTCTCTCCATAATTGTAGTGTGAGATGATTATATGAATTCACTCTTTCATCATTTCTTGTTGGTTCAAATATTTTTCACCTATTTCTATGTCTTCATATAATTTGGATACCCTAAAATTCAATGGCCAAGGAACATTATATCTACAATAATAATAATAATAATAATAAGGTGTATACATCATTACTTTTCTAAGTAGATATTTAAAATTGATACACAAATATTTCTTGGTGTAATATTCACTTGTAAACTATCCTTGTTTTTTCTGTAGGAATGCACCCTCTCTACAAACTGTGTGACATTCAACAAAAATTATTAGTTCTTCATAGTCGCTATTAATATCCATCTCTATAAGTTGTGTTGTATTTTTGAGACATGGATGTGGACCAAAATTTTGGAATGCCTACAAATGAAAGAAGGGAATTTGATATAGCAATTATATCATTATATATTAAAATAAATTATCATATAATCATGAGATATTTTTGACAAAATGTTTATGAAGTCATTTGTGTATTTCTATGATGTGGATCTTCTCTAGAATTTTGTGTATGAATCGTGCAATGAAAATATTGCTTAGTGACTCTTCATTCCTCTTCATTTGGCCAATTAATTTTTCCCATATTGGGTGCTCCACTGGTCCATACAAATCCATGCACATGTGGAGAACCCCTATGTTGAACTCAAACCTTCACAAAAAATCTTTGACATCCATTCCATTTTCTAGTATTTATTTTCTCAATATTGTATGTCTTTAGTGCATGTAATGTGCAACTATATGAGGACAGTTGATAACATTTAGTTTTCACCAATTTTGAGCTTCTTGTGGATTTTTTGGGGATGTTCCTGACATGAGAGCATGCATATTAGGCCAATACATATTTGTTTCACTTAAGGTGTAAAATATTATTCAAAATCTATTTTGGTGAAGCATGTCTAACAATTTTGCACAATATTTAGCCTAATATGACCTTGTTCCTCTAAATGTTGTACCAAACTGCATCAAATTATTAGTTAGTTGAGGTTGTGGCATCGATTCCATATATTGGAGTAACTCATTGATGGTGATGGGCATGACTTGGATACTTCTTTTTACAAAACATTGTAGATGAATATGTGCATGATGTCACATTATCATGTTCATCATAAAATATCTAAATCATTGATGCTTATCAAACATATGATCCCTATACCATAACAAATTCTTCACAAGTTCATTTAGATGCACACACTTCATTTGTGGTTCTAACCAATCACATCTACCATCAAGAAATAGTGTTGAAAATTCTATGTCTAGTAATCCTGATGTTCCATACTCATTGCTACGAGAAGCACCAATACCAGGCCAATCAATCAATGTTGTTAGATTTTCTTTAGAGTTATTAACCTATAATTGAATTGATTCCATTTATATTTGGGTATTTGGTGGTTTTGAATCCATTGATGTAGTGTGATCTATAGTATTACCTTCACCAGTCTCCAAAACAGGACCAACAAATGTGATTTCATTAGTATCTGAATCAAATTCCATCTGTAGTCTCTTTAATCTATTGAAAATATTTTCATCACAATTCCTTGGGATCTCATTGAGAGCATTTTTGTCAATTCTAACATCCAAGAAGAATTGGTCATGCTCTATTTTGTATTTGAGTGCATTATAGACTATTGACTGTAAAATTGTAATCCATGCCACATTGATCCCTTCTTCTAACAATAATAACAAGAAAATTATATATTTTTTGTGGAAATTTTTTTGAAACTTTCTCTACATTCTAGGGGAAACTTATGGTGTACCCTTTGTATTTATACTGACCAGCTGTTGTGTGTGTCACTTGCAGTATTATGCTTACACGTGTAATCAACATTTCCTCTACCTGTGTCAATTTTGAAAGATCCTTTGGTTGTGGTATAAGATCCATATTATTGGAAGATGAAATCTATGAATTATTCTTTCTTACATTTGCATTTGTTGCATATATGACCTTTAGAGTTGTATCGTCAAAAAATGGAAGCACTTCCATTAAAGACTAGTTTAGCCCTCCAAGTAGGTAGTTTGGGGTCATGTAAAACACCTCGGGTAGATCCCTGGCTTAGATCTAGCCTTTTCCCCTATTTTGCCCCCTTTTCCACCTTCTTTCTGCACTTTTTTGGCATTTTGGACTGAGATCCTGAGATTCTTGAGCTTAGGGTCAAGGTCGACCTCAAGCCTGACCTAGGTCAAGGATGACCTCAACACTGACCTAGGTTAAGGATGATCTCGACCCTGACCTAGGTCAAATTTGACCTCGACCTTGACCCAAGGTCCAAAATTCAAGGCCCCAAGATTTCTGGATGTCGGGTTTCAGAAAGAATTTTTTTCCCGCTTCTGGGTCAACTATTTTGGTCTCCGAAATAGTAAACTCTTAAATTACATTTAATCTAGGTCCATTTCTAGGGGTAAGGGCCCAATGGGAATTCATTCTTCAGCCTCTCTAGGAGTTTGTGCCCTAGATCTCTATAAAAGGAAGCCTTCTCTCATTTTCTCAATAAAGTTTTCATGCATCACTCATGAATTGATTATCAAGCACTCTCAAGCAAATTCAAGCAAGAAAATCAAGTGAGAAAGCAATCATCCGTTCAAGCATTCAAGTTCTCCATTGAAGATGAAGGATTCAAGCATTCAAGCCTTTGAAGGGATTTGGTTCAAGCATTCAAGATTCATCATTCAAACCCTAGATCTAGCCATCATGGTGGTGTGATCTTCCTTCAAGATCCTTAGTTCATCTTCAAGATCCATTCATTCTTCCTACAAGGTAGATTTCAAGCATACAATCATGGAGGTTTTGATTTACATTTATGCTTTTTAGTGTTGAGTCCAAGCTTTCATATCAACATACTTGTTTACATTTCAAATACAATTGCATATATATTGACTATCATAGCTTCATTGTTAGATCTATTTCTACTACTTGTTAGCATTCTTAAATTCAATTATATTTCAAGGTTGATTCAAAAATTGGAGTTTGACCAAGGCAAACCCCTCATCCAAACAACAAAACCCTTTTTCTTGTAGGTTCAGGTGCGGGACAGCGAATGTAAGAGCATATCTGAGTACGCTTTTCAACAAACTTTTGGGATCCGCAAACAAAATTTTCATCGGAGCAGTGCAGGTTAAGGTTGACATTTTTGGGTCAAGGGTGACATTTCCTGGTGGATCAGAATCAACCTTTCTTAGAAAAAGAAAATATTTCTAGGTTTTCTCCGTCTTTGTGTTCTCAATCCAGATCCAGTTGCAGAAATTCCTGAAACTCAGCACAAACCCCTAAAAATAGCAATTTTCGAATATGCTACCTTTCAAGATAAGTGTTTATGTTTTGTTAGTTTTGTATGTCCACAACATTTTCACAACCATCTTCAACACACACAAATTCAAATATAAAAATATATATCCATATATTTTTATATTTGACATTTTTGGTGAGCCTGTGATAGACAACTCTTTCTTGGTGTTAGATACTTGCATTCCATTTACTATGAAGATCTTTAAGATGTGTTGGAGTATGGCTATTTTCTTTATTAATCTTCTCTTAGCATCTCTTTATAGTACATATGAGGTTTATGAGGGTATTATGCATTTCATTATGTTTGTCACTCTTCATGTTCCTCACTTATGCTATTGTGAGATTGACCAATACTAGTCTTCCTACTTTCAAAACTTTCATTAAGGATTTATGTGAAGGACTTATTACTCTTTTGGACTATGTGAAGAATTTGGTAGATGATACACCATCTCCTAATCTTCTTAATCTTAATCCTATCTTTCCTAATCTAGTTCCTAATCTTCCTAATCCTAATCCTATCAATCCTATTCTGATTCCTAACATTCCTCATATTCATGTTCCTATTTCTCCATCTATTATTCCTAGTTCTTCCCATACTTTTGGTAAGATTCAAACTATGGTTCATGATGCAAATGTGCAAGAATTATTGGATTTACCTTCCCCTTCTTATCCGATCCATGATGATATTAAATGAAAAAGAAAAGAAAATCCTTCTAAACCTAATATTCCACCTTACACAACCTTTTCTCATGAACATTGTAAACAATCACCTCCTACAGAAGCTTTACATAATATGTACACTACACGATACAATATGATAGCTAAACAAGGTTATAAGGGTTTAGGGCTTGGTGTTAATGAACATGGTATTAAGTATCTAGTTCACCTATCCCCTAAATAGGATTTGCATGGTCTTGGATGTCTGTCATATCAAGTTAAGGTGGTTGATTCTAATAATCGTCCTCCTCTTAATGATCTTCTTCCAACACCTTCCCTAGATACTTCTCAAGATGTGGCTAAGAAGGTGTATGTTCAGTTAATGAATTCTAAGAAAGAAATCTTTAAACCTTATGTGAAAGATGCTCTCTCCAAATACAAATGTCCTTTTCACTATAGTAATACATTTTACTTGCTGATTGCATGCATTTCAAGTTGTATGTTAGAGAAAGAGCTGCTTTAGGAATTATATCTCACTCTCGTGCAGTTTTACAATTCCTTCATAGTTTTGATATAGGGGATACCCCTCATTCTGATATAATATAGATCTTTTCTCCTCTTGTCTCTAGATTGGGGGACAAGAGGTGTATTTCTTCCAGTCTTCTAGAATCCATTATGTTCTTAGCATTTATTTTTGCTTTGAGCTTAATTGGTTATTCTTTCTCTCATTTATCTCGATGGTTTTGTATTATAGCTTTTTCTTCTAATCATCCATCGCTCTCTTCTAGTATTCATGATATCTCTTCTAAGACATTTGTTTTGCAAAAGGTATCCCTTGCTTCCATCCCTGGGGGGCAAGGTTCTTCCTTCTTTCTCTTTGTCTAGGGATCCACTTTCCCTAGCTTAGTGGCACTTGTTTATTATGCAACATCATTTCATTATACTGACTGAGGTTGTGTCTATGGATATCCTTTTATGTGAGAGGTTTTTGTCCTAAGTCATCACCTTTTCTTTATTTTGCAAATTATGTTCTTTATAAACTCTTACCCTTGCTTTCGAATTAGGTTTTGATTCATTTACTCCAAGATTCCTCTCCCTCTTGATCACAAGGGGCTTGTTGATCGAATCTTGGGTCATTCCTTGTTCTTCTTTGAAAGATGATATTTTATCCAAAGCACTCCTCTACGATGGGGGTTCTTGTTGATAAGATCTCTTTCTCTTTGAGGATCCTATTTTCCATAAGTGACATATACTTTTTACGATTATCTATGTTCTTAGATGTAAGGGTCACTACTCTCCGCTAAGAATATAGTGTACATTGTTGTTAGCAGGATATCTCCTTACTTTGTGAAGTAGGTATCCTCTTTCTCTTCCTTATCTTGTCAAACGAGTAGCCACGATAAGGAGGGGGGCATATATAGGGTCTCCCTTGTACTATAGTTTTTCAATTTTCAATATGCTAAATCTTCCGAAGGTAACGCACATAAGTTGCTAAATCCTGAAGAGACACACATTTTCAAGCTCAAATATGCTAAATCCGAGGAAGGTAACGCACATAAGTTGCTAAATCCTAAAGGGACATGCATTTTATATTCCATGGTGATACAAGAATGTGGATCTATGGGTATTTCAAAAGCCACCAAAAGATGCATTACAATTGCAAAGCACAGTTTTTGGGTGAGCTATCAGGTTTGGCCACCTGTTGGGCTCTCCCTCCTTGGTGATTCACGGTAAGGTGGACATCTTACTGGGTGAGGTAATCACTCTCTCTCTCTTCTCTCTTCTCTCTTTTCTCTTTCATGCTAGTAGGACTAGATCATGAAGCTATGTTATTTATAGTGTTGCTCTTGTCTTTTTTACGTAATCATTTATGCTTTTATGATAGCTTTCCAAATATGATATTAGTATAGGAAGCATTTTCTTAGCAAGGTTTCCTTTTCTAATTGATTTGGGTTTGTTTTAGTACTAACCCCTCTTTTTGTGTTTGTTAGCTTTGTCTTTGTTTTTCTTTGTTTTTGCACCCTCGTGTGTATGTTGAGTTAGAATCCTTTGCTTGGGGGCTTATGTCCTCAACTAAGTGATATTCCATCTTGTTGCAATCTACTAGCATCTTTCTTCTCCTTTACCAAGAGTTTGCATTGAATCCATACTCTTGCTAAAGTGGGGGTTAAATGTATCATCATAAAATGGAAGCACTTCCATTTAGGACTAGTTTAGCCCTCCGAGTAGGTAGTTTGGGGTCATGTAAAATACCTCGGGTAGATCCTTGGCTTAGATCTGGCTTTTTACCCTATTTTGCCCCTTTTTCCACCTTCTTTCTGCACTTTTCTGGCATTCTAGACTGAGATCTTGAGATTCTTGACCTTAGGGTCAAGGTTGACCTTGACCCTGACCTAGGTCAAGGATGACCTTGACCCTGACCTAGGTCAAGGTTAACCTCAACCTTGACCCAATTTCCAAAATTCAAGGCCCTAAGATTTCTGGTTGTTGGGTTTTGGAAAGAATTGTTTTCCCGCCTCCAGGTCGGCTGTTTTGGTCTCCAAAATGGTAAACTCTTAAATTACATTTTATCTAGGTCCATTTCTAGGGGTAAGGGACCAATGGGAATTTATTTATCATATGTCAGCCTCTCTAAGAGTTTGTGCCCTAGATCTTTATAAAAGGAAGCCTTCTCCTCTCATTTTCTCAATAAAGTTTTCATGCATCACTCATGAATCGATTATCAAGCACTCTCAAGCAAATTCAAGCAAGAAAATCAAGTGAGAAAGCAATCATCCATTCACGCATTCAAGTTCTCCATTGAAGATCAAGGATTCAAGAATTCAAGCCTTTGAAGGGATTTGGTTCAAGCATTCAAGATTCATCATTCAAACCCTAGATCTAGCCATCATGGTGTTGTGATCTTCCTTCAAGATCCTTAGTTCATATTCAAGATCCATTCATTCTTCCTACAAGGTGGATTTCAAGCATACAATCATGGAGGTTTTGATTTACATTTATGATTTTTTAGTGTTAAGTCCAAGCTTTCATATCAACATACTTTTTTACATTTCAAATACAATTGCATATCTATTGAATATCATAGCTTCATTGTTAGATCTATTTCTACTACTTTTTAGCATTTTCAAATTCAATTATATTTCAAGGTTGATTCCAAAACCGGGGTTTGACCAAGACAAACCCCTCATCCAAACAACAAAACCCTTTTTCTTGCAGGTGCAGGCAATGAATGTAACATCAGACCTAAGTACTCTTTTCAACAAACTTTCGGGATCCATGAACATAATTTTTGTCGGAGCAGTGCAGGTCAAGGTCAACATTTTTGGGTCAAGGGTGACATTTCCCGGTGGGTCAGAATCGACCTTTCTCAAAAAAAGAAAAGATTTTTGGGTTTTCTCTGTCTTTATGTTCTCAGTCCAGATCCGGTTGCAGAAATTCCCGAAACTCAACACAGACCTCTAAAAACAACAATTTCCGAATCTCCTACCTTTCAAGATAAGTGTTTATGTTTTGTTAGTTTTTTATGTCCACAACATTTTCACAACCATCTTCAACACACGCAAATTCAAATATAAAAATATATATCCATATATTTTTATATTTTACAAGAGCTTCAAGATACTTTGATTCCAAGATAACATTCTTGACATACATAACACATGTCTGGGGTTCTAAAACTATCTAATTGAATTCTAAATTGCATTTGGAATCTTTTAAAATAAGATTGAAGTGAACCATTAGGGTTTGTCATATTCTTCACGCCACCTTCAACGCCCGCATTAATCTCTGATGGATTCCTATGTTGTGGTGTTTTTGGTACACAATCTATTGAGATGAATTTTCATTTTCACCATTCAACTCAATATTTGTATCAAATGGATGATTGGTTCTCTCACTTGGTTGGGGATTAACCTCTTGTCTTTTTTGTGTTTAAGAATTAGAGCACTAATAAATTTGGGGCCATTTTGCGACGGCTATGTGTCGCCATTGCGACGGCTATGTGTCGCTATAGCGACAGTGATAGACGTCGCAATTTTTTAGTCACAAATCACGACGTCTATGGGTTTCCGTCGCAATTGCGACTACCTGCCGTCACAATGTCACTACTTCACCCATTCAGCGCCTCCGTCGCATTGCGACGGCCGGGCGTCACAATTGCGACGGTCCTCTGAAGCAATTGTGACGGGCCTGGGCGTCGCCAATACAGCACCGCCGTCGCATGTCTTGGGAGGACCGTCGCAATTTCGACGGTCCTCTGAAGCAACTGCGACAGGCCTGGGCATCGCCAATACGGCGCCACCGTCGCATCTCTTGGGAGGGCCGTCGCAATTGCGATGGTCCTGGGTAGAATTTTTTTTAAAAAAATTATTTAATACATTGCTAATGAACCACATTAATGTTTTTTTCCTTCAACAAATGAGGACAGTCACTCTAAAGACAACATGATAATGTACACTCACTGTAAGGACAGTCACAAATGAGGACATCTCACAGTGACTATCCCTTGTGTGATTGCCACTTGAATGTATTGCTATTCAGCCACATTAATGCTTTTTTCCTTCAACAAATGAGGATAGTCACTCTAAAGACAACATGATAATGTACACTCACTGTAAGGATAGTCACAAATGAGGACATCTCACAGTGACTGTCCCTTGTGTGATTGCCACTTGAATGTATTGCTATTCAGCCACATTAATGCTTTTCTTCTTCAACAAATGAGGACAGTCACTCTAAAGACAACATGATAATGTACACTCACTGTAAGGACAGTCACAAATGAGGACATCTCACAGTGACTGTCCCTTGTGTGATTGCCACTTGAATGTATTGCTATTCAGCCACATTAATGCTTTTTTCCTTCAACAAATGAGGACAGTCACTCTAAAGACAACATGATAATGTACACTCACTGTAAGGACAATCACAAATGAGGACATCTCACAGTGACTGTCCCTTGTGTGATTGCCACTTGAATGTATTGCTATTCAGCCACATTAATGCTTTTTTCCTTCAACAAATGAGGACAGTCACTCTAAAGACAACATGATAATGTACACTCACTGTAAGGATAGTCACAAATGAGGACATCTCATAGTGACTGTCCCTTGTGTGATTGCCACTTGAATGTATTGCTATTCAGCCACATTAATGCTTTTCTTCTTCAACAAATGAGGATAGTCACTCTAAAGACAACATGATAATGTACACTCACTGTAAAGACAGTCACAAATGAGGACATCTCACAGTGACTGTCCCTTGTGTGATTGCCACTTGAATGTATTGCTATTCAGCCACATTAATGCTTTTCTTCTTCAACAAATGAGGATAGTCACTCTAAAGACAACATGATAATGTACACTCACAGTATATGTATATATGTATAAGATGGTGTCCTAAGCTTCTCTTTCACTAATCCTCGATATCTGACCTAATTAAGAAGACTAAAGATGTCAACTTGAGAACAATAAGCTCAAACTCATTATTAGACAGACACAAGCTGAAGGCCAATGCGTAGTCTATGCTAAACCAAGGATGGTGATTCCTTCAGTTTTATACATATAATTAAAGGAAAATAAAACAATGATTAACTTTTGTTCGTAGCTACCCACCCTTACCAGATGAAGGCCTAAAAACTATCACTAGACTTTACTATGCACATTTGTGTACTCAAATTCAAATCCCATTTGATCAATATCATGCATTATAAAGGACACAAACAACTCAGCATAACCGTCAACAAATTTATCAAATGCTAGCTTCCATAAAATGGTACAACATCAAGTTTATCAAGCTTTGCTAGTTGATAATACAAGTCAACAAAAATAAAGATAAATGAATTTTGATTTCCTTATGTGGGTGGGGGTTGAGTGGTAGTAGACCAATGACTTCATCTAAATTGAGTGGCAAGGTTCAACCTTCTACACCAAGTACTCATGTACATAAATAAAAATGTTGCTTCTAAAGTATGACATGACCTAGGACACAACAGAAAAACCAAGACTATACTTGAACTAATAAAGTCTAGCTTTACATTTTTGTTATGATGTATTCCAAATGTATGGTAAAAGTTCATAAATCAGGCATATACTTTATCAATCGTAGGCTATCATATAAGCTCCATATTTTTAAAAATATATGGCATTGAACTTTCACAAGTCTAGCTAAATTAGCTAAATACTTCTTAGAATAAACTTCAAATGGATTGGAAGAAATCAGAAATCATGGATTACTTCAGCAATTCAAAGACTATCATATAAGTTCTATATATTGCAATAGAGTAGATTCTATGATAAACCTTAAAGAAACATTACAGCTTTTGCTCAAGCCAACCAATTTCAATCAATATTCATATCAATACATAGCACCCAGTCTAAGAACACCCAAATTAGCATACTCTTGCATGGTTATATCTTTTCTCAGAAATTTATAATAATACATGAATTCATTGAATTCCAGTTTTACTTGACCTTTTGGCACCCAAGACATGCATTGCAAACTGAAAGAATGTCATCCCCCAGTCTTGACCGTAAATGCTTTCACAATTTTCCTATCTAAAACACAGACCATCAATCATCTTATGAGTTGAGCCCTTGCAAAGTATTGAGATCAGCAATCTGAGTTGCTCTTGAACAATCAAGAACATTTTGTAAGTAATAACTTAATAAAACAATGATTTTTTTTATAAAAAAAAAATTAGTTGGTTAAGTGACAAAGCAACAGTCTCTTTGTCTGAAAACTATCACATTAGCAATTATATTGACAAATCAGAGAAATGTCCATTTTAAGAACATCAAGTTCTTCATACAAACCTCATAAAAGAAACAGTAATTATTATAATAAAGAGAAACTTCTAATAAAGGGTTTGACCAGACGAAAGAGATCTAAGAATAACCTTAATACAGTGATAAATATTTGTCGAGAAGATGCAGCAATTTGCTATTCAGAACCATAGCAATGGAAATCAGATTAATAGCAAGCAAGACAATAATAGACACTAACTTTAGGAGTTCATTTCAGCAAGCAAACAATAATAATAGCAAGCAAGATTAATATATTTAGCAGTTCATTTCATCAAAAGCAGAGGAAAGAAATACACAACAACAGAAAGACATACATCTGAAAGATAATCAATGCCTTCATCAGCAGCAGATAAAGATAGACTCAGCAGTAGCAGCAATAAATTAGCAGAGGAACATTGATACATGTTTACAACTATCACTGTGATATTACAAGGAAACCTACATAAATCTATCACAGCAGCATAATCAAAGTCCTCAAACACATTCAACAATTCATCTCAACTATAGAATCATACGTATCAAAACTACAGATTAAGCATTCATCGACACAAGAGATCAAACCTCCAACATAGCATTAAGCATTCATCAACACACGAGATCAAACCTGCAAACTAAGATTTACATGTAGCAAGGGCATGACTACAATGATTTGGATGGTTCATGACAAGAATTCACACATCTACTTATATTGCTATAAAATAATGTGCTATAACCCTACAACAACTCAAGCAACTAAAAATAGGTCCAAAATCCAAGGTAATATAATTTGGTTGTGAGACACTTGCCTATAAATTTTAGACCTTATAAACTTTACAAAATATCCTTAAAGAGTGAAAATCTTAGTAGAAAATATTGCAAGGTTACATATAGAAATGTTCATAACACACTTACCTTTTATGAATCTAATATTGTGTCACTAAATAGGACTGTATACATAAGAGGCATTCAAGTTTTTATGAAATGAGATTTTCTTAGCCAACACAAACTTAGCTTAAGACAGATTCCTTCTATTACAAAGCATCTCTCTACTTCATACCTCCATATTCCTGCTAGCAATTTCGTCCATTTGTTGAAGATGTTGCTGCCTCCCGTGCTCATCTTCCTTGAATCAAAGATGAAGCTTGACCACTGAGCAAATACACCGATTCTGCAAATGCCTCAATTGTTTTTGAAATTCTAAAGCTTTAGCCCTATATGTTGTTGTTGCTTCCCTGCCATGCAAGAAAAACAAGACAAAATAATTAATATGCATTAAGCTAGTGACACAACTAAGTATGAAAAATGCTCCAAGTTATGATAAAATTGTGAAAATAATTTAAACTTCAAAATTCTACATCTCTAACAAAGAGCCACAATGCAATGATGGTTGTATATAAATTTTCATGCAAACTAGTTCATTCAGAGTGGTAAAATATGATTGCATCCACATTAGTTAAACTACCTATAGTTTTTGAAATCTATGCTAGATCGATCATCTTGACTTTTTTGGAGAAATTTTTGCTTCAGTTCTAAAATATAAGACTCAAATAACAAGTTCTGTACAAAATTTGAGACATTACTAATTGAGGACAATGTGTATTTTTATGGCACTGAAAGTTTGTGTCTTACAGGCAATGTGCAAGACTATTTATCAAAATGGTTTTATGAAAGCTCCAGGCTATATATGTTATAGTGGAGAAAGTTCAATATGTTCCAAACTTCCAACAAAATAATCAGATGCAATATTTCTTTAGTGTTAGTAATTTATAGTAGCTCCAATGGCATCCAAGACCTTAAAAAATAAAAGAAATTTTTAAAATTAATATCACTAGAATACTTCCATTTTCACACACCAGCCTTTGCATTATTGCTTGTTTGTTTCAGGTATGCACCTTATTTTTATTGGCATATAGAAAGGCTAAAAAACCAACAAGGATGAAGTATCAAAGCCACAAACTCTAGCCACTGGAACTTCTAACTTCATCATGACTACATATCAACTATCAGATACACCAATGACCCAATTATATTTAACATTTATGAAAATCAAATTAATTTGGAATTGAATACTAAGCACAATTCCATTAGGAACATGATAACATATTCTTAAGAAATAATGCTCTACAATAAAAGTGGCTATTTCTGCACCAAACACTCTAGTAATAGGGGTCTCATGACTAAACTGAACAAGAGAGCTTACATCTGAATGTGTGAAATATCTAGAGTTTCATGTGTGAAGTCTGATAGAAGCTCTTTATAACAGGAAAGAAAAAGGTAATAGCAATTAACCAATCAACAATACACAAAAATCAGAAAATAGCAATTATCAAATCATAAACTTATAAAGAAATCAAATGATCAGAAAGAATAGAGTGCTCTATTTATTATTGAAGGCTCTATTTCCTTTACAACTTGCATACCACAAAGAAATAATCTCAATATTAAAACCTTGGTGCCTAGAGATTAACGATGGTGAAAACTACATTTTACTGATTGTACCGTTAATTTTCTTTATTCGAATTAAGTCTAACGAGCTAAAGGAAGCTATTAGAGCATGAATCTATGTTTTAGTTACAATAATCCATGCAAGCAATTTATTATGCAAACAAAGTGACTAAAATAAGACTACTATTTGATTCGTCATTTCCATTTTTGTCAGTGGTTTTTCGATCTGGGTGAAAAAAGAAAGTCCCATAATTAGTCTCTCATCCAAGGTGAGCGGTATACCTTGCCTAGAATGGTAGGGCATTCAGGTAAGGGAAACAATTGGATTTGGAAAAATTAGGTTTCTTAATGCATGGCAATCTCTCTCTGGTTAATGACCATCTATCTTTTGAATCAAGTTGATTAGGTTAATATCTAAATGCGCAAATAGTAGATATTCTAAGATGGTCCTGGATAGAATTTAAAAAAAAAATTATTTAATACATTGCTAATGAGCCACATTAATGCTTTTTTCCTTCAACAAATGAGGACAGTCACTCTAAAGACAACATGATAATGTACACTCACTGTAAGGACAGTCACAAATGAGGACATCTCACAGTGACTGTCCCTTGTGTGATTGCCACTTGAATGTATTGCTATTCAGCCACATTAATGCTTTTCTTCTTCAACAAATGAGGACAGTCACTCTAAAGACAACATGATAATGTACACTCACTGTAAGGACAGTCACAAATGAGGACATCTCACAGTGACTGTCCCTTGTGTGATTGCCACTTGAATGTATTGCTATTCAGCCACATTAATGCTTTTTTCCTTCAACAAATGAGGACAGTCACTCTAAAGACAACATGATAATGTACACTCACTGTAAGGACAATCACAAATGAGGACATCTCACAGTGACTGTCCCTTGTGTGATTGCCACTTGAATGTATTGCTATTCAGCCACATTAATGCTTTTTTCCTTCAACAAATGAGGACAGTCACTGTAAAGACAACATGATAATGTACACTCACTGTAAGGATAGTCACAAATGAGGACATCTCACAGTGACTGTCCCTTGTGTGATTGCCACTTGAATGTATTGCTATTCAGCCACATTAATGCTTTTCTTCTTCAACAAATGAGGATAGTCACTCTAAAGACAACATGATAATGTACACTCACTGTGAGTGTACATTATCATGTTGTCTTTAGAGTGACTATCCTCATTTGTTGAAGAAGAAAAGCATTAATGTGGCTGAATAGCAATACATTCAAGTGGCAATCACACAAGGGACAGTCACTGTGAGATGTCCTCATTTGTGACTGTCCTTATAGTGAGTGTACATTATCATGTTGTCTTTAGAGTGACTGTCCTCATTCTGTAAGTGTACATTATCATGTTGTCTTTACAGTGACTGTCCTCCTTCAAGTGGCAATTACACAAGGGACAGTCACTGTAAAGACAACATGATAATGTAGAGAAACGTTGTCATTTGTATTTTCAACAGCGCTGAGAGAGGTTCCCTCCGCGAAATCACAGCTACAATTTCTGAGTACGTTGGGTTTATTTTTCTTTTGTCATTATTATGTAATCTGGTATTCAGCTGTTAGAGAGCTAAAATACCCAGAAATGAGGACATATCTGTGTTGAATTTATTGTTAGCGGCTTTGGTTATTTAGAATGCTTCCCCACAATACTTAATAGGATGCATTTGGTTTTCAAAGCTTTCCCTAACTTGGATTCAAGATTCTGAGACTTTCACGTGCCTTGCTTCAGTTGTTTCCGCAAACAAATCGCGTGCCTTTTGTATGCTTCCACATTTTATATACATGTCCATCAGGGTAGTCACCACCACTATATTTGACAAAAACCCATCTTCAATTACTTTTTGGTGAATTTCCCTACCCTGTTCTATGACTGTACCTCTGGTTTTAATGTATAAAAATGACCCAAATTTCAAAGGAAGTATATGATAAATTCCACCTAACACTTCCTAATCCCTGGACAGTGTCTTCTTACACTTTGAAACAAACAATTCCAAAGGGAATTAGCCTCTAGGGCTCTGCAACACCCAAACCCACAATTCTTGGCTCTAAACCCTTCTTAACTAGGGCATTCTCAATCACCCGATTCTACACCCTTCAAATCCAAATTAGTGGATGATTCACCATCTCACAAACATTATACAATGTTCCACATTATAACAATCCACCCTTGCTTGGATAGATCACTCACTACTATACATTAGCATTCAACTCAAGGTAATTTCCCACAGTTTATCCTGTGATCACACTGTTTTCCACAAAACTTTGCCTATGCAATGTCAGTACTTCATAATACAAGTTAGTTATTGTCATCCCATGAATATTAGGCCTTCTATGTTACAGCAAAATCAAAGTAAACTCATTCAAAACGGTTTAGAATGGATGAAAGAAATCCTTCTAACTCATGTATGTGTTAGTTCAAACAAATGAGGATAGTCACTCTAAAGACAACATGATAATGTACACTCACAGTAAGTGTACATTATCATGTTGTCTTTAGAGTGACTATGCTCATTTGTTGAAGAAGAAAAGCATTAATGTGGCTGAATAGCAATACATTCAAGTGGCAATTACACAAGGGACAGTCACTGTGAGATGTCCTCATTTGTGACTGTCCTTACAGTGAGTGTACATTATCATGTTGTCTTTAGAGTGACTGTCCTCATTCTGTAAGTGTACATTATCATGTTGTCTTTACAGTGACTGTCCTCCTTCAAGTGGCAATTACACAAGGGACAGTCACTGTAAAGACAACATGATAATGTAGAGAAACATTGTCATTTGTATTTTCAACAGCGCCAAGAGAGATTCCCTCCGCGAAATCACAGCTACAATTTCTGAGTACGTTGGGTTTATTTTTCTTTTGTCATTATTATGTAATCTGGTATTCAGCTGTTACATAGCTAAAATACCCAGAAATGAGGACATATCTGTGTTGAATTTATTGTTAGCGGCTTTGGTTATTTAGAAGTTTAATTTTATTTGTTCATCTTTCAAGCACAAACATTTTGTGGACCGTAACGTCTTCATTGTTTCGGGTATGCAATGAAACAGCCCTAACTTGTGACTACCTTCACAGTACTGCAAAACCGAAGAGGGAAAAGCAAGTTAGGATGGAAATAAACAAACTTAAAACTCAGACTTAAGAAAGATGAAGGCAATGCTTCAAAAGGTCGATGCCCTAAACACAGGAAAACACAATACCACCATTAAACGATGCCCTAGTCACCGTATCAATGCTGCCAGCTCCGTACCAGTATGCTGACTGCTCACTTTCATCCTGTGATAAAGGTAACTTCATTAATCATACTTGAAATGGCAGCATACGAACTAAAGCTGATGAACATTTATAAACTAAAAGTTTAAAACTACAGATTAAAAATGTAGTAGTTTCATACGAAAAGAACTTGATGTCTGAAATTTACCATTAGAAGTATCCAAAGGAATACCATAGTACTGTTGAACTTGGAGAATCGGAGATGATCTACACAGCAAGGTTCAACAGCTGTAAGGACTGTTACACCATCTTTCGCATTTGAATACATTTTCTCCTTGGCTTCTGGTGGATCCTCAAAGACCCCCAATGACGTTTTCCCTACAATTATCAATTGTTTGTCAGTATGAGATATTAATAAATAAACATTAATCACAATATTAGGCAAACAATGTTCTTGATGTCTGAATCTAAATCACAGAAAGCTCTAATAAAGCAGTTCTCAGTTTCACATTAAACTAAGTTTCAATTTCAAATGGTTATAATAATTTTTGCAAGTTATAAGTAGCTGGTTACAGTATATGACATAAAAAGAAAAAAAATCATTTCTATTCTTTTCTTCTTTTTCTCTTTCAACGAAGCTTTTGCACCACACAAATGCATACCAAGAATTTCTCAGGAGGTTTCAAGACCATTGCATACCAAACTTCTTCTCTGTAGATGCTACTGTGTGTCATGGTCCAAACGGGTCCATAAATGTGGTTGAATAACAATACATTCAAGTGGAAATTACACAAGGGACAGTGACTGTGAGATGTCCTCATGTGTGACTGTCCTTGTCACAAATGAGGACATCTCACAGTGACTGTCCCTTGTGTAATTGCCACTTGAATGAGGACAGTCACTGTAAAGACAACATGATAATGTACACATACAATGAGTGTACATTATCATGTTGTCTTTACAGTGACTGCCCTCATGTTCTATATTCTTCTCTGTAGATGCTACTGTGTGCTAGGGAACTTCTTAGAACTATTGGTATATTCTTAGAGCTTGTTACACCTGGGATATTCTTCTCTGTAGATGCTACTGTGTGTCGTGGTCCAAACGGGCCCATAAATGTGGTTGAATAGCAATACATTCAAGTGGCAATTACATATATTATAATGTATCTGTCTAGTCCTCATGATTGCTCATAACAGTACAAGTGATATTTTTTTGGGAGTGGGGAAAGGTTCGAGACTTTCACCTGTATGAAGAATCCTTTCTACCTAACACAAAAATGCACCCCATAAAACATCTGATTGGTTCGAGTATCTTTGAACTATTTGGGTCTATTGACAACACTAGACCAGTGTATACAGAATGACTAATTTCATGCAAGACAATGTGATGCAGAGTGGTCAGCAAGAAACTTGGTCTTAAGCCCCAACCCACTTCAAGACACCAAAATGTTACACCTAAGCAATTTAGCCTCTGATTCTATCAGACTAGTTTAAAATCTATGTACTGGAGGGACTTCAAAGGTTTCAAGATACTTCTAACACCTTATTGACTCAATCCCAACCAAGACCAAATTTCCTTTTAGGGACAAGTTCCCTGATTTTCTACCAAAAGAGACTTTATTGATCCTAGGCTTTGCCAACCCAATCAAACATTTGAAAACTCTTAAGATTCCCTAAAACATGCAGAATCATGCATTGGTTGTGTTCCAAACAACCCAAGACATCAAAATCACAAATAGACCTAGTGACTCTAGTAGGTCTCCAAAACCTGTTCTGCAGCAATAACTCTTCAATTTGACAAAGGACCTTATGAACTTATATGTTTTTTGAGTACCCTTTTTGATGTTCTAACAATCCTCCAACTCCCAGACCCTAAATCCACTCCAGCATATCAATGTCCTTATTGAGTCCACAGACCTAATGCATGCCTTTGGGTGTGGGTTCCAAAACAAGGCATTGAAAATGGGTGCATGAAACCAAGATCAGAGTTTGAAGATGTCCACCATGCTCTAAAGATCTAGATTCAACAAGGCTTGAGGTCCTTTACTTGCCGCTACCCTCTGATCTTGCATAATCCATCAACTCCTAGTTAAGAACATTGAGATTCTTGACCTAGGGCTTGCTCTCGAAATTCTCTGGCTTAGTATCCTGTTCCAAAGCTTTTAAAATATGAAAATAAACCCCCTTAACTTGCATTTTACAAAGAACAGAGGATATCCTATGGTTTATTTGCAAGTTAAGGCTATTTGAATGCAATAACCCTAAAAATGAGGGTTTGACAGAACAACAGATAAGAAAAAGGAATAACTTTGATATAAGGTGTCTTGAATCTACCAAATAAACTCTCAAAGCATAAGATATAAATACTCTAACTTCCACACTGGTCTGCCCTCCCTTTCACATCCGTACACTGTACAGTGCTTGAAGGAAATGCACAGAAAAGGCTCTGAAATAGTGGCTCTATCTGACAGAGAGTCCATGCTAGGCTTCATGACTAACCTAGAGCACATTCCTTGTTATGGAGGAAGTTTGAATGGTGAAGAACTTATGGAATGGATAGAGGACCTAGATAACCATTTTGACTACAAGTATCTTATTAATAACCATTTTGACTACAAGTATCTTATGGATAGAGGACCTTGATAACCATTTTGACTCATTTAGTATCTTATTGAGCTTCACTTTGTTTCGAGAATATAGTTTAATATTCTCTACTAAACAGGGCCAACCACGTGAAGGTGGAAGCTCATTTGGCCCCACCCCCCTCCCCCTAACATCACTCTACATTCCCCGTTAACATCTAACATTCATTCATTCTTTCAATTATTAATAAAATGTAACATTCAATCAATATCACATGATAACATTCATTAACACATTAGATTCGTTAACACGCAACATTCATCAATATGAAAATAAACACATAATTCATGAACATTCATTAGCACATAATTAAATTCATTGAGACATAAAATTCAGTCATTATCAATTAAGGTATTTAGATGACAATCATTTCTTTTTTCTCTTTCTAATTTTTTTTCTATGTAAGCTCTAAGAGGAGCATCAGTGTTATCATCAATACCCCCCTCATCAGTTGTTTTTTTCTCTGTTCTTGATGATCTCAAATTCCTATGCTGCTGCAAAGGGGGGTCCTCTACAATAACAAATAAAAGAGTTAAATTTAAAATATTTAATTATAATTGTTACAAGTATTTAATTATTTTAAAGAACATAACTGTGGCGCTCTTTAATTACCTGATCTGGCCACATCATTTTGTCTAGACTCAACCTCAACATGCTCATGAGCACCGACCCCTCGATCCTCTACAGTTGCTATACAAAATGTTACATTAATCCAAACACCAATTGTAATTACATATAAAAATTTTAATAGCAAATGTATACCTCCACCACTAGGATGCACATCATGCGAACCTTCATTATGCATAGATTGTGTAGAAGGATTGTCAGGCTGCATTCCAATATCCTACACATTGTTATCATTGCTTTCTTAAAACAGATATACTCACTTTATATTAGAACTTAACATCAAATAGACTAATTGGTAAAGTATTCAATTTGAAATAAATTTCATTTAGCTTATTTACCTGTGGCTCAGATGCATCATTATTTGAACCTTGCACACTGATTTCAGCTCGTAGCCGTTCAGCCACGGCTCTATAGCCTTGTTGGAAGCCAATTCTCTTGTCCTCTTCTGTGAGGCATCTATTGAACTCCGACCCCTACATTTTTGCTTGGTATGGTGAATTTTACTTGCATTGTTTGATCAAAAAAAAATTCCTTGCAATATATAAAAAAATTGATACAAATTTTCATTTACTAATACTTACAACTCGTGCTTAAAGTTTGGAAAAACCACCAGAGCCGAGCTTTTGTGTCCCGTGCTTTTCTAATCTTGCCTTTGTTGCCTTTGATGTGTCAGGCAATCTATGAAAAGTTTGAAATATGTTAGAGACCAGTACAGGAAAAATTTAGAGGTTAATTAGTACATAATTACAGGAAAAATTTAGAGGTTAATTAGTACATAATTACATTCTCAAAAGTATCACATACCTTGCTCTACTCTCTACTGGCATAATTCCTTTTTTCATGTCGGCTTTATACTTTCCATCCAAAATCAAAGCCTGCCACTCAGCCTCAAGAACACAGGGCGGACACTCGTGCCTAGGGTTAACCTCTAAATATTTCCTGTACTGGTCCCTAATATACTTCAAACATAAACCAGCTCTTTCAAGGAGCTTGTTTCTCTCGAATGCACGAGGTCCAAAAAGATGGGTCATACTATGTACAAGATCATCCTTCAACTTTTTATCTTGGTTATTCCACCTTTTAAGTAAAAAAAAACATGTTAGACTCATAAATGAAGAGAAGCTACCTTTAATATAGTTCAAGAAATTGATGAAAAGGAAAACTATTCTAGCAATGATATGAAATCAAAATAGTGGTTTGGGGTTTTAGTTAGGATATGATGTTCCACCATGTACGTAGGGTGGGCCCGAATATCCGCAAACACTCGTCACCAAGTTTTCGCCAAAAAATATCATTCCCTACAAAATAATCATGGGATCATTAGTCGATGAAGAGTGATCAAAAACTAAATTACTATTATATCACTATAGAATAATAATAACTTTAAAGTACCTGGAACTTTGGCTACTTTTAAGGGAATGCCTTCATCGTCACTGACGATCAATACGCAATCCTTCACCGTTCCCGTACTAGGAACACGGGAACATCCAGGAAATGATGCTGCATCGGGACTTGTTGCATCTCCTATTGCAAAAAATGAAAACCATTATCAAATGCCTCCAAGAAATAATACTTCAAGGGAAATAAATTGGTGCAGAGCACCCATGGCACAAACACAATCAAGGGATCTACATCGTAAACACATAACACTTAAACACATAACAAAAGAGAGAAAAAGAGGGATTTGTGTACCAGTAGATGGTGCAACAGTTGGTGCATTTAGGCTGTGTGTTGTTGACATGGCAGTCGGCAAGACATTTGTGGCTGTCCTGGATGGAGGCGGCGTTGTCATATCATCATGGAAAGGAGCTGAAGAATAAAATTGTTAGAGCATGCATAAATATAGAACGCGTGGACTAGCATGGACAAGATTGTTAGAGCATTAAAAAAAAAGATTGTTCGAGCATGTATTGTTAATGATTATGATCATTCCTATATATATTCAGTGGAAAACACAAGTGGGGAATGGAACATGTGATCTACCTGAACCACTTGCAGTACCGGCCTCATCATGGGAATGGGGTTCAAAATTACGCAAATAACTCTGTAAAGACAATGCATCCATATTTTAATTAATGTCATAAAAGAGCATAACATAAAAACCATTATTGAACTCTTGTAATAATTAAAAATTTCATTAATACTTACTTTAAAGTTTTCAGAAGTGCGCAACAACTCAGCTGCCCTGTCTTTTATTTCCTGAGTCTGATGATGTATGGATACCAAACGTAGAAGTTCTTTCCCAATTTTCTTTAGCAGCTTTTTAATGGAACCGATCGGGTCATCGGTCTCTGCTAAATCAATAAAAAAAGGGTCCACAAGGGGGGACTCCTGAGGGACTGCAGGTTTCTTTCCCTCTCTCCGACCACCGGCCCTCTATGACAACAATAGTATTAGTATTATCAAAATTACTCCAAAACAATGAAGAAAATAGCATTAAAAAAAATAACATTTTGCTTCTATCTAGTTTGCACAATTACAATGAGTTTTACCTGCTCATGTGTAGATGAGCTAGGAATATCGTCACCATCACCTTCGGGCGGTTGCTCCATATTGTGCCCCTGTGTCAAAGATCAAGTATAAAAATGTTAGCCAAAAATTTAATAACTAAATGGTATGTTGGAGTCATTGATTAGAAGTTGGTTTAATAGTATGTACCACCCCCATGATAGTAGCCTTGTTTGTATCTATGCGGTTTAAATTGTAATCAATAAGCAGCTCTTCCCCTGCACGTATTGATTTTATCGCACAGATGAATACACGATTTCCCTCGTGCGCCTCAAATATGCAATTGGGTTGCTTTATAGTTGACCCAGGTCGTGTACTATTTATAAAACCCGCAATATTCCCTGTTGCTTTTGGCCTTCCATCAATGTATATAGCCACACTTTTACTTTGATTATTGTCTTGCTGTTGTATATAATTTGCCGAGAGTGCATACCTATGCATACTTTTTTTATATTGAACAATATGCATCCAACTTTTGTAATCGTAACATGGTCCAACATACTCCATCAATTCAGAAACTTTGTTGTAAGACACCTTTATGCCATCCATAGAAAATAAGCCCAAACCATGTAATGATGATGGTGTTATGCGATATATCCTCTCATTAACACAAAAATCAGTGTTTATTGGAGGAAGTTCCTTGGGTACCCAATGTTTCTGTAGATGTTGGTACCTCAAGAGCACCTTGATGTCGCCTTTCGTCTCATCATCATAAGAACATGACCCCCCTTGAGCAAGGAAAAATTTCATGTGTTTATTGAATTTCCTTCTAGTCCTTTGACCTCTAGTTAATCTCCCTATTCTAGATAAACTGCATGTCTCACTTTCCTCTTCTATTCCTATATTTCCCTCACTCGAGGAAGACACTTCTGACAAATACCTATTTGCTGGTACCTGCAAATGGGAGAGATCTTAGAAGACATCAATCTTACTATTGATAAGTGTATTAAATAGACTTTCTATAAGGTGTATTGACTTATACCTGTTGATCCATGAGACTGTGCGGGATGCTCTTGAAAGGGGTTCAATTTCCTGCAAATGTAATTCAATTATCGTGAGCATAATCACATCATAATCATAATCACATCCATCATAAGCATCACATAAAAATTAAAAACATTAAAATGTACACATTATAACACTTAAATCAGGCTCACATTATAAGCCTGCTAGGGAAGTAGGCCTACTGAAGGGCTAAAACTGGGTTTTTGTATCAGCTAATGAGTTGAGGGCTTAGTAACCTTGGGGACATGCTATTTGAAGTTGTTTGATGTGTGTGGTGGAGGTGGAGGAAACACCTAGTTAAGGTGAAGTCAAGTTTGGAGCCTATTGAGGCATTGTGAGCATTTGATAGTTTGTTGATTAGATTGCTTGGATGAATCCATTGGATGGATTGAGGGACATTGGGATTATTCCAAAGATGTAGAATGCTAAGGTGGCATAAGGATTTGGTGTGCACTCTGATAGGTTATGGAGTTGGCTTGGATCAAGGAGAGTGATCTTATGAAGATGCTTGGTTGGTGTTGTGAGAACACTTACAAATGCTTTTGACCTGAAAGAAAATAAGGCTCAATACATTCATGCATCAATATGTGTTTTAAATAGTTTTATTTAATTAATTTAGATTAATAGTTAATTTAGATTAGCAGTATTCTATTTGTAGTTGAAACTTGTAGCTTTTAAATAGATAATGAATAAACTATGTAACCATTTAAGACAAATATATTTCTATCAAGAAATGAATATTAAATACATTAAGGATTGATGGCATACCTTTAAATTTCATCTAAGTTGCAGGGTCCACACCCTGGAGGCTCGGACCAGGTCCGGGTGCGCACCAGATCCGGATCCGCGTGCGGGTCCGAGCTGGATCCGGACAGGGTCCGTAATTGGCCCTGTGGGTCCGGCAGGGTCCATGGTGTCACGGACCTTGCCGGACCCACAGGGCCAATTACGGACCCTTTCCGGACCCAGCTCGGACCCGGGCGGATCTGGGAGGACCCGGGCAGACCACGCAAGGACCCAGCTCGGACCCGGGCAGACCATGCAAGGAACCAGCTCGGACCCGGACGAACTCGCAGCGCTATGGGTCTTTGGTGGGGTCAAAACTTTAAAAATAACATTTTTTAATCTTACACTCGCAGCCGCTGAAGACCCCGTTGATACTGATTATTTTAATAATCCATTTGATGATTGATAAACAATGAATATTAAACTATATTTCTGATTTCATGTTTCAAACTTTAGTCTTTATTGAACTATAGTATGCTACCTACATTTTCATTTTATGGCAATGTGAATGGATGATCAAGTATTTAATTTGTTTATGAGTATGACATATGTTTATGAGCATTGATCAATGAATGAAGCTAGATTCATAGTATGAAGCATTGAAATGATTTAGAAATTCTGAAATTATGTATATTTCTCTTATTTTCTTGTATATATATATATATAGACACACGTATCCCCCACGAACCCAAAATAGGGGAAAAAAAAATCCACGAATCCACGAACCGGGTTCTCGTACCCGAATCGGTAACTTAGAATTTCATCATCATCATCCTCATCCTCATCATCATCATCATCATCATCATCCTCGTCATCGTCGTCATCATCGTCGTCATCGTCATCGTCGTTGTCGTCGTTGTCGTCATCATCAACATCATCATCATCAACATCAACATCATCTTCATCATCATCATCAGTAGCATCATCATCGTCATCATCTTCTTCTTCTTCTTCATGAAAATTTGTCTCAGGAACATCATCCAATAATTGTCGATCGTGATCATCATCTACATCATCTTCTACTTCTTCGGTATCTTCTTCTTCCATCGCATTATACTTTATCGGCCTTCCTCTCGGTTCATGTCTAACAACAAATGACCAACCCGGTTTATGTGAAACCTCTGAGTAAAATACCTGCTCACATTGGCTTGGAAGAACATAGGGCTCATCCCCAATTGGCTCAAACGACCTTATATTAACCATTGTAAATACATTATCATGTTCAATAACAGTTCTATTAGGATCATTTGGATTAAGTCGTAGCCTGTACCATTTGACAACGAAGAGTACTAATTTGAAAGAACTAAAGTCGCACTCAAGTATATCATCCAAAATGCCATAGTATTGATTTTTAGACTCTTGAGGATGTAAGTCATTTCTAGATGAAATATTAGTCACTTGAAAGACTGCAGTTATTCCAGAATCACAAGTTTTCTTCGTGTCATCCAACACTTTGATGCGAAATTTTTGACCATTACAGAACATACCCTTGTGGTGTTTAACCTGCAATAATATGTGAAACATGTCAAAATTATTATATCGTGAGTTGATAAACATACGGGTGATTAATAATTTTGTACGTACCTGGAAATCTCTTAAACCATATGCTAAATCTATTTCCCTTTGCGTAACATTAGAATCTCCATTACGATGAGCTTCTTTAACCAATGAAGATACACCTTCCCATGTTAATGTGTGACCAGAATGTTGACATCGTTCAATCCATACCGTCATCCAATCAAGATTGTTTGCAATATACAAATGTAGTGCATCCCACTCTCGAGCAACTATACAAAAAAAAATAGACGACTTACAACCGATTTATTTTGAAGATTAAGAAATAATTTATTACAATAACATCTTATAATTTATTACCTGTCACTTTCCTCAATCTACCTTTCCCCATCAAGTACTCCCCTTTGAATTTTTTAAAAGGGTCGAGATCCCAAATGCGATCTACATGGATATTTGAAGCAAACTTAGGAAGATATTCAGTAATGTACACCATAGTCTGGTATACCATGTATCCCTCTACCATAGAACCCTCAAGATGTGCTCTTTGTCGAACCAAAGCCTTCAAAGATTTCAAGTGCCTCTCAACCATCCACATTGACCTAGTGTGTGTAGGTCCACACAATTCAATCTCCTCAACTTGGTGTATGAGGTAGTGTTCTTGTGCATTGAAAAAAGTTGGAGGTAGACACTTTTGCATTTCACACAGTAAATGAGGAATTCTTTTCTTCCAATAGTTTATATCTTCTTTATGGATTTCTTTAGATGACAACCACCTACATTAAGAGATTCAAGTCACAAAAAATATATAAATATGAGACTTTACAAAATAATATACAATAGATTACATAGCAAGAAAAACAAATCGCGAATATAATAAATATATACAACAAATTGAATAGATATTACTGCTTACCTCATGTATTTTCCAAGATCATATATCACTTGTTTGATGTTATTGTTGAAGTGCTCTGGGAGAGATAGAGGTAGCACGTACTGCAGTAATTATAAACCAATCATTTTATTATTTTCTAACATAACATAATGAATAATACACGTAGTTTATGAATATATTGTAAATACAGAAGAACATAACTTACCTTGATGAAAGTATGCCAATCATGCGTTTTGAGCCCTGACCCAAATTCACTTTTCTTTGATATGAGATTGCTTATGTTCGCAGCAAATCCTGTGGGAAATCGAATTTTTCGTATGACTTCTTTTATGGCATCACTTTGCTGCTCCGTTAATAACCAAGGAAGGGCACTTATATTAATCTGATCTCTATTGCTATTTGAGTGAATGAAATTCTTCAGTGCATGATTGGATTCATGAATGTCATTACAAATTTTGACAATTTTTTCTTTGTCACGCCTTCCATCCAGTATTTTCCACAATGTCTCTGTTATATTCTTTCCAATATGCATAGGATCAAACAAATGCACAATTTGTAGGTCCTCGTAGTAGGGCAACCTACTAAATTGTCTGGGATAGCTTTTTAGTCCTTTTGGAAGGTTGTCAGTAGTGCCTTGATGACCTTCACGATCATCAATTACATAATTAGTAAACAAAAATCACAATAGAAATATATAAATTACAAACATAAACCATTAGGTGGAACGACATTACCTCGACGATTAATTCTATTATATTCCAACTTCCATAGGCGAGGTGTCATTCTTCGTGGCTTTGATGTAGTCTCTTCTTTCCCATTGAAAAGATATTTTTTCATACTTTGATACTTATGATTCCTGTGGAGGAAGTGTCTGTACTCATCAAACACCTGCTTTCCTAAACTTTTTGAATGACGAGATTTCATCTTTGGACCACAAACTGGACATGCAAATTTTCCCTTTGTTTGAAGACCTACAAGATAATGATATAATTGAATTATTAAATATGTTGATTTTTATAATTAGAATTATCATACGCAACTTGAATTCACTATAACATACCACAAAAATGTGTTAGCCCTGGGGCATCATGTATTGTCCATACAAGTATTGCATGGAATTGAAATTGTCTTTGTCCTATTGGTCTAGACACGTCATACATAGTGACACCGTTCCATAACTCCACCAACTCGTCAATAAGAGGCTCAATATATACATTCATATCTTTAACTTGATATTTACCTACTTGAATGAACAGTAACATTACATAATTATTGTGACCATTTTACTATAAGATTTGTAAGTACATGTAAATTAATAACTATCAAATGATAAAATACCTGGAACAATCATTGCCAACATAATGTGCTCCCTCTTTATTGACATCCACGGAGGAATGTTATTGTTGATAACAAAAACAGGCCACACCGAGCAAACAGATCTCATCTCTCCAAATGGATTGACACCATCCGCTGCTAATGAAAGCCTGAGATTACGAGGTTCTTCTTTGAAGTGTTGCCACTTTTCCTCTATGTGCATAAATGCCGAACCATCCGCAGGGATTCGAATAATGTCATCTCGACTTCTATTGCATGCATGGTAATCCATAAATTGTGCCAAGCTAGTACACCTGAATAATTGTCGCATCCGTGGAATAATGGGGATGTAACGAAGAACCTTGTGAGGCACCTTTTTTGTTATTCGATCTGTTCGATATCTACTCGTATGACATACAGGGCATTGTGTTGCAAATTCATGTTCTTTATAATATATAATATGATCATTGGGACAAGCATGTATTGCTTGATACTCCATTCCAATATCTTTCATAATAGCAGATAATTCTTGATATGAGCGAGGTAGAATATTTGATGGTGGTAACAAAAACTCGCCTATCAATCTACAACAAAAAATATAAGTTGTTAATATAAACAATATTAGTGGTATATTATTCACCTTTTGTTAACTATAAAGATATATATGACATACCTTAACATACGTGACATTGTTATGTTGGATAAACCATTCATAACCTTCAAGTTCAACAACAACAATACATCAGAGAGAAGAGTTGTTTGGGAGTCTTTGTATAGGGGCTCGTATGCCTTCTCAAGTAGAGGTACATCGAGGCTATCATCATCATCATGATCAGATCCGCTTGGACTAAATGTGTCATGGATCAATGTATTTATACCATCATCTTCAATTGTGTTTTCTAGCGCATGATCATCATCTTCCATGGGATCATTATCTTCACCTTGGATATTCGCACCCCCATGTTCCTCCATATCATGTACTTCCCTGGGGAGATCAACCTATATAAAATTGATTAACATAAATAAACCATGATCTTCAACTCATCATCAAGTGATTTCATATGTATATAAATTGTTAAAATGATATAATGAACAACTTACCAGTGGATGATAGTCATGCCCCCCTTCAATGTGACCATTCTCTCTACAATGTCTCTTAACTGTTTTGATTAACAGTCTTCTACGGTTTAAGCCCTTACAAATTTTGCAGGGACAATAACATTTTCGATCACCTTTTCTTTTCAAGTTAGACCACAATCTAGTGATTGTCTCCCTATTTTGTTCTTCACTTATATTATCTGACATGATCGTTCTTCGCAAGAAGCAAAAATTGGGCTATGAAAACTTCAGTCTACAATTTTTAGTGACTAAACAAAATTGTCAAAAGTACACAAATCTTCTTAGACCTAGTTAAATCCTTTAATATTTTAAAAGTCTAGTTAAAATATACATTAGATTAAAAAATATACAATTTTCATACTCGAGCGCGCGGCTACGACTAGTGCAATGGTCTTCTTGCTTAGCTCTAGAAGCTCTCTAGCAATCAAAACATATAAGCTACAAGGCCTAACAGCAATTTCAAAACATATAAGCTACAAGGCAAGACATATTACATCACATGGCAAAAGGATTAAAATATATATAATTTTCAAACCTGAGTGCGTGGCTATAACTCGTGCAATGGTCTTCTTGCTTAGCTCTAGAAGCTCTCCAGCAATCAAAAGATATAAGCTATTAGAATTCATTAACTTTCTGTAATTGGAAAACTCTATTTGATATTAGACCGTAAACTACTACTATTCTCTCCATAAGAACTAAGTACAAAATTCTTTCAAGTTCACATCCATGATTCCCTTTAGATTAAAATATACAGCAAAAATAAGCTAAAAGTCTAGTTAAAATATACATTAGATTAAAAAATATACAATTTTCAAACCTGAGCGCGCGGCTATAACTCGTGCAATGGTCTTCTTACTTAGCTTTAGAAGCTCTCCAGCAATCAAAACATATAAGCTACAAGGCCTAAAAGCAATTTCAAAACAAGGGTCATCAAAAGAACCAAAAACAATGTGTGCAAACAATACCTTGTGAAGTGGTATAGACAATTAGAAGATGCTACTATGTGCTAGGGAACTTCTTAGAACTGTTGGTATATTCTTACAACTTGTTACACCTGGGATATTCTTCTCTGTAGATGCTACTATGTGCCGTGGTCCAAACGGGCCCATAAATGTGGTTGAATAGCAATACATTCAAGTGGCAATTACACAAGGGACAGTCACTGTGAGATATCCTCATGTGTGACTGTCCTTGTCACAAATGAGGACATCTCACAGTGACTGTCCCTTGTGTAATTGCCACTTGAATGAGGTCAGTCACTGTAAAGACAACATGATAATGTACACATACAATGAGTGTACATTATCATGTTGTCTTTACAGTGGCTGCCCTCATGTTGTATATTCTTCTCTGTAGATGCTACTACGTGCTAGGGAACTTCTTAGAACTGTTGGTATATTCTTACAACTTGTTACACCTGGGATATTCTTCTCTATAGATGCTACTGTGTGTCGTGGTCCAAACGGGCCCATAAATGTGGTTGAATAGCAATACATTCAAGTGGCAATTACACAAGGGACAGTCATTGTGAGATGTCCTCATGTGTGACTGTCCTTGTCACAAATGAGGACATCTCACAGTGACTGTCCCTTGTGTAATTGCCACTTGAATGAGGAACAAGGAGGAAGTGATACAATAATAGGGGGGTGATCATTTTAAAATGTGTTGGACAACAAAAAATGTTATGCACGGGGTAAAACATGGGCTCAAACCTTAAGAAAACTAGAGACTAACAACAAAGAAAATGTACCTCATGATACTTATTGAGCTTAAAGCATAAATAACCTACTATGTACAAGAAGGAAGGATAAACTATTAATAGAAATGTTTAAGATGGATCCTATTTATCAATATCTCAAAAGGATTACCTTCCATGTTTTCCAACTCAAAAACATAATTTTCTTTGTAGCGAGAAATATAAAAAGGACCCTTCCATAAGGCATCAAACTTTGTATGTTGACTTGGATTGGCTGCTCTTTCATTGTACTTCAAAATCATATCATTTTTCTTAAGAGGGGGATTGCATACCTCTTGTCAAACCCACATTATACTATTCTTTGGTGATGTGTCAAGGCATTATAAGCATTCTCATAAGCTTCTTGTAGATTCAACAATTTTACTAATATGACATTCATCGCACCATCTTCCTCTACTTCAATTAATGTTAGAAGTTGTAGAGCTAGGATTTACATTGATATAGGAAGAACAACTTCTATTCCATTGGCGAACTGGTGCCGGAGCACCTCACACAACCAATTTGGAGACGAAGATTATACAGACTTTCAGGACAAATCAGAGGGATGGAATACATAAACAGGGTCAACAGGTCAATTGGAGGATCTTAGCACCTTTAATGTTATTAAAATAATGCAATACTTCAATGAGTTTGTAATGATGTCCTTATTAGGACTAAAAGCTTGTTTACAATGGACTAAGATTGTCCAAAGTTCAATAATGTTCTAAGAATCTAGAATAGGCTAGTGCGGAAGTTTAAGTCTTTTGGAAAGTTTAATAATCATAAGAGATCAAAGTTAGTGAGTTTAGTGGTCTTTGGATTAAAATAATTCAATTAATTATAAGTTGGAATTTTTGAATTTTCAAAATCCAACGGTTAGCTAACAATGGAGGGAGTTAGTATTTAGGATTTAGTTAGGCTCAAACTAAGCTCCAACCGATGAAAATTGGTTGGATTAGTTTTTGAGAAGTTATAAAGAATCTTATATATATCTCTGTTACGACAAAGAAGGGAGATATATACGGACTGCAACAGTAAGAAATATAAAACTCTTAGTTTTTGCAACTCCATTTATCTTGGAAGTCTTAGTTTGTTTGAACTAACACATACATGAGTTAGAAGGATTTCTTTCATCCATTCTAAACCGTTTTGAATGAGTTTACTTTGAATTTGCTGTTGCGCGGGTGTATGGACTGGTGAAGGAAACAGCGAGCAATAAACTTTAATTTCTGCAAGTTCCTTGATCTTTTAAGTCTCAAATCATTTGGTTTGATTATTCAATTATTCTTGTTATTGAATGAGTTTACTATTATATTGAGACTGTTGTCGCGCCAGTCACTGTTGAAATAGTCATTCTTTTGTCTAGACTTGTCATTGCAGTAGAGTTTTAGAGATAATGAAGATCATCCCATGAACATAGAAGGCCTAATATTCATGGGATGACAATAACTAACTTGTATTATGAAGTACTGACATTGCATATGCAAAGTTTTGTGGAAAACAGTGTGATCACAGGATAAACTGTGGAAAATTACCGTGAGTTGAATGCTAATGTATAGCAGTGAGTGATCTATCCAAGCAAGGGTGGATTGTTATAGTTTGGTTTTAT